>JAUBOD010000244.1:3409741-3420084 GCA_032353885.1 Nothura maculosa | reverse complement strand
CTAATTACAGGCTGGACAGGAAGGGCTTATGCCATCTAATTAAGAGGCAACTAATAGCGGTAGCAGACAAGCTACTATGTACTGCAGAATTTTTTTTAAACAGATTTCTCCAGAAAATGACTCTTTGGACCAACATGTAGTATTGTAGGCAAACTTTTCTAAAACAACAACAAAATATATATTCACAGCAACTAAAAATTCTGCATATTTTTGACCAACTTCAGAAAAAGAAACAGAAAGTCAGTTGTTTCTCCAGGATATGGGCATTTATGAGACCCCAACACAGGAAGTTGATCTTCTCAACTAGTTTGCTTTTTTCCTTTGAGACAAACTACTGCTTAGTACTTTGTGGTGTAATGTGCACTGGAAGTGTAATAATAGAGCTCCAATTGGCTGCATTTCTGACAAACCAATCAAAAATAAAATATAGCAGGAGTCCTAGGAAGGACAAGGTGCCAAAATTGGAAAGGAAAATTCCAAAGACAATTGAACCAATTCTTAACAGTAATGTCTATCAAGTGTAACTGATGCTGAATTTAGATAACGTGCACAAGGAGAGGGGAGGAAAAAGCAGCTTTCAGAATTCCAGGCTATAAAAGATTTGTAGCCAAAAAAGAATTCCTTAATAACTTGCTATTGTATTCACATTTGGACAACAATTTCATTTGCTTCTAGACAGCAAAGTTTATGGAAGTTTCATAAAGACAATATTTGATTAGGTGTATTTTATTCACAATAGTGACTAGAGCAGCCAGAGAACAAGCTGCTGCAATGAAGCATATCCCCTCCAAAGAGGGTAATATTCTAAAGAGGAAGAAGGTGCTGTTTGTTCACAATCTTTTTCATTCTCTTTCTCTTTTTCATTTATTTCCTCTTTTGTGAGGTAGAAGACTGATCTGCTACATTCCTATCCCAAAATAGATAATATGGTCCTGAACTAAATTAGGTTTTGGTTCATTTTATTCAAACTATGGGAAGTCCTCACACAGACCATAAAGTCTAGCTTTAAGACTTTTGCCCTCCTTCCATAGGCCTCCATCTCCTGAGAATCTACCCTGAATTTCAACCTCTTCAGCAGTTCTCAGCATAGCTGTCTCTCTGGGTCATGGAAAGTTTATATATGATGCTGGCCAAAGACTACTGGCAACCTGAAGCTTTCTGCTAAGCATTTCACACACACATTTGTAGAGCTCATCAAGCTTCAAGAGCTGTCCCTTGGCTATACTGTGCTCACAGCTCACAGCCCAGGGTTGTGTTAGCACATTGAACATATAAAATACGTCTTCTTCCTGTCCCAAATGCAGCATTTCAGCAGAGAGAATATCAGTACTACGTCTGCATTTCTCTGCCAGTGAATCATGAAGGGAATAGAAGGACATCTGTAATGATAGAGAGCAGTCTTTTTTATTTTTTTAGAAAGCAGGTGGTGCTGCTTCTATACATTGACTGCTCTGCCTACCAGCACCCATGTTTTTACCTCATCCTGACTGTTTCTCTGCTCCAGCTTAAGAGGATTTGGCAACTTTTCAGAGTTACCAAAGTAGCAAATCTTATTGGATGATTATCTATATCAATTACTCAATCTCCTATGCATAGGATGCCAGTGCCAGTTTGTAGTTCATACTTAAACCTCATTTTTCCAAACATGAGTATTTTTGCAATATTGGAATGTCAAAACAAAGGTTATATCAATCTGATGAATTGTTTTGATTCAAGTTTTCCCCCAAACTATTCAGAGCCAAGCACAAGCACTTCAAAAAGGATGACTTCTTCCAAGCAAAAAGCTGGTCATCTGTAACACCAACAACCCCCATGGAAGCAAACCAGGATCACATAACACTGCCCAGCCCAAAATATGAGCTAGACCAGAACAAATCACAGCTGACACGGCCACCCAGAAATAAAACGAGAACAGACTCACAGCCAAATCTTCATCCGAAGAGTTCCCGAATGCTGAAAAAATAATCCTGTTTTCATTTGGGTTCTAGCAGAGGCTTTTCTAATGTATCAACAGGGCTATGTTCTTTTTCAGTCATCTGTGTGACAGGATCACAAAAATGATATAACATTAGAGATTGTTCTCTTCACCCCACAAAAGTTATATGACCTTCTTTAGGAAGAAAGAGAGGGGTGAGGAGGGAAGCCTGTGTTTGAAACTAAAGGAAGGAAAGAATGTGGCATTCTCATTTCTCCACTGTAAATTAATTTTATTGCACTTAAACCATAATGTCAGCACATACTTCATTTTCAGTTACTTTTATATACTCTATACTATACAGCTGTGATTTCAAGTTGCATTTCAAAAATATGTTCCCTCAAAATATATTTTTAAACAGCAGAAAATATCACAATTTGTTCACCTGAAGAAACAAGCAACATGTATGGTCCAGTAATTTTCTGAACAATTCTTGTATACAAATGGCTGCAAATGTTGTTACAAACTCTCCTGGGTTTTGTCTGCAAAAGTGAGCAGTAATGGCAACTTGAGAAGAGAGCCAAGAAACCCTGAAATACTTCTAGGGTAGACTAGGGGGAATTTCTTTCTGCTCCCACAGATAGATGTCCCAGAATATGAAAATAAATTTTTAAGCTCTGTCCTATCTATATAGATGCTATTTTTAAAAAATAGATCTTGGCTGCTGGGTTGTTTTTGTTTAGAAAGCTCTTGAAAGCACTGATCTCTCATGGCTATAGATTTCCACAAGCCATTCCTGCATAAAGAGGACCTCACACATGCACATGACACTGTGTCAAAGTGCATTATATGATGAGATTTTGTGGGCCTTACGTTAAAAATCCACATAACTTATTCATTTCTTCACCTTTTACAAGTACAAGGCCACTAATTCTACATATGATACTATTAAATGAGAATAATCATAATTTTAGTTTTTACAGTATAAAAGAATGCATCTACCATGCATTTAGCTACACATGGGGTTAACTATTTAGTCTGAAATTTGGTAGCCTCTACATTAGTAGTACTTTATATAATTGAGGTACTGGAAGATGTTAACCTATATGACTGGCAGGTCACTATATTTATATTTACAAAACCAAATACAGCAGGTTTAGGTAATTATGGTATCACATCAAATACCACTCTTAAAGGGGACCGTACTATATATTTTCATGGCAAGGTCAGCAATTCGCATTTAGGGAGCTTTACATTAGGGGGTTTTGCTTCTAATGGACACTGCAGGCAGCCTGAGCAAAAGTGCTGCTACCTCAAAACCCCCACGTGAATGGAAGTGTGACATGAGGGCACAAAAGTTGTTTAATCCTCAGGCTGATTTTGTTTTTACATATACAAAAAAAGGCAGTGGGAGCAGAGACACCTTAACCGTTCATACAAATTCCAAAGTTGCCACCTCCAGAAGTTGGGTATGGCAATAGAGGGGTGTTTAGGGTAACATTCCTGCTAAACTGCTAGATAAAGTTTATTAGAACTACATCGCCTGTTCCAGAAGGCCGCACTGCATTATGTAGCCCCCTTAATGCTCATGCTGTTACATCCTGGGTTGCCATGGCAATATCCTCCTAGGTATTCCTAAGGTCACCAAAGGAAGCGCTAACCCTCTTACTCCCGGAATAACTAATGCGGCGCTGCTGCCGGCTTGATGTAAATAGTCTCAGGTGACAGCGCACTGTACATATAGTCAATTACTGCTGCTCAAAGGAAATGATTTGTTGTAACAGCCACTGTTCAACCCTGGTGACATCAATGTTTCTATGGCAACAGTTGCCTCTTGCGCGGCTCCGAATTGAGTATTGATCAGGCCGGGGCCAGCACTATTTCAGAGCTGCGACTCGTGTGCGTGGCAATTCACAATAGGAACTCATAACACCGCTCCATGCAGCGGGCCCCAAGGAGCCAATTTAGCAGACAGTTACAGTGCAATATTAGCACGGGTCAATAACAGGAGCCTGATTATGGAGCGCAGACAATTATTCCGTGCTTTTGTTGTCTGCCCTCTCCACAGTCCGGCAGCCATTAAAATTTTCAAGCAGTAATATTCATCCCTAAAGAAAGTGCTGAATTCATTCATCTTCTGATCTAAACTTTATCTTTCATTGTTATGTTGCCTATCAATACAATTATTCAGCTATATTAGCCAGGCTCTGACCTCGCAGAAGTAAATAACTATTGATCAAGTGAAGGCCTGATGGCAACCTCGGAGCTTCCATTAGCAGTCTCATTGCTCCAGCAGGGAAGGTGATTCCTGACAGAGAGCAGGAATCCTAGAGCCTCCCACTAGTCTCCCTTTGTGCTCCAATTACAGAAACAACCACAATAGAAAAATCCTTGAGCTGCTCACAATAAAGAGCAAAAAATTCTATTTTGTCTTACTGCATCCATTTGCAGAATTAGTGCGCCTATTAACAAGATGCACTTTGAGAAATACCTTCCAGCATTTTGCAGCTATTTGCAATAGTAGCTTTAAGAAGCAAAGTTTGTCTCCTGCTCTTCCTCCTAATCTCCTAGATCAAAACCAGAAATTTTATTTCAGGCCCTTTCCATGTAAATTGTTCCTCAGACACAAATGCATTTTCATTGAAATCAATAGGAGTCAGGCATATCAAAAGAAGAAATTATCTTTTTATCGAGTCTTCTCCAAAGGAGATTTATGCAACTCCTGCACAGAGATAATGCACTAACTACATTCCTATTCTGGTGTATCGGTGGGAACATGGGATTCAACCAGCAGGGATGCTAAAGAAACTCAGCAGGAATTGAAAAAAAAATTTCACATCCAAAATATAAGGAGAAACTTCCAAGCTCAGCAAGACCTATATGCAAAAGCTGGAAGGAATGAAGGGAAAAGGAACATCTAGGAAAATATTAAGATTCTCAGTTTGTCGTCATTCTCCTCTCACATGTTTGTTAAGTGTTTAGCAGGTTGCCTCCCCAAAGAGGGTCAAAAAGTTCAAGCAGTGACATCACCAAGATACCCACAGCAGCTTCCCCATCTTTTTTCCATTAGATTCAGGCTATGCTGTTTCCTGTCTACTCCAGTGTCTAGCCAAGGCTGGGGCCTGCATGGAACTGGTGGCTGCTACATAGTGCAGAGAAGGCAGCTGCTATATTGGAACAAGGAGACAGAGGAGGAGGAACAGCTGTGACCACCTCGCCACCAATCACAGCCACCTGAAAGTTTGATGGAATCTTCTCAAAAAAAAGCTTACCAAGGAGAGAGGAAGAGAAGTCACAAGAATCTCTTCAGTCTCATCTTGACGAAAGATAACAAAGATAATGCAAACTTCCATGGCAGCTGCAGAAGTCCTCCACGTTCCCACCTTGAATTACATGGAAGCTTCCAAGGACACTTTAGAAAGCAAGTGTTTATAAGAAAGCAGAAATGGTTTATTCCTGAACATACTGCAGAGTGAAGTGCACTGAGCATCCCAGCAATTTTCTAAAGAAAGCCCAAATAACTAAAACTTTGCTTGATTTATGAAAAGGGCAGCTGTGGTTTGGGGTCACTGCTGTATGAGTGGGCTAGCACAGCTCAAAACTGCTGCAGTGCTCAGCTACCTTGGCCATGGTGAAAGCCAAGTACACGATCAGAAGCACCAGCCCAGCCTAGACACTATGTATGGGCCACTGTGTGGTTTCTGTATATAGTCTGGTTTCCACTGGAAATCTGAAGTACATAAATTGTACCAGTCTGTGGCAAATGACTAGTCCACACTAGAGAGAAAAATGAGATTGAAAATTAAGAAAAAAAATCAAACTTGAAAACTGGATTAATGTGAGCTGATTCCCATGATAAACAACTGAATTTTGGCTCAGTTTGGGGGTTTTCCTTTACGCACAGTCCCTTTTGACATCCTGAACTGGACCTTGAAGTGATTGAGGAAGGAATTGACCTCAGTGAATGCTGGGACAGACTTTTAAGGCAGTTCTGTGTGGTTCTGATCAATAAGTTGATAGTTTATGTTCTTAACTACAGTATCATGATTTAAAGAGCTCTCCTGTAACCTAAGCCATAGCAACCCTGTATTTGGATGAGCTACAGTGAAACAATGTCGAGACCATGAGCTCACCTATCTATCATTCTTTAAGACAGAACACAGGTAAAAATTTAACACCTCACACTTTTTATCTTTCTGTATTTCATTGTACAATCAGATATACTCTTTTTCACCAAGATCTACTTGACAAAAACTGTAAAATGTGAAAAAGCCATAAGTCTTTCCTGTTGCAAAAATACAATTCCTATCAAGTCTATCCTGTAAGCAGGTCAATCATCCATCTGCAAGACATAGGTCATCAGAAGTCCTTTAGACAGAGTGCTTTTCAATATTTTGAATTTTATTGTGTGCTGAAGTGACAATACCCAAAGTATCAGCATTAGAAGCCACTATTGCTGAACCTCTGTTGGAGTAAGCAGTATCGCCTCCATTAAATGACATGGGCAATTTATATACTTGCAGCATTCAGTCTTGTTCACCAACCAGAAACAACTAGTTATATCCTGAAAATGAATTCTGAATTCATGTTAAAAAGAAACTATCAATTCACAGTAGCTACATTTCAAGAAGGATGTACTTTTCACTTGAGGAGACATTCAGGATGAGCAACCAACCTTCTATCATGTCACCATGCCTAGAGAAACCTCTATTTAGTCCAAAGCAGAAACCAGCATAAGAGATAGACTTTTACCCCTCCAGCCTAAGCAACATCAGCTCTGGCCTTCTCACCTCTGGCTGCAGTTCAGAGCAACTGCTGTTAAATGACAAAGACACAGGAAGGTGAGCGGCTCTCACACCTTGGCTTCATGGAAAACAGAAAGGCACCATTCTTAGAACTAAGAAAGCCTCCCCAGCCAGAGGAAGAAATCTTCTCTGAAATGTGTTTCTAAACTCCATCTCACAGAAAACAAAAAAGCGACACAACTGCAGTGACATACACAGCTAACAAGCAGTATGGTGAGGGATCTTGCATACATAGCTGTCATGTCAGACATATCTGACACAAAGTAGGTCTGCATGCTGAATTAGCCCTGGGAGCTCAGATGATGTAAATGCCCTTGCAGTTAAGTGCTATCACAACCTAGGGGAAGAAAACTGAACATAGATGTTGTGCTTTAAAATGTTCCACATACCAAAAATTTTAATTAAACAGCATATTTTGTCATTACACCTCAGGAAAAGGAGGAGAATCTTGCTGAAGCCTGCCCAATAAGGAGGCCAGAATAAATGTTCTCAGGGCAAAAGGAGTACAAATCCCCTCCTTTGGGATAACAGTAGGACAAAATCGATTTAGCAGAAAAGCAAGCTCACTTTCTCCATCTAGCTAGAAAGAGCAGTAAATTAACAATGGAAAAAAATCATAGGAATATTCCATGTGTTCAAACATGTTGTGTTTGTGACAAGCCTCTCAGAAATAAATGCTAAAATCAAGCAGGTTTTGTAACGTTAGGAGCCCCTAAAGGATTGGCAGTATGAAGACTTTGAGAAAATATTAGAAAGGAAGTTAGAAAAATCCCCGGTAAGTGGATTTTTTTCCCCTTAATGTTCAACTGGGCAAGTGATTAAGCACTGTCAAGTGGTTCTTTTTAGGGCTTTCAGATAACTTGTTTATTTCAAATGGGGGAATTCGTTAAAAGTAAAATTGAAAACCAAACAAACTTTCTTATGCTTAAAAAAGCATAAAAAACATTCCTAAGTTTTTCACTCTGGCTTTGCTAACTTAGTTTAACACCCAATCCACATATTTCAAGGTCAGAAGGGACCACTGTGATCATCTAGTCTGAAGGGCTGCAAAACACAGACCATGGAATTTCACCCAGCAATTTCAGTGTCTAGCCAAGTAATTTGTGGCTGAACTAGACCATATCTTTCAAAAAGTTAGCCAGCAAGCTCTTAAGCATTTGTGGAACTTCATTTGTTGGAGTAGGTTCATTTAACTCACTTGAGCAAATATAATTGTTTAGGCTTAGAGTGTTCAGGGTCAAAACTCCAAGCAAAGAGAAATCAGCTGCCAAAAAAACAAAAAAGTTTTCCATTATTATAGAGGGGAGGTATTGTTTTGATTCATAAAACTCAAGGTCATTCTAGCAAGATATATGTTTTCTTGAATTTGATAGGATCTGGGATATTTAGAGCTTTAAAAAAGAAATCTCTCAGCAACAGCAAAAATCCTTTGGCTGACCTCATGGACAACAGCGCACACACAAATCATAATTTCCATAGATTTTGGAAAGAGCAAGCACCTGCCAGCCTCTAAAAAGTAACACTGAAAGTGAAAAAGAGGGAGAGGAAAAAAGGAACATTCAGCACAGCTTAGCTTTGGATACACAGACATAATCTCCCCAAAAATGAAGGGAAATTTTGTTGATCTGCTTAAACCATTATCTACCCCATTTGCTCTGACTGAATCATCTTAATTTTAAACCTCATTATTTAACTGTCTTCTCAAATCCCTATTGAAGCAGCAGCACAAAGCTACAAAACCAGTTGCGTTTCCAACACCTAGTCTAGGCACTATTCAAACTAGGGGTTTGCAATAGGCTCCAAGTGCCACAGATCTCCATTTCAGTATATCAAGATCTTCCTTCTGTAGAAGTTAGACAATAAACATAAATATAAACATGTCATGTTTTCATGAAAGGCAAAATAAGCCCAAATATTTTATAGAAAGAATAGGAACAGAAGAGATAGCAGTAGATATGACAAAGCACTGTAATAACAGAAAACAGAGGCTCTGTTGCCAACTCGGCTACCAATGAGAAAAAAAAAAAATCTTTTCCTTTCCTCCATGCCTCATTCTAAGGCTTCATTTGGAAACCTAATTAATACCTCAAGCCTAATTCAAGTCATAAGCTTTCCAGAGCAAAGTCTTTCTTTTTGTAACTGCCCTGCATGTAGTGTTACTAGGCTCTAATACAAGTAGTTAAATATTGCTTGTTGTTTTTGTTAGGGAATCAAGCCAGACAAGCACAGAAAGAAGTGAGAGGGGAAGTGATATTGAAGCCAGGTAAACTGATGGATTAGAAAAGTAACTTGCTAAGAGCAGCAGACATGGGAAGGAAAAGAAAATGGGAGAATGGGAATGAGGTTGAAGTGGATAAAATAAATGTGGTGTGGAGATAAAAATATATAAGCTTGTATTCAAATGCCAGAACAGTATTTCCTGACAGCGGTCATTTGGACTGTGTTGCATCACCGTGCCACAGGAATAAGGTGGATATTATATGAGTTAAAGCTTTGAAGACAGCACTTGGCTTGCCAGTATGGAGCCTGCCTTTACCTTTATTACTGAAGGAGGATGTTTTTATTTGCCTAGTGCAATGCTTTACTCCCATAAATTCCATCCACTCAGCAAGTCAAATTAATGCTAACCTACAAGATACATTAGGTCTGGGTTTAAATCAGTCATTTTTTAAGATATACAGCAACCTAGTTCCTATCCAGGTTTCCAATATATATTTGCTATTCAAAATAGCCAGCAAACAGCCTTTGGGATGTATTGTTTGCTGATGTGTCCCACTTTTGCCAGCAAAGCAAAGATGTATGGAACACCAGCCCCAATCTGTGGGGCTCCACCACCCCTAACAATGAACCTAAGGGCTCCTTCAGTGCCATGAGAAAGCGCACCCAGCTGAAACTCATTAGAATTAGTCATATAATAGTAAAACCTACTACTTTCCATCATGAGTGGTTTGCACTGAAATTATGTGACAATGAAAAACCTTTTCAGGTTGTAGCACAAAAGGAAAAGCCAATGAGTGATGTGTGAATGTTTAATGGTGTATGGTAACATTATGGTCTACTTAACAGTGATGAGCAATTTTTTTCCCCCCACTTATCAAATCCTCCCATTTTACAGAATATTAAGCTTTTGTGTAGATAATCAATTGTACATTATAATACATACTCTATCAGTTATCAAAAATAATTTCAAAATAACAAGTTGATTCCTGTGGTCGCAGAGCCAAATTAGTACAATTTCTTCTGTTGAGAGGGGGGTGGGAAAAGCATGAGGAAAAAATAGCATAGAAAATTCAGAATACAGAAGTTTCCCTGGAGGGAATGCAGGATGTGGACACATTTCTGCAGCATGTGCCACTCCTCTGTCAATATTTACCCAGCAAGTAGAATGATAATGTGCAGTCATTATTAAACTCAGCCTTCTAAAAGAGTTTCTGGCTCATGATACAGTTGCTCCGTGTAAATTATGCCAGGGATTATGCTGGGATTGTGCCACCGGCTTAGTTATTTCAATCCACGTCTTGTTTCCAGATGGTTCATCTGTTTGCTTTCTTTAATATATTCAAAATTCATTGTGTTTGCTACAAATTTATACATTTTTTAATGTTGGTTAGCTATATAAATCC
>JAUBOD010000244.1:3374815-3409641 GCA_032353885.1 Nothura maculosa | reverse complement strand
CCAGATTTCAGACTTTTGCTCCTATGATTATAATTAAAATATTCACAAGATATATAGATAACAATCCCTTTATAGCACTTTACAATATTTATTACTGCTTTGCTCTCATATACAGGGAGGGAAGTAATGACAACAGAATTTACCTTCATGCTGTTTCTCCACAATATCAAAGTAGCAGCCCACAACACCTCCACAACTGCTCACCATCCCATCCACTTCCTTCAAGATGCAGCACAATGGATTTTTAAAAAAGGGAGCTCTCACTCCTGCAGGTGTTCTGCATTTTCATTAGATGTTTTTAGGTATAGGAGATGTTAAGGGCATCTGTAAGGGTAGCTATTGCCTACACACAGCTGTTGCTCCCAAGGCTCATGGCTTAATGAGGCAATTGCATAATTACCACCCAATCTGCAGGTAAAAATGAGTATAGGAGAGTTCTTGCATAGGTAAAACAACAAGATTTTGAGAGTCATTTAAATGGAGCTTGAGTCTTCTGAGCTCCAGTCCAATGTATACCTCCTCTTTTTTTTCTAGGATAGATCATATTGGTGAAGATACGGAATAAAATTGGGGATGCCAGGAGCTTTCTCTATTTTTTCTACTCCTTTGTAGTCACACAGAAAAAACTCTTTGAAAGGTATTTGATTGGACCTCTCACCTTCGTGGCTGTTATGACATACAAACATACAAAAAGGGATTGCAGCTGTGTTAAAATTATATGATAAATCTAGCAGTGATGTCATTGTTACATAATTTTTCAAAAATTCGGAAACTATCTTTTTTCCCTGAATTCACTACAATTCAACAGTCTTTGACTGATATGAAAGATGTGTTATTAAAGGAATTTGAGTAACATATTAGTGTTTTTTCCCCTTGTATTTGATGTTCAACCCTATTAGAATTACATCACAATATCAGAATGCAGAAGAAAATGGTAATTTTATCTGGCATGAATTTTTAATACATTTAAAATATGAAAGTTGGATTTTGTTTCATAATCAAATGTTCAGCAATCATATTAAAATTGAACTTTCCAAACACAAGGATTCAAAAAAATATGAGTCAGGAAAGGCCTAAGGAATAAAAAAATAGTGGGGCAAATTTATTGATGTGTTAAGCTTACAACGCATATATTTTTGATGTTTATTTTATAATGATGAAGAACTAACTGTATAGACATGATCAATGTGGAAACAGTTTCAGAATCTGGAAGATCTCAGACTTTCAGAAAAGCATCAAACTTCATGAGTTGTCAACAGCACATGAAAATGCTGAAGATGAACAAACACAGAAAAATATGAAACAAAAACATGAGATCACACTGTTGCAGATGATTATAAAGCCAAAATTTTTGTTAAACTGGATGGAAGAATGAAGAGTTTTAAAATTAATTATGAACAGACTTGCCAAAGTCTGTTTAACTTGAGTACAGTTGACTTGCATGTCATATTTTTTCCTTCTGAAGTTCAGAATCAGAGCTTAAGAATCAGTCGCTCAGTTCACCACAGCAGCTCTCTGATTCAGTGATATACACAGAGCCTAGAAGATAATCTATTCCTTCAGTTCACAGGAGCCTTCTATGTGAGTTTCCTCTTTCCCACAAGATATTTTCTATCCTGAAGCTTCTTTAAAACAAAATAGGGATAACATAAATAAACTACAAACCAATATGTCTCCTACACTCCACATTGCATTCCACACACATATCTGGAACTAGGCTGTCTTCAATTCATAACTTTCAAAATGGACCTTTACTGTATGAAACTCTAAAACATGTTAAATTAACATTTTTATTGGAATATTTTTCCTCGACATTTTTCATCTGCTGAAAATTATAGTTAGTGCTATAGTTAGTGCTAAGCCATAAATTAGGCAAATTAGGCTCGTTAAATTTGCCTAATAGATATTTATGAAAATCTGATCCAATAATTTTACAAAATACTGATTGTTTTTATAGAAAGCATTATTTCCCAAAAATAGGTTCTTAAGAGAAAATGTTTATTCAACTCTTCCCAAAACAGATTGCTGTAGAAGTTATTACTTGTGACAAAATGACATTATATCCTTGCAAACAACATATGCAGAGACTTACTTGTCTCTCCTGTGTGCTAGTCTGCTCTATGACATCCTTCACTGCAGCACACAATCATCCCCAATATCGCAGATGATCAATTAGTTACCATTCACATTGCAGGCTTAACTGTTTGGATTAAAATCCTTGGAGATAACAGTGCTCAGAAAGAAAAGGAGGAAAAATACTTAACCGCCTCATAGCAAGTGTCTCCACCTTCCTCACATTTACTACTGATTTCTGTTGAAGTCATAATGTTTAATTATAATTTGAATAGACAAAAAGGTTAATAAAAAAACAAAATGTCAACTAACTGTAGCTTTTTGCAAAGCTTCTTCAAATTCCCTGGCATTTATGGTGCATGAGATGAGATCTACAAGAGCTACCAGAAGCCTCCTGCCATGTACAGTATGTTAAAAAAAAAAAAAAAAAAGTTGTCTTAAATACTAGGTCTCATCTGTACATTCCAGAGTCCTGAGTTTTAATATTGCTGAATTCTTGCAGATTATGTTCAAAAACACAGGCTTAAAGAATATGAGTTTCATTTCAATCATGGCTCAAGCCTAAACGTTATTTTCCCAACAGAAGATGCATTGTGTTGGATAGGATGGGATACAGCACAGTAAATACATTACAAAGCAGGCAGACAAACATACACATACAAACAATTCTAGTTATCAAGAAATACTGGAATATTTGATGGGATTTTCTATGCTGGATTGAAAGGGCATGTGCAGAAATACCCTGGAACTACAGTGTAGTTTCATTCATCTGCTCACAGTCTACTCAGGCCAATGAAGAAGTATTCCAGTTGCTCTTCCCTTCCTTGTGGCTCCTGTTCTGCTACAGGAAAGCACAGCATCATTCTTTATATCAAGACGCCATAGGAAAATAATATTAACTAAAGCAGCACTCTCACCTGTAAAATTCTGTCTCACTTTGAGCAGAGCTGGAAGAAACAAAGTTCTCTTTGTGTCTTGATTTCACAGGCAAATGCTGCTATACTACAAAAAATCAAAAAACTAATCTGCACGTCTGATCATAGATGTTCATAGGAAATTCTGTGTGATATCACCAGATTATAAAGTCCCTCACATTTTGTTAGCAATGTGAAATGACACTTTTCCCCAAGTTGTAGCACCCTTAACCCCTACTGCATTATTAACTAGTGTGAAAAGCCAACGAAGAGGCAGAAACCAACCTCAGGGCCCACATGGCAGAGTGAATTATAATTCAGTGCAGGTCACAGTGCAGCACAGGTCTTCTCCATGTGCACTCTTGCATTTTCATACCTAACTCTTCTCTAGCCATTGCTCATCAAGGCAGTATCTCCACATTTTAGCTACCTTTGTACAGCATATGTTCCTTTGTGGCACATGTATTAGCCCTTTATTTCTACTTCCACCTCCCAGCCCTCATAACACAGTTCCCTCTCCCAGTCCTATCATTTTCACAGGCCTCAGGTCTCTTTGGCTCACTCTGTCTGAAAAAATGCTTCCCTGTTAACTATTGTGCCACACGTCTTCCCTCATAACTTTCCTAAACTCATTATTAACTTGGTAGGTGGTGACTAACTACCCACCCTGCATGGTTTAACGCAGCAGCCCCTTCTCAGCACCAGTTATATACCTCGGCAACGACTCACAGTGCAAGAGGCTTGGGCTTCTCCTTATCGGATTTAACTGAGCTTGAAAGTATTTCCATGTTTAGAAAGCCTGGTTAGTTGTGGCAGCAACCAGGTAAGTTGAATGATTGGTCTCCCATTATCTCAGAGATGAGATACATTGCAAAGTACATATACTATAGTAAAAGTTATAAAAACCTATTAGGAAGAATTTCCTGTAGGGAACATTTGCTGCTTTTCTGGCTAGAAGCCACCAGTTACAGAAGTGCTCATGTTTTTATATAGTAAGAGAATACTGAGGTGGGGCTTAAGAATGACCTAATCCTGAATTAATTTTTTCAGAGCAAGTGTTAAAGCCCATCCCTGACTGAAGAACAATGGGAAATGCCTGCAGAGTTCAAGTTCTGCTATTAAAGTCAAAAGCATAAGTACCTCCCTCTGTTCATCAAAAGCCTGTTGCTAAATAGCATATAAAATCAAATAGTTTTTGCTGCAATTCCTTTTTTTTGCATGTTATTAAATTTCAATCCTTCTGTTGGAAACACATTAGAAAATGAGAAATAAGTATTAGCTTCTTGTAGTCTCCATTTCCCTAGTTATAAAATACTTGCCAAGGCTGCAAAGGGCCGTTAAAAATTCTCTCCTTCTCCTCTAAAGCCGTTCGGTTTAATTGGCAGAGCCACCTCTTTGATCTTCTAAGGTAGAGTGGTTCTGGAATTCCGTAATCTTGGCAGGTTTGTCAGGCGCAATGCAGTCAAAAGTCACCGTCCAGCTGCCGAGGACTGAAGAACTCTATAGACAAGCCCAAGCTGGGCTCAACACTGTAGCTCTAGAAAGCCCGTGTTAAGCAAGGAGGCCACACGCCTGCAGCTCCATCCAAAACTGTTTCTGTCCAAAACCAAATGCCTTGTGACTTGTGGCAGCCACCAGACATCTTCATTTTCTGCACAGGATTTTCTGATCTATTGTAGAGGCAGGAAATGGAGGCTGAGAAATACTGCCAGCCTTTTAGAACTACTAAAAATTCCTATTTGCACATGCAGATTAGTAATCAGCTGCATCATTATGGGTTGAATATTAAATTTGAATTTATACTGATAAACTTTGGAGTCAGGAGCGAGGGGAATGGGAGAATAAATCAAGCCCTTAGTAAAATAATTAAATCACAAATAAAATTTTGGACATAAAATAATGAAAATCAAGGGCCTAAGGCCCAGAATTTTGGTGTCCTTACTTTACAGCTCCCGTTTCAAAGCGTAAAAGCAGAGCAGGGATTTTTTCAGCTACAGAAGCATGTTCACTCTTCTTGAAGCAGTGCATTTGCCATCCATCAGGGAACATCCTGTGTTAGAAAATGAGGCATGTTCACCTGCACTGTGGTGAAAATATCTCCACTTGCCATTTGAATAACAAGTAAAAGAAAAGAAGCCCACATGTTGTTTTAAATATCTATCAATCAGCTCACAATGGTGCAGCACAGTGAGAAAGCTGAACAGAAATGTAAAAAAATAGTCATTTAATGGGGAGAAATACACTGAACTTGTTCATCATGGGGCAGTAGGTTCTTACAGGCAAAGTAAATTACAAACAGATTTTTCAATGACATTTTAGGACTTCATATTGGATTCTTATATACTGTTCAAAAATCAATTTTGCATGGGATTTGTGTGAATGTTCCATTATTAATGAAGCAGCAGTAGGCAAGTCTGGCTGCATTCACACAACAGCAAGACCTAACGAGGTCTATATTCCGCTGAGCATAATCCCTGACTTAAAGGACTCAGCCCTGCAACCCTTGCACATCAAATCTCTGTCTCAGACTGGGACCTGATTCTATCTGTAATTAAAACAATGTAAAAGGCCAGGGAGATGCTGAATTATGGGTCCACCTCTGCAGGTCTTCTCTTTACTTGGCTCAAAGTAATTCACTTGCAGGGGTATTAAATTAAAATTGAAATTTTATAGAAACTGAATAGAAAAATGTATGTGGATTTTAAAATAATTGTTTATGTCGATACAGAATGGGTATAAATTCCTTCCTGTTGTTTATCTCATTCCAAAGGGTCAGGTTGTTTACTGAACAAGTCTCATTTTTACCTAACTTGTTCTGGCTGCCACATCTTTCCCTATCATTTATGTAGCTGGTAAGCTTTTCATTTGCTGATTAACAATCAGAAAAGGGATATCTTTATTCTACTAATGTCATGTAATTCTCATCTATCTTGAATTACAGTTCCCATCATGCATTTGATCTTCAATTTTTATATGCCAGAGATGACTCCAGATCTCACTCTAATTTAGGACAGCACTGAAGCATATGTTTGACTTTAAGCACATGTTTAAGTGCTTTCACAAACACACCAGAAATGAGGCTTTCCACCTAATTTACAAAGGTGAAAAAATGCAGAGACAGATCCAAAATATTGAAGAGTGAGGTGTTTTACAAAGGTTAGTGAGCAGATCTTTATAAGGGACCGGTGTTGCCATCAGAAATATCACTGTTTAATTGCCCAAGGTTTATATGACCAGGTTTTTCACCTTTTAAATGAAGAGTTAAGTGCTCTTTTCCACATTTGATGAATTTACTTCTGTAAAAGGAAATGGTATTTCTATAGTGACCCTTATGTTTAGAAAGTGGCAGTGAGAATTTCCTAATAAAGTTCATCTGAATAGGAAATTCCACATACTAAAGAAAAATATCATAGTCCAATTTTATTATATAGTACATTAAATAATAGGCAGAGAAATCTGCGTGCTCTGATTGGCTAACAGATAAAATCTGAATAGTGCCTAATACAACATAATTCATTGTTCAGAATTTATGAGACTCATCATCATTTAATTAACAATATAAATATTAAAAAAACATTTTCTAATAAAATTTTATAATTGTAATAAGACACTCCACTGCATGAATTATGGAGCACTAATTCACACCCAGTTGTGTTGAAACTGGGCATGAATGAATAGATCATAATTCACACCTTGTCATGTCCCAGCAATGAAAAATAAAAATGCAGACAAAATAAAATGGAAAAATCCTTCCAGAAACAAATTAGTTAAAACTCAAGTTATTAACATAATTTGTTGTTCCAGATTTTTATTAACCAGTTTCCCCCCATATTACATGGACTTTGATCTTGTCCGTCTTACACCAGCAGCCACTGATGTGACCATGACAACTTTAGAGATCTTGCCAGCAACATCAGTGGAGATACTCTGCTTTATATCAGGCAATGATTTGGCCTATTAGCTTCAAGAGCAATTTTTCTAGTGAAAGGATTCCAAAGTGATGGATCTCCAAGTAATTAGGCTGAGTGACATGTTTTCATAAATTCAGATCATAATTTGATTTGTCAAAACTGCAATTTGACCAGAATATTAACGGAGTCTTCTTTAAATAGCTAATACTTACAGTCAAAAAAGAGAGCAAAAAGAGCAGAAAACACAAACACTCTTACAGTTTCTAACTCAAAATTCTTGATTTTTCACTTCACATTGCTACTTTTAATTTCTGATCATTTTTTAAAAGTATACACATTAAATAAAATATTCCCATTTGTCCTTTGACCCAAATGTCTCCTTTTTGCTAGTTCCAATAGGAATAATTATTTAAAAATACTGTAAGTATTTTTAAGAAAAGTTTCTAAACTTGTGTGAAGTTTGAATGAGGGTCAGGCTTGGAAATTTTTCAATGCTGGTTTCAGGCTTTTCAATGGGAAAGGGGTATATAACCTTTTCTGGAGAATCATAACTCATAAGGAGCCTGTGCCAGGTCCAAAACAGAGGTATTGTCTTTCAGATGACATGGACTACTTGTTCAACGACCATCACACGACCCAAGTATCCATCCCATGATGGAGGACGGCTTAGTCACATGAAGAAGCCATATCACTTCTTATGGGCTCTTCCTAGGGCTGTTTGGAATGAAATCAGGTTGCAAGAACAACTCATCACTGTGTTCCCCACTTCCTACATGTCTGGAAAGCCCCACCAAATGAGGGGCTACATAGAACAACTAAGAGTTTTCTGTTTAGCCAGATTCAATGCTGAGTTACTGGCTGTGCGGAAGTTACCACTGACTTTGCTCCCTTAAGACACAGTCTCTACTGCTGAGAAGCTCCGTCCCGCCCTTCTCTCCAGCATGCTCCACTTTTCCTTGTCACACTTCCCAGGCATCTTCGTCTTCCCATCGCCTTGCCTCACCTCTCCACAACAAACACTGTGCAAGAATTGGTACTAGTTACATTTAAATAAAACTGGGTGGCTACTATGACTATAAATCTGGATCCCTTTCACACCAAGCTGAGGACTTGATGCAAGCTAGGAAACTCAGAGGAATGGATTGCATTAATTCAGCAATCATTCGGTCCTTGCTCAAACTTCTGTGAGGTGTGGGAAGAGAGAACAAGCGCACAGGATGCTATTTCTCAACATTGGTTCTTTGTATTGCTAGGGTGGCTGAACATCAAGGGCTAAATCTTGGCCCTTGCAAAATTATTGGGAATTTTGCCATTGACTTCAATGGAGCCAGGATTCTACCCCGGGTGAGCACAGTTCCCATATGTGTTCCCATAATGAAGATTAGGAGCGATTTGTTTGGTCACATATGGAGTCCATTTACACATTATGAATAAGATTATTATTTAAAATGGATGATACATGTAAATTAACTACTACTATTCATATATACGCTGCACAAATCAAATATAAGACATGGGAATGAGATCATCCTTTACAGTCTCTTCTTCTTTCTATCAATATTAGATAAGAGTTTAGACAGTTTGTTGGGAAAGAGAAAAGGTAACCAGGAACCTATCAAGCACTTTACTAATTTTTTTAATGATACAAGCCAGGTTACTCTGCTTCTGGATTTCCTGCTGCTTGTCAGTTTAAACGGATCTTTAACATTATTGCAATGGCAAGTTTTCTGTTTGTGAATTAATTTTCCTGTTAAAAGAAATATATTTGAAGGAGTAAGAATGGAGAGAATGCCGAAAAAGGGAATCTAAGAATCTAATCCCTCATGGCTCTGTTCTGCCTGACCTTTCCCACCAGAAAAATGACTCTGCCTCTTTGGAAATGTGGCTCGGTGCCATCCCACTGCAGACATGGTTTCAAACTGCTTGGAGTTGTGCCACGAGGAACCTCTGGCTTATTATACAGGACGGATGCCAGACAAACAGGCTGAGGTGTGGTTGGTTTTTATGGACTTCCAATTTGAAAGTTATGCTATACATAATGTGATTAGATCGGACTGGAATGTTATTCCTTATTTTCTTTTATTGAAGTTTAATTGTTTCCTTATTCTACTGTCATCTCTCCATTTGTCTAACACTTGTGCATCACTGGTAAGATGTAACACTCAGCCTGTCTTTGTCTTTCTGTACCACTGCTCCATGGACTTTTTTATGTTCCTCAAAAACAAAAGAAAAAAAAAAGCAAGAAGAAATTACTTCAAAAGCAAATTCCCTTTTAAGTCTCAGTCCTACAGTCCTAAAGTTTTTGCACAAAGACTGTCCATAGCACAACTTTTACCTGAATGAAGATTACAAGTTTAAATCAATCATGCAAACAGACCTCATTCTCACTACAAGACTTAGTGAGAGTGGCCATCACAGGCACTTCTTTAGATCATAATTGTATGTTCTAATCTGCATAAGTTTTTATGCTGGTATGAAAACACTTCATCTTTGCCATATATGATCTAGTGGATTTGTTTGGCTAAATAAAATCCTGATATCAATGGTAAAAGAATGAGTTGCCTCTATGTGGTTTCATGTGAGGAACACATTCTGAAAACAACATCTACAAGAGGTTTCTGGATGTTCACAATTTCCAAGGTCAGAATGAGGGCGTATAGCCGTGGGCTAGATCAGGTGCACATTTACTTCATATCCTCTTCCCACTCGTACTGACGGCACCACATCTCTCCGCCTCTCCTGTGAGCTCATGGCTGCCCTGCCACTGATATTTCACTTGTACAGCTTTTTATCCTGCTCAGTTCCACCTTATGTGAATAGCAGGCAGGGGTAATTGGCAAGTGATTGCCAAAGCAAAACATACTGCCTAAGCACATACTGGCTAAATTTCCAAACCCCCAAATGATGTCAGAAGCCCACAGACTTTATGGTGCCACAACCAAAAACAACTCTAAAGTTTATTTGAGTATTTCTAAATTTAAAAGTTTTTTCAAGGAAACTTCAGAGAAACTTGGAATGAGGATGTACATTTTTATGTCTTCTAGCCCGTTTGGTCTCATAGGGCATTCATGTACTGTAATTTCTTTGGGTAGAGCTGGGAAAGGCTACTAGGTCAATAGCTGTAAATAAGGCAGAATTTCCTAACTAGAGAAGAGGAATGTTGATCTGATACTACACCAATAATATTTACCTTTAATAATGAAAATCTTGACGGCACAATTTTATTTCATATGAGTAGAATACATTAAGAAAGCCACGATCTGAATAAAATGTTTCATATAAGCACAAAGTTTCCAGTGCCACTGGAACAGGAGCATTTTGGACTGTCCTCAAGAGAGCTCCTGCAGGAAGCTGGTGCTCAATGCATGGAGTGGCAGAGGGCAATGTTAATTGTCTCCGTGTTTTGTTTCACTTTAGATTTTTTCCCTGCTGAATAGGCACAAACGTAAATATTTTAAAGTCAGTCTGCACATTTATACCATTTTGAGTAATAAATTAAGTTAAATTATATGAGAAATCACTTTGCTATAGGGAGTTATTTAAGAACTGCAAAGCCTTGTTTTGGACATTCAATAGCAGCACTAGCAATACACGGGCTAATACACAGTCCTTGCGACTGCTCAGTTCAATTCCTGCTCATACTGTTCCTTACCTATAACGTCCATGATTCTCATGTCATTGCTTTTTTCCATTTTCCTAATGCTCTGTGACCTTGCTTAACTATCCACCCGAGTGGGAGAGCCAGCAGGATGCCTGTATCAGCAGCAATCATTTGAAATGAATGTTAACATACCTGTTTCCTGTCTGTTCTGCCTCCACCCTCATTTGGCCTTGATTTATTAAAATGATATTGACTGAGTGCACATGGACCTCTGCCTCCTGTTGGAGAATACCAGAGGAGTTCAAGTGTGTGTCACAAGCACCATCCCGTTAGCAAATAAGAGCAATACTCCTTTGTTGGTGAGGATGCAGCCATGGTTAGGAAGTAGAAATGTCTTTGCTGGGGCTAAGAAGTTCCAAGCAGCCACGGTATGCAGCACTGTGCCAACAGCAAAATTGCTATGAGGCCATGGATTTGTTAAAATAAATAGTTTGCCATTCAAACCCCAAGTGACATTATAACAAGGTTTTACTGTTCTTGCTGTCACTTTGTATTAAAACTCTTAGACCAGTGAGAAAAGGCAGAGAGTAGAGGACAAGTAGGGAAGTGCAGAGACATTGTGTAAATCCATTTTTGGTGGCACAGAGAAAAGAATTCGGTGGCAGGAGAATAGGAAGCAGCAGAAACATACACTGAACCATAAACCCTAAAGTTCTTTCACAGCCCTGAGGATACTAATGGACCTCAATGGCCCTGAGGGACTCACCTGGACTGGCCTGTGTCATCAGCACCCTACGCTTCCCCTTCCCAAAGCACGGAGGGAGCACCGTGTATAGCCAAGAGGAGGAGGAAAAATAACTGCTTCCCCTCTCACCTCGCTCAGTTCCTCTTTTAGCGTCAGGAAGATCTTCCCTGCAAAGATGTCAAATGTGTTTCATGAGTTTTTGAAAGGAAAACAAGGCCAACAGGAGATCCTTGCAGCTCCACCTTGCTGACAATTTTGAGAAAAAATTGCTGGCAAATTCTATGGCAAGCTCCATGGCAAACTCCATGGGCAGTAGATATTGGCCAAGAAGTAAAAATAAAAATAATGATTATTCAGTCTTCCTCAGTTAACACAGTTTCCCGAAATTTTAGCCAGAGACATGTCTACCATGACATTGGTACCAGAATCCATAACCATAATACAACAGCTAGAAGAGCAGAGCTTCGGAGGCCTCACAGAGAGATGTGACTGGTCTGGAAGATGTTTGACAGAATCAGAAACTGAAGCTGCATAAAGAAGATATTCTTAACTAAAATCCAATGAACACCACATAGGCCTCTTGAAGCTGTAGGTATATTATTATGCTGACCCGGCTGATCATAACTGAGCACAAGGAGGTCCTCATAGCTTAAAACAGCCTTTTTCCTTCCTCCTCCCAACTTCTTTTCTTTTGCTTTTTTCACTACAAATCCATTACAAATATAGATACCTTTTTTTTCCACAGGGGGTAAAGATAAAACTTTTAGAACAAAATTTGGAATGTGTACACAATTTCTCCATCAACAGGTTATTAACGGATCCAAAAGAAGGACTAAGGTAAACAGCAACAAGGAGCTCTTTCCATTCCTGATGAGGAACCATTCCTTTTTTCTACAGAGGTAAATAAAGGTAAACAATGCAAAAATTATTTGCTATTTATGATTGCTTTCATTTGTCAAATTAATTGCTATCTCTTGCAGCATATTGGAAACATGTTCTTTCCACTGCAGTCAAATGAACTGATTCTGAAAAAATGAAGGTTCCTGGTAACATCCTATGTAAATTCTTAATGTATTCTACAAAATATCTAAAATGTATACCAAGTATAAAGTCATTACACCAAGGTCTCCATTGAATGTATGAATGTCATATTCACATGCTAGGAATATAAACTGCTCTGCCTATTTGTTTCTCAAACACAGTCACAGCAGATTTGTCTCTATGTTTAGTTTGCCTCGAATCAAGAAACCTCACCCATGCAGTTTCTCATAAGCTGAGGTCATTGTAAGGTTTAGCATTTACCACATAAAATGTTCAGGCTTGCTCTTTCAATTTACTGTGTACTGATTTTAGTGCTTAAATATTAGACTATTTCAATCTAGTTGTATGCATTCCCACACTAATAATCAAAATCAATCATATATTGTTTCTTCTGTTCCTCCTGAAAAGATTAAATGCCCATACAACCAGCTCATTAACAGAACTCATAATAGCAAAAGATTAGGGGGAGAAACTGATATGCCTAAGGGAATAATGGGAACAAAATCATTCCCTCAAAGCACAGGGTTTTAGCAAAGTTTTGTTCTGTGGTGAAACAAAACTACAGCTGTCAAAAATATGGCATCCTAGCCCCCGAACAAATTTAAAAATACCATCTGCAGGCAACACAGTGCAGCTAAACAGATGTTGCAGAAGTACAAAGCCTAAAGAAGAGAAAAAGTCTTGACAGTTCTAAGGTTAATATGTCTGAAAAGAGATAACATATGTTTCTCTGATGAAGAGAGAGAGAGACTGCGAACTGCAACAATTGCCCATGCTTATAAATAGCTATCGAATGACTAACACCCAGTAAATACCTGCACTCATTATTTTTTTGGAGTTTCCTTAAGAACAGGGAGAAGATCAATTAGAAAGGACTACAAGTTCAGCATCTTTCCGTGTAGCATTAGTTGTTTAGTTTAACTGGAGAAGGTCCCTACACTATCTTTAATCTGTTTGTGGGCTTTTTTCCCTCTACCCAAGAACTCCTCTCATTAAAGCAAACTTTTGAAATATTCAACACTGGCCAGCTCAGTCCCACTTAATGGTCCTGAATTGATTCTTAATTAGTTGCAGTTTTGGACAGAATTCAATTAAAATAGCTGAGTGCTGCAAGAGGAAAGTGGGAATGGGCCAGTATGTGTTTGGCTGGGAGCTGCCGAGCCTGGGGCTGAATCGTGGGGTGCCACAGGGGCAGCGCCACGAAATCCTGTGCGATTCAAGCCAGGCTCTGTGCTCTGGGCCTGCACACAAACCTGCATATGATAATTCATCCTCTGCCTATAAAATACAACCAAGGGAGGCATCCAAATGCTGACAGGAAAAATTACATTCTTCCAGTGCTCTTCTAGTCTCTTCTCGTGGAAAAGACAGAATGCTAATTCAAAAGAATATGATATTTTTCAATAAATCACTGCATCTTTTCTGTATAATTTTATTGCTGTATTTTTCCTAACCTTCTGCTTATATTCCAGAAAGCCTCTGGGAAGCTAAAGATTACATTTTCATGTTTTTTTTTTCCTTTCAAATGACTGAGTATCTGCTCTGAACTGAGGCATATATTTGTTTACGAAGGGAATCAGAGGTCATGGTACAGATATTGCTTTATGGTTTAATTATAGAAAAGTGGGGTATCAAGAAAAGAAGCTCTTCCAAAGCATTATCTGGAGCGGGCGTCCCTGTTGTTAGGGGACAGTGGTGTCACGTGAGCAGCTTTTGTATTCAGCAGCAATAACTCACTGCCTGCGTGTGGGGATTGATCCCAGCTCTGGTATCCCCAAAGGAGCCTCGGCCAGGAATGGGCTCACATACTTTGATCTGTAGATTAACATGAGCAGGATCACAAGCCTTTGTCTCTTGTAAACATCTTATATCCGTAAATTTGTATCCAGGAAAAGGCTGAGTCCTGTGTTTATTTGGGTAATGAATTGCAGTAATTAATGCATGCATTGATTCTTCCACTGACTCTCCCCTAAAGGCCATTTCCATTTTTAATTTATAGAAAATGCATACAATTCCTTTAATCTGAGCACAGCCTAGCATCTAAAATGAATATAACACTCACATAAAAAATAGGGTAAATAGAAGGGAGATTGCTCAGCAAAACTGAGGTAGTCTGAGATATTTAACACTGTATTAAGAGACTGATAAATTGCAATGAGCAAAAGAATATCCATTTGCAGTTTGGGGGACAGATCTAACCATAATCAGAGAAACACAAATCCTAGTATTTCATTTAACAGATTTCCATCCATTTCAGAGCTCAGTTTGGTTCCTAATAGACCTATGTATATTTCTGTCACATATTTCTATTACCAGGATGCTTAGATGCTGTCTTTTTTTCAGTCATATAATTTTTGCATTAAGACTCTACCATTTACTAAGTATTCTTGAGGGGGAATATTCAGAGCAACGTGAGCTTTCTTTATGAGCAGCAGATATTTATCACTTGTTAAGTGCCACAACTGCAATGGGCATTGTGCAAGATGCAAAATTCAGACAACCTTTCCCTCACAGCCCTTGCAACCTAAGAGCAGTTTGTAGCATCCCAGATATTACCTGATCTTAAAGTAGATCATTCGCAAACGACATGGTGTCAGAATAAAGCAAAATCAAGCCTGAACTAAAGAATGCATTTTAGAAGTGAAAAAAAACAATTCATGCCTCTCTTTTGTAAATTCCTCCAGTGCTTTCAGAGATTATTCTCTTTGTTGTTTATACTTTCCTTATGTCATGAAGTTCTTTGTATATATAAAATTTCTATATACATAAATATATTAAAATGGGTAAAAGATATGCCTGAGGAAGTATGAAAATACTGTATTATAAATACACAGCAAGACAGATGATGCTGTGCTGAGGAATGCAATCTACTATTTTTTTTTGAAATGCACAGGTAATATAAATTAGAAAATACCCCACGGTATGGATGCAGCATAAAGGACACAAAAGGAAAGGCTGCTTTGGAAGCACGCACAAACTAAAGGAATACCTGATTAACCTTTCACTGACTCCCGGCCCACGTGATGCAAAGCTTGCCTTCCTCCTAGAGTGATGGCTTTAGAAGAAGATGTTAAATTTAACCTCTGGCGCAATGATAAATTGACAATAAAAAATTCAATGGCTTGGTAATTACCAATCACTTTGGACATCGGCAACATTTTTCAGTTCTGTCAGTGCTCATTGGCACAAAAGCTTCAGCTGAAATTCTCTCGATCTCCCTCTTTTTAACTTTGTTTTCATGATGCAGATTAAATCTGCCACCCTATTACTGATTCATTTTCCTAATTTTTCATGTCTGCACCATGCCCCAGCTGCACGAGGCTGATAATTGTGGAGCCCAGCCCTGATGATTAACATCAGAAGAATTAATTATGCCTGCCATTAAAATTCCAGGTTGCACATGGTGATCAAGAAAAATTAAGTTTCTCTAGGCCTCTAAATCATTTCACCTTTGAGGAGAATGATAGTGCCTCGACAGCTAAACTGCAGCCTGCGCTCCAGAGAAGGTCTAAACCGCACAGCCTTTGTGTAACTCCCCAAGCGCCTTCCCTGCCATTCGCACGGGCTTTTCCACTGGCTAAAAGGATTCACTGCGCTGCAAAGAAAGAGAATGAAAATATCCTGGTGATTACACGATCCCAGGAAAAGGCACCTTTTCCTCCCCCTCCATTCTGAGGCTCTGTGATGAGTGTCTGCTGTATTAACTTATAGATTAAAGCATCACACTGAGAATGAAATCTCCAGGCATGGAAGTAGACTTGCAGAATAGGAAGACAATTTACTTTTGTGCTCGTTACAAAACTGAAGGGAAATTATGATTTCAGCACTGGGTAACTCAGAAATAAATGGATAATGAAAAACTCAGGTTTTGCAGAAATAAATTGATAATGAAACAAAAGCAGATTCCCAAGATCTTTAGGCGAAGTAATAACGAGTAAGGAAAAGCCTGTTGAGTGACTCATTTCCAAAATGATTTTTGCACGGGAAACTCAGAACCTATTCGCTCTAGCCTAAGGTGCAAAATTTACTGGAGCCATAAAGAGTTAGATGATATGCATTTATCATGTTCTTTTTCTACACTATGTTTCGTTTTTAAATTACCATAATCATGTATATTACTGGCTTAGCTTTAGGAGCCTGCAACGAGGAGTCATATTTTGATGAACGGATGTAAATAGCTTATGCCAAGTGGTAAATGTCACTCAAAACTATACAGAGTATGCACAAACCATGCGTCATATCGGCTTCATTTGTTATATTTCGACAGTACTACCACAGGAAAACTATTTTGACACAGATATTCTTGTTAGTTTTTATAGGCAGCAGATTTCTAGAATAAACTTAAAAAAAAAACAGAGCAAAGAGCACCACAAGAGCAATTATCTACCCCTATAAAATATGTTATAAAACGGTAGGACTCAGTGCATTTAGAGATTAACTTCTACGGGAAGTCATGTGCATGGCGAAATAAGAGGAAGACCCTTCAATTTAAAACTTAAATCCTTGAGCCTAAAATGAACGTCACTGCTATAGCTCAACAATATTGTATTCTATATAAAACTGGCCATTTAGAACTTGTGAGAACTTTATTGCACTGTCTCACAAATGACAACTAGCATAGTATTCATGATTAAATGAACATTTATTGTATTTGTAACAGTATTCCAGGAATGTCATAAAATGGGGCATGAAGTCATCCATTTGAGCATTTTTAGAATACGTCTTATCTGAAAGCACTGAAAGTATCTGCTTACAAGACTTTCAGCAAAATCCAAAAGAAATTTCTTTTTTAAGTAATGGCACTAAAGTACCAGAATTTTTTGCTTATCAGATATGTCTCCCAAGAGACTCAAGCCATTGTCAAACGCCTATAAAACAAGGTGAGAAAAGTTTGGTTAGACTTACTCATCCCGTCCATTTCTCATGTCCAAGAAGAGAAAGCAAATTATGTCCTGAAAGGAGAGCACATTGCAAGCGACAGTCAAATTGGATTAAATGTTGGTCTCACTTGAGTGCAGTTTACCTCAAACATTTACAATAAAAGAGCCATGCTCAAAATCACAACTTGAATTTTAAGTGGGCATAACAGTCAATATAATTAGTTTCTAAAAAAGAACATATATAATTTCCAAGACTTCAAAAAAAAAAAAAACCTAACAGTAAAGGTATCAAAAACTGATTGTGCTTAATCCAAACAGATTTACCACATAATCACATAAGTGCTGTACCATGAGCACATTCACCATAGTTTTGGGAGAAGATTATCTGCAGTCACTCAGGTCTTAGCAACACCAAAACATACATGAAGTCATCCTGAAGAACATTCTGGGATTAGGCTCTGGGCAGGGAGAGACAGAGATTAATAAATTCAATTTCCCCTAAAATAATCAATAAGCTTTTTCCAACCTCCTCCAGCTCACTCATAGGTGAATTCTGCTTCTATGCAGATGCATGCAGATGTATTTTATCTACCAGTAAAATAAAATACAACAGATGTTAATGAGTACATAGTGATCATTGTCTCAAGTGACACAGTTAATATCCTGAAGCCCGAATAATATTCCTTAGATATAATACTTGACTAATCATTGGATTGAACATCCAAAAAGCTTCAATTATATTCCCATATAAACATTTAGATTTACAATAGATTTCTATTCTGAGTGTTTAGAAGGTTAAAACAGGGAGAAAGAAAATGTTGTATCCTTGAAAGAGAAGAGTAAAAGAGCAGAAAAAATAATTTCAAAGAGGATGTTACATGAATACAGCAACATTTCCGCTGTACCAGATATGAAAAGAAAGAAGATTGTAGCAGAGCACTGTCAGAATCTTTTCTTTGCATTGGAGAGCAGTTGCATGAGGTGACACTACGTGTTAGCAAAAGTGAGACCCACAACCTGGCTGTGCAAAATCACTCTAACATTTTGTTGGCTAGATAAACATCTCTAAATTAAACAGAAATAAACCATACCATTTTGAGATAACTTCAGGCAAATTTAACTTTGTAGTTAATTACCAAAGATCAGCAATTCTGTATGAAATGTATTAGACAAAGAAACTTCTGTCATTTCAAGACATTTTATTTTATTTTATTTTATTTTACTTTATTTTATTTTAATCTGCTCAGCCTTTTTTCATCTCTCCAAAATATCATTCCATCCTCGGTAAACGCCATCTGCCATAAAGAGAGGCATTCTGCCCTGTCAGTGCTGGTCATTCTCTGCTCTACTTTTTCCAGGTTTACTGCCTGTTCATCCCAGTTCTATGACTGGTGAAGTAAGTCACTACTTGACACCAATAAATTTGGCCTTTAATCCTTTCTTGGTAAATGCCAGCTTTCCCAGCACCACAGCTGACTGGAAGCCTGTGCATCTTTCATACAAATTTTTACTAAAGTGGCTTTCCAGCATATCAGATGACAAAAACTCCACTGGCTGCATTGAGTGCAACATCTGCCTAAAGGATGACATTAAGGGTTTCAGCCTCATCTCTTGCTCACTTTCTGTGGTGTTTTCTGGCATCTCTGCTTTTCTCTAGTTTGATTATCCATTTGAATATGATCTATTAATTGTTTTTTTTTAATTATTTATTATATATCTGTATTAACAAGACCATTCAGCTGAACCCACTGTGAAAGGTGCTGCAAAACGCAGAAAGGAAAAGAGTCCTTTTTATTTTTATTTCCAAACCTGAGAAGATGACCGACACTGAAAGACCACAGGGAATCCAAGCAAGCAATGACAGAATTTGTCATCATGGCAGAGCCTGTTGCTACAAAGCTTTTGCAGCCATCACCCAGAAAAGAGTTTTTGAGAGCATGAAAGCATGGCAAGTATGAACACAAAGGTCCATTCTAGCTGAACGAGAAGCCTCTCTGTGATGTTTTGTACCCAGATTGACAATGGCAGAAGGTGTTTCGAGCACTAATATCATTTTGTGATACATGCCTCCCTTCCCAGGTATCTGGCACCAACTGTTAATATTGACTGTCTGGGGAGATGACAGGTCCTGAGGCTGAGCTGCTGGAAAGGCAGCTCTACAGAGAAGAGCCCGGGGAAGCTGACTACAGTTACAATGTAGAGGCCAGACACATCTGCCTTGTATATGAAATAATAGATTATTTCATAAACACAAGCAAAAGTAGAAAAGAAGTACTTTTTCCTTCATTATTTTTGAATGAGGTATCAGCTCAAGACTTGCCCACGTTAGCCACTGGCTTCAAGAGGGCAACTCTCATTTCTAAGTCACATGGGCAAGATATGCAGAATCAGCCTCCAAATTTGCAGAGTGTTTCTATAGAAATAATTACCAATGGACAATGTGAGAATGAAGAACGTGAGAACAACGAGCATTACTCTACAGCTTAACGTCCTAAACGATAACCTGCTCCTCTCCTGCAATACTGTTTTCTGCGTTGCTAGACTGGGAGGCCACAGCAAATTTTTTTGGTTCCTTCATTATGCTTTTAGAAAGATAAACAGAGCAGCTAGCCTTTACATGCACACAAGCTCTGAACATTTACTCTCCTGATTCCAGTTAAGTCCATCAGTTATTTATTACCATGCTCCAGGTTTGCAGAACAAGCCAATAGCTCTGAAGAGTCTCTAATTCCTTACATTTGATAGTGTCAGATGTATTTCACTTCAAAATGTCCTAATTTTGAAAAATTAGTAACAGTCCTCTGTGGGCTGTAAAATAGTGGAAGTAGCAAAGTGATAGAAATCTAATATTTGCTGTTTTAAAACAATAATTAAAAAAAAATCTGGTATTCAATATCACAGGAATTTTCTGCTGTGAGTAAAATCTGAATGATTTCTGAACTAATACAAGCTAATCTCCAGGAAATAGGATGATGATAACTTTTCCTAAGAATATTTTATATACTTTGCAGGGACAACAATAATTTAAAGCAGTATTTGCAATCAAAATAAAGCTACAACTTACAAATTATCCTCACATTTTCTGCATTGACTAGGCTGTTCCTCAAGGGATTGATGGAGAAAAAAAACACCTTTCTCATGGCAATTTCCCCTTCTTATCCTATACTCAACATAACCAGTAGCAGTCAAAGGTCAGGGGACAAATGAGAGCCACTCAGCTAAGTGGGGCTTTGCAAGAGACAAAGATAAATTGATATAGATGTGGGAAACTGGATTGAATGGAGAATTAAAAAGATGTTCCCGGTGGTCTGGCAGCTGTAACAGAAGACAGAAAACAACCTATCCTACTACCTATGTCAAGACTATTTATAACAGTCCATCTAAAATCAGTCGGCAACGGTAGTGTGACATATTTTCAAAATCTCAGAATGAAACCTTTCCATCTTGACACAGGTTTCACCCTGCCCTCAGACATGTAAATTCTAGATTGTGGGATATTTCGAAATATAGGTCATATAATTGAATTATCACCTTCATGTCAGCTTCTCTGTTGAACAACAGGATCTCCAAAGGCCAGCATGCTTTGCAGCCTTTCTACAAGCAAGCTCAACTTAGGACCAAGGTAGGAAATCCCCCAATTAGTCTTTTGAAGAGATATTCTGCACTTTATGATTTTAAGAAAGTTAAAAAATACAGCTCTCCTTTGAAATTCAAAAAGAAAACACTTTTTTTTTTGAGAAAGAGAGACAAAATATTACAGATTCAATGGGGTTGGAGGTTTAATTTTCTTTTGATTTCATTCAAGCTGCTTTGTTCTTCACTAGCTGTTGCCTTACTGGAACAGGAGCTTTATGCTCCATTGTAAAAATTGCTTCTCTATGTGAAGGGATTTGGCTTCAGGCAGTTGGGGAAGACTCCACCTGATAAATAACTTGAATATTGAACAGACTGGCAATGCTGCATTCATGCAGTGCAGGAAAATTTAGCGCCCATTGGTTATGTTGCCAGGAGTCCTTAAATCAAAATGTGGAGATTCAGTACTGAGGTACATAAACCACGAGCTTTTTTGATCATGTCTCTTGTGACTGCGAATTCCTACCAGGAATACCAGACATAGCTCGGAAAGGTGCTGGCTTCCCTCAGCTCTGACTTGTGGGTGTTGAGCATCTAAAAGATGACAAAAACCTGTTTCTGCAAACATGCATCTCAGTGTAAAACCTGGAGGGATTCTCCAGGATATTCTTCTTCTCCAGCTGCTCCAACATCCTGGTCAGCAGTTTAAGAATCCTGAAGGAAATTAATAAATACACTTTCCAGAGTAGGAAGTTTCCTTTTCGGCATAAACTGCAGCATGAACCGCAGCAACAGTACGAAACGCCTTGTGGTAAGAGGCCGGTGTCAATTTGTATTTTGATCTAGTGCAATGCTGGTAATCCATTCTTATGTATTTGCATAACTTTGCTCTGTATCAATTTGAGTGACTATTATTCTGTCATATGTGCTGTGATATTGAGTAGCTACAGAAAAGGGCAGCTGGCAGAGGGTAAAAGAAGATGCCAAGGTTATAAACCTGGGCCCTTATTTACAGTCAAGCTTTATTTTCATGAGAAACTTCTCCAGCCTAGACATAGGTGCAAGCAGAGAATATCAGAGCTCTCTATCAGGCAAAATCCTCCCTCACCCATTCCCATAAATTCTCCTCAATGGCAGGTTTTATTGCTCTGGAGACACCACATGATGGCTATTTATTTAATTGCTTGGAAAGCCCAGCCAAAGAAGGGTGCCTCAAGTTTGGCGCGTTAGCTTCCTGCTCGCAGATTTACAATTTAGCACCACTCGGGTTTTCAGTCTCCTTGTTAAAAGCGTGAGGGGCCCGTTCCTCCAGCCGAAGCACAAACACTTGGTCTGCCTCCAAAGCACCAAAATCCACCAAAAGGCGGAGGGCTGAAGTGCAGCCTGCCTCCAAACGGGTGCGTGCCGCCCCTCAAACCACTGATTAACATTCGACATGTTCTCCAAGCAGAGCTCTATATCAAAATCAGTGTTTTCTCTGTCCTGTCCTTTCCTTCCCTCCTCCTGCCTAATTTTGTAGACAGACAGCCATAATACGCAATAGAAACATAACTCTTTAAACTGAAAATGTCATCACTTAAAAATACAAGAGAGTGGTATGTGTCATGTATGTCTGCAAAATGCAGTTGCTGTCTGTTACAGTCTGTAGCAACTTTTAAATCTGTCATCACGGCATGAATTTCATATTAAGCTCCTTCCCAGTGCTTTAGCCAGGAAGTAAAGGGGGGAACATACTGTATCATTTATGGGCATGCTGGTGCTGGGTCAACCATGACATCACTCTCCACTCCGCTGAGCTGTAATGAGGTGAAAAGGCAGCTTTAGAACAACATAGCACTTTATTTATTAGGAAAATTTAAGTGTGTGTGTATTTCAATTTATGATAAAACCAAAAACAAAGGTTATGGAGTATAGCTCTCCTCCAGCACAAAGTATGGGGCAGGGGAGGAGGCAGTTTGTAGTTGCTGAAAGATTTAATGCACATGAAGCAGGGCAGATTGAAGGTTCTGGGCAGGCTGAAATCCCGTACTGACAGCCCGGCCAATTAGAGACGGTGCAGGGCACATTGTGCTGCAGTCAAATTGCACTGTACCCTTTGATCAGGGGGTGCCACTGAAGCAAGAGGCTAGTTCAGACTAGCTAAAATTTTGACCAGCTACAATCATGAAATATGCATGAAAGCAGGCTTATAAAATGATCAGAGGGGAAACACTTTGGTGAAGGTTGAGGGCTGTCAATAGCCCTTGATTGCAGAAGGTTCCCTACTAACTACACCGCTTTTTTAATGGCTTTGGGGAACGAGCAGTTTACAACATCTCTCCAAATTAGTGCTTAAATACAAGAGGGACATTTGTGCTTTACAGTAAGGATTCTTTTTGCTCATAGCCAGAGGTGGGACAAGGGGGCTACAAAATAAGTAGCAAAGCCCAATGCCCAACAAATCAGACTTGCAATTAGCTGCTCTCATTCCTTCTTTTCCTAACTATTTCTTTCAGTGCTCTATTCTATATTTAAACTTGGCATCATTATTTTTCATGCCTAAGTGAAACAGTAATAAGCATTTTTTTTATTGCAGGCACAGTACAGGCACTCAGCTTTTTCTGGAAAGCACCACAAAAGCATCGTGTCCCGCTTCCCTCCTGCCTTCTTTCTAATGGTCATCCCACTGCCAGCTGATGCCTCCAGCTGATCATTAGCTTGGAAATCCTGTCTTCCCTGGTATCCAGGGGACCCCTCTCACAAACAGTGTGGTAAAGATATTTTTCAAATCCTTTATGTTAGCTGTCTACAGCTGTTTTCTCAACAGATTTGAGCTGAGAAAATAGCAGGTCTATAAGGTGAATTCTGAGCATGGCTGTCATGAAGAAACAATTATGTAAAAATACTTTGCTACCTATAATTAAATTCAGAATTACATTTCTGTTTAACTACGACATGTAACATTTGATATCCAGATTTGTTTTTCCTGTTACAAGACATTTCTTTAACAGGTCTGTTTCCATGAAAGAGATAACCAGAGACTGGCGATCTCTTGGTAGAACACGTAGGGCTCTGGCCTTCCTAAATCTCTCAAACCTCTTACATTTAGCAAATGTCTGATCACTACTTAGCAGAAAAAGCTCCAGGGAAAACGCAGATGCTGTGTTATTCCCTGAGAAGGGAGTAGTTTCTTCAAATCAATGGTAAGCCAATGTCCCAGCATGGTGCTAACATATACTATATTGCTGGCGTTGTAATTTTTCACATGATATGTAAAACTTAATTCCTCACTGTTCGTAGAAGTTTAAGATGTCATTATAGATTTCTCAAAGCAACTGTATTATTACTGGCCAAATTCTAGCATAGAGAAGTTAATTTAGGGAAGCAAATTTGTCCCCCAAACAGAAAATCTTTTACATTCACACCCATTTCAGGCAAATAAATAGTAGTCAGTCCAAAATAACACCCAGACAGCACTAAATATTTCATAAGTTATGTTCTTCAAAGTCTATGTAAGAGGAAACTCTGGAAAAAAAAAATGACACAACTCATGCAATGGACAACTCCTCAACCCAAATACAAGCAAGATCTAGAAATCTTTTATGTTTTCCTGTGCATTGTTCTTGAGGTTTTTGGAAGGTTGTCCTCCTTTTGTCTGACTGCCTTGTCTTATTCCAGTTTCTCTCTATTCTACTTGGATTTGGTCTATCTACAAATTACAACGCTTAGGAAGAGAGGTTTATAGAAATGCCATCAGCATAAGGTATCTGCTTTGACTTGTAAAACATTTTCTCTAAGCCCCCTCACATGTGTTACTTGTCTCACATTCAGCATGAAGCAACAATAAACATTGTTCTCCATCTCTAGCCATGATGGAAAACACCTGGAAGACAAAAGATGGCAGTGAAAATCAAAACCAATACTATACAGCATGAAGCATATTCATTCTTCCAGTGTTTCCTCATTTGTTGGCTTAAATTGAATTACGCTGTGGTGAGTCTGGCTCTCTATCTGCATTTCTTATTAAATTGCTCACTGTTAGCATCTGCCTTTTCATTATATTTTGTAGCCTTTCCCATTAATAACCTTAACATATGCCCCTCGTTCACTTCTTCTTCCCCGAATCTATTTTGTCTTCTTCAGATTCCTGAGACCACTTCCCATCTCAGCACATGAAACATCTTAGAGTGGGGCTTTTCTTCCTCGCTTCTACTAATTGTCCCACTTCTTGCATGAGATGCTACCTTCTTTAACAGGTAGCCCTTCGTATTGCTCTGCTTTAAGTAGTTCTGCCTCCTGTCACCCCCAGTCACACCGAGTAGCACAGCACTCCCCTAATGTCTGACCTACAAATCTACAGTCTTCAAAAAGAAGTACATAAGAAAAATTATGTCACTGTATGAATCCAGGATAAGTCACCCTTGGTACTGAACATGTCTCTCTGTGGTCTCTCCAACTCAAAGAGATGCAGCAGAATTCAAAAATGCAGAGAGAAGGGCAGCAAAGACAATTAGGGACTTGGAGTGACTTCTGCATAGGAATGATTAAGCAGAGCAGGACTCTTTGGGCTAAAGAGCAGCCTCAGGGAATACATGATCCTAGCTATAAAAGTCACAAGTTGCATGGAGAAGCTGAAAAAAAATGAGTCCTTTCTAATATGACCTAGACAGTATCAAATGAAAATAGTAGATCAACCAATGCACTGTTTAGCTATGGAAATTAGACACAGGATGCTGTGGATGCTGAAGGCTTGCCTGGATTCATAAAGCTGCTAGACGTATTTATGAAAGAAAAATCCATCCAAGACCATTAAATATGTTATCACCTCTGTTTGAAGAAATCCCAGAGCTATATGTTGATGAAGACTAGAACACACAGGGGAATAGCATTGTGTGTTTGACCTCATCCTGTGCCCTTCCATAGGCGGTTGTTGGAGAGGGACTTTTGGGCAAGGCTGGGAGAGGGCCTCTAGTAAATCTAGGAAATAAATTTTAAAATCTTATCTTCTGCCTCAACTGCTCCAGTTCCCATTCTCAGCTCAAACCACAGTTGAAGGCTGGTTTCATCTCAAGCTCTGACCTGAGCTCTGGAGCACAATGCAGACCCCAGCCAACCTTCTCCTCCAGCAGCAGTAACCTTCACTCAGTGAGCAAGAAGCACCCAGCTAAGCAGCGATGCAGTAGCAAGACTCACAGACACTTCTCTGGTAATGTCTTTCCTCCGTGCGTTACACGGCGTATTAGGTTGGCTTTAAAGTATGATATAGGTCTTACTTCCAGCATGTTCAATAGCTGACACCACACGCCTTGCACAAACACTTCACCTACGTTCTGCCTTGTTTACAGACAATAGGGTTATTTTCCATTTTAATTCTCTAAGTCTTTCCCACAGTGCCTTATAATCTCTGCAGAACAAGCTGAAAGGGAAGAAGGAGACAATGAAACACAGTGCAGGAAGATGCCAAATCAGTCAACCCCCACCCCATGCACACACAATCAGCGCCAGCTGTAGTCCAATTAAACTTAATCTAGTCACATGCTCATGTGCTCCTCAGAAATTAGAGGAAATCAATTCAAATGCTAATGAGAAAACCCATAATTTATTATCTGCTGAGGAATGCATGTTACATTAATTTTAACTGTAAACAATTATTTTTATTGCAAGATTAATTACTCCATCTTACACAACTTCCTTTTTTCATATTTTTTGAAGGAATTAGTTTTCTGCTGCTGTTTTGTTGATCTGTCACAGTATTTTAAGCCTGGAAAAGTATAATTAATTTAGGGATACTGCAAATGTGGTTTTCTATTCTTCTGTCAAAGGAAAGTGGGATAAATGCCTGGGGCAAAATACAGAAAGATCTGGCTGAAGCTCTTGGCCTAAACAAAAATACAAGAGCTGGGAAAACAGTGTATTCTTTTTTTGGACGCCGAAGTTAAACACGTAGGGTAAGGAAAAAGAGAAAGTTTAAGCCAAAGGGAAAGTCCATTTCTCAAGTATTGGCGAAACATAACAAAAGGCACAATTTTGAGTTAACACAAAATATCATTCAACGAGATGATTGATCTGCTTTATTTGTAATTGTTACCTTTTCATGTGAAACTTTCGTTTCTTCTTCAGAGTCAACAAGTTTCAAAACTCCTTAGTGAGGAGCGTTGGCGGAGAGGCCGTCCCGCCGCTTCCTTGCCCTGAGCTGTGCGGCCCAGCCGGCTGCGGGCCCTGCCCCTGCCTGCGCCGCCACAGGGCAGAGCTGCAACCCAAGCAATCCCCACGGTATTCACGCTCTGAACCCACAGGCATTTGGGATTTGTTTGAGAAGCTCATTGTAATCTTAAAAAAAAGCTCATAGTAAAATGACTATTATGCTAACTTTTGAATTAATTCTCTTTGGGTTTCATTTTCAACACAATTCTAACATCTTTATCAAAACAAATATCAGCATGAGAAATGCATTTAAAGAGTTAATTTAATGGTTGCACAAGCAAGAAATATCATCCAATCATCCGGTTTGAATCCATATCAATTAATAAAAATTGGCTCAATACAACTCTGAGTCTGAGACTCAAGCTACCACTGAATAGGAGATTTTATTTATTGACAGGTATTTTAATGCCACCATCGGCCACATTACTTTATGTGAAATATGCAACATATGCAGCTCTTTTCCTCTTTGCCAATCCTTCACGAAATTGATTTTCACTTCCACTAATTTATTAACCATTCATAATGCATTCAATGAACACTTTAAACAAATCTTACTTTGTGCACCATTTACAAATTTTTATGCTGCTTTCTATGCTTGTCATGTGTCTGGTAAACACAGTCACGTTTCTGTTTATAATAAATGGCTGGGAGACTTTTTAAATGAGACAAAAAATGAGACAAAAACATTGCAAATGATAAAACTCAAAGAATAGCAGATAACCTTGTTCTGCACAGACAGTCTCATTCCCATACACATAGCGAAACAGATAAAATGCCATCAGTCTTCAAACTGTAGTACAAACAGAAGGGGCCCTGCAGAAAATATTCATGAGAAGCACCTGAGGACGAGTCTCAAAAAGCTGGACGGAACAAACTGTTTGCTCTCAAACATGCTGCTTTCAGTATTAAATCAAACCAGGGCAGTGCAGAGAATCAAGGGACAGTTTAGAACACATTCAAGGTAATATCTTCGCAAAAATGCCTGATTTCTTTGAATGCACAGAGCTGCCTCTGTCACCAGGCTGCGGAGGGCAGAGCAGACAATACAGGTCCAAAAAGGACTGAGGAAACGAGGATTTACACACTCCAAGGCCAGAAAAAAGTATCTGGAAACCTACAGCAATGGACCTCCACTGCTGTTCCCACACCTTGCTCCCTACAAACACACACACTTCTCCTCAGAGCTCGACTGCAGCTTTTGTAAGAAAGAGTATCTAAATCTTCTTATAAAAATTTAAGTGACGGTGAGGTCTCTCCCTCACCTAGCAAGCTATTTCTGCATCTAATTACACTCACAGCCAGAAAATGGTGTCTTATTTTAAGATTTAATTGGTCTGTATTTGGCTTCCAGCCATTGGCTCTCACTATGTGTGCTTTGTCAGCGGGACAGAAACCCCCACTATTTATATTTTTCCCTCAGAGGGTATCTGTGTGCTCCTCAACCTCATCTTCTGCAAGCTGAGTAAGCGGAACTCCTTGCTTCTTTCTCCACAAGGCCCGTTCTCTAGCACATGCATCAATTTTGGTACTTTTAACCCAATGACCTCCATATCTGCCTCTCGAAGCGTCATCCCAGAATATGGTGGCACAATCTTACCAGCAATCTTATCAATATTTGCTGTAGAAATGCATTTGTTTGACTCCTTTACTGCTGCAAACACATTCTTTCTCACGCATCCAAGAAGCCCTTTGGCTCTTGTAGCTCCACTGCTGCACTGCCAGCTCATACTGAGCTGAGTAAGGTGCTACATTCTTCTCAGACAGAATCATTGCTTATGTTCTTAGTTTCTAGGCGTAGCATATCTTATATCTGGTGACACTAACATGCATTTGGAAGTAACATCATGCATTATTATTGGTCAGGGAGCATGTTAGCTGGTCACTGGGATCCATTCAAGATTTTTGCTTTTTCCTTGTTATTACTAATTCAGTAGTGTTTGTCTCATCTATAGACATCACCAGTTAATAGTTTTCATCATTGTTTAGTTCTCCGATTAAAATATTAGTGTCAAAACAAACCCAGATCTCTGGGGAACTCCTCTGGAAATGAATCCATCAAATTAATCTCTCCCTACGCACAAGTATATTTTGATATCTGTCATTGGCCTACTCTTAATCGTTTAAATAAGTGTTCTGTTAACTTGACATAATGTAAGGCTCTTTATTATTTTTCTAATCAACATGGCTTTAATACTAAAAATACGAGCAGACAACTGCAAACAATAGAGTCACTCTGGTCCAGAAATTAGTGTTTATGGATTGAACATGCATTTAGCCACACTAAAGACACATGCCAAGCAAATATGGGGTTCTGTACACCCAACATATATTCCCCCTACTCTGCATGCCTCGCAGCAGGGGCAATGATCATGTAGAGCAACGTCAGATGCTTGTACAACCTTGTGTGTTATCATGAAGCTCCCCACTAATGATTTGCAGCCTTCATCTTCTCAGATGACGCAAAGTTTGTGGGTCTGACATAGCTTCCTGCATGCAAAGCTGTGCTTTCTACACATTGCATGGACCAGTTTTCAGAAGAAACTGATAAGTGCTTAGTTAAACCTTGTTTTTCTAAGGGTGCTGCAGCCTGGATTAAATGCGTAGGCTGTGTCTAGTGGATTAGGTTTAGCTCTTGGTTTGCATATGCTTCAGTTGCAAAGCTTCTGTGAAAAGCTTAGCTGCCAATTTTTTACATACTTACTGTCTGGTTTTCAAATACGTAAGTGTTCTGCAAAGCTAAAGGCTACTACTCGATCACAGAGACTGAAATGCTTTCCCTTGAAAGATTCTTCCTTGTTTGGAATCTAACCTTTTGGGTAAATGTGTGAACACAAAGCTTGAACCTTGCAGGGTCATTTGCTGCTTATCAGAAGCCATGATGAATATTTGAGTAGTTGCACAGCCTTAAATGTGTGACAGTTACCTGTGTAGTGCTGTAGTTTCATCACAGATAACGTTGTGAGTATTCCCAATACAAACTCAAACCCGTTATCCTATGAGTGGCTGATATCAGATTGTCTTTGTGGCTCTAAGTATTCGTGCAGATGAATTCCCACTGCTGATGAACATATAGATGGATTTCTTCTGTGTAAAACAAACTCTTTTTTACTAATCAGCCTTTTGCATCTTGACATTTCAGTGGTATAGGGTATACATCCCTTCGGCTCAGTCATCATAATGTAATAAATCTTCCCACTAGTGTTGTAATATTCTTCTCAATATTCATAGTTACAAAAATTTAACTCTTGACTGCATGTTAAAAATGTAGTGAGGATTGATTGTTAAAGTAAAAATCAATTTGAGGGTTTTGGTAATTTAACAAGCCACAAATGCATTTAAATGTATCACAAAAACTTTGATTGATTTATAACTTTGTAATCCATCCTTCCTCATCTATTATCCTGTAAGTACTATATTAGCAATCATTAGTACCAAGACGAGATTGAACACTGACATCTTCCTGACACAGTATGACCATAACTGGAATCTTCTAATACACAAATGCTTTTACCTGGCTATTAATAGTGTCCTCCACTAAAGATGGACTGGTATTGCCAGCCGTATTGAGCGACTGACGTTTGCTATCAATCCTGGAAGTGTCTGCCCGGATGGTTGTACCTACCGGAACAACGGCGGAGTGCCAGGCAGACTGCTGTAATACTATTCTTACCAGTACTTTCATTTATCTCTGTAGAAATACAATCATTTTAAATTAAATCCATCGTAGTAAGGTCAAGGTGGATACTTTTCAAGACCTTACAATCCAAATCTAACTCTGATCTCCATGAAAAAAAATGTTTTTGCATTTCTGCAAGCTTACGACTCCACCATGTACATAACACGTCAGGACTTCTGGCCCAGAATAAGAGCAGAAGTGATGTTAAATACAGATCAAGGAGCTTACTGCATCAGAACTATGTACTCTCATTATGGTACCACTTCTTCTAAGGTTTTAAATTGTCTCTAAGCAATTTTATACAGGATGAAAGATCAAAAGTTCTCTACAAAAGAATTAATGAGTGAGGATTGTCATTAATTTCATTTTAACCAATTACAAGCAAAAACTATTTTTTGTCACATACACAGTCTAAGACAGGCATTCAGTTCTACAGAATGCATTGTTTCTATATGTCTAGTTTCTTCCTCCCTGCCAGTTTTGAGAGGTGAAAGTCATGCCTGAACTGCTAAACTTCTTACCAGAATCGGATGTTGCGCCAGTCAGTCTTGACAGCAGATTCTTCAGGGCAATCGGTGGTCCAGCCCCACTAAACTCCTGCAGCTTCTTCATATCTCACATGGCTTCAGTGTACTTTTTCACTCTATAAATGGATGCATGTAAAGGTTTATTGGGGACAATTTCTTATCTCCTTTATACTACTGTCAATAGAGCAAAATTCCCTTAAAGCTAGTGATGTCAATTTGCATTCATATGTGAGTAAATCAGCTCAAGCTTTGTCATTTTGATTTGCACTTTTAACATTAAAAATTGTCATTAACATCAGCCAAAATATTTACCTATTTAAGAAAATCAAAATAATGCCAACAAACAAGGTTTGATTTAAAGATGCAGAGCATTATATAAATGTGATCTATTTTGTAATATTACAAGAACTGGACTGGTCAAGAAAACTGCAAATAAATAAAAATTAACATGAGTAGTTTGCCCTGTAAAGAAAGAGAGTTGAAGTCTCTTTAATAAGTCAAGATGACATCTTTAAATCCAGCCTCTCTATATTGCTCTCAGGTCCTCTTTATTCATGCCCAATCAAGGAATTTTTCAAAATTTTCTCTAACCTGCTTTTTCATTTCAGAGAAATGAAGAGTAATCAAACCAACAGCTAAATGTTGCACTCTTGAATATTTATGAGAGAAATTACTAAGTCTTTTCTATAGATATGTTTTCCCTTTAATGCACTTTCTTTCTCTTAAAGAGCACAGGAAAATTGACACCTTTAAGAGTTTTTTTTTAAACATTGATTAGTTTAAACATTAAGTTGTCACGAGTGTAAAATGAAATTTTAGTTACAAAACTTTTAGGTACAACTAAGTACATTAGTAGCATTACTGCACAATTAGTCTTAGCAAATTTAATAGCCTGTCTTTAAGCATCTGCAGGAGCATTGCACCGTTTGCAAGTGCACATTAATTAGTTAATAGCTCATATTATACATTAATATCTCGGCACCAATTCTTCAAAAATTATTCAAACATTTGTCTTACTCATGTAAGTAGTCCCATTAACATCTATAAAGCTACTTTTATGAGCAAAACAGAGTTCACAGGTATACCCAGGATCGAAGGTTTGAGCATCTTTCAAGTTCTGAATTAACTCATGGTTTTATATTTGTACTCTTGGTCATGCAGAGAATAAGTGAGCTGTCAGTATATTCCAGGCTCTTTATTCCAGCAAATCCTTGCAGAATCTGGGGCGTTTAGTCATAAATAAATCAGAACAGTTTTCCGATTCATTTCAGTTCAGGAGTTCTTTGCATTTTAAATTTCCTGATAAAATATTACCTCTGTGCATATTAGCAAGCTTTAATTTGTACAATGTATGGACTGTACTAATATTTTAGTACTACATTTCCATCCTTTGCAATGAATGATGTTTGGTTAAAAGCCTATTTCCATTGTGTTAGATTGTATGCATATTTTTAATGTGTACATATACATATATATAATGTGCATATACAAATACATACACATAAACACACAGACTGTTCTTGACACATTTCTGTTTTCCTTTCCCTCTTTTAGGAGGCTATTAAGTGGAAACCTAGCACACCAGAAAACATTTCAGATGGCAGCATTTCAATTGCTTCAGACCAGGCTATTTCTTGTGCAGTGGATTCTGTCCTCCTCAAGCCAACAGCACAGGAGGGCTCCTGCTTACCTGATGCAGACAACGTACAGGTTAGAGACCTGTTGGTTAGCAGCGGGGCAGAACACGGCTCTCCTGTGTTTGCCATTCTCACAAGGAACAATTCTGTAAAATTCAAAAATATTTTACATATAGTTAAAAGAAAGAGCAGAACTCTCTCTTACTCTACTCATTACAGATTCAATCTTGTAATCATGCAAGTAAGGAATTCTTTTGTTCTGCCTTCATATACACACAGAAACGAACTCTGTGTGAGCACTGCCTGCATCCCACACTAATGATGGACCCACTCCACCAGTACCAGCTCATCAAACCTACAGCAATTTATCACCACTTACACTAGCCCTACAAGAGCTTTCAGGGTTGGACTGCAATTTAACAGAAAGATACCATAAAGAGCAGAGTAAAGGGCTTTTCAGTGTTGGATCCCTGGAATGAAACAAAGAAACAAACACCAAAGAACCCCAGGCTGCAAGGCCAACGCCCTTGGGCTCAGCTATGAACGTACATTGGCCTCCAGAACACACATCTGTCCCAAGGGCTGGTCCAAACCCTTGGAATTAACTCCCTCAAAGAGGACGGGCTACCACAAACCTCAGCCTGATCCATTCCCAACGTAAGGCACATTTCTTTGACACTGCTATCCCTAACATGAGCACACAGCAGCTCGTGAATTTTAAACAGAAAATTAAATTAAATTAAAAATTAAATTTCCAGCAAAACAAGCAATTGTATTGCCCAGTTTGGGAAGGGGGCGAGATGTGCACAGACCAGCTTAACACATCCGACTTTGAATATAACATCCAGGAGAGCACCGGCCTCTCCACAAATATTAATATAGACTTTGATCTCTTCAGAATCACTTTCATATTGAAAAAAGCTGGAACACAATCAGGATATACGTTCTGCTCTAAATCAACAAATTGTCCATCTCTCAGTTAAGTTACAAAACAGTGACATATTGAATCTCTTAAACCTAACAATCTCTATCACTGGATTCATGCTGCATCCAAATAAAATTTAATTCACATTTAAAATAAAATGTTGATGTATTACAGTATGTTTTTTATTGCTAGCAGTGCTACTGGCTTCATGAGAACACTTTCTCTGTATACAGCTACTGGCAGTTAAAGCGTATTACAAGAACCATCCTTTTAAAAATACAAATTTATAGAAGATCTTACCATTCTTACCTTACTAAGGCCAGAGGGTAGAACTGATGGCATTAGTGATATTAGAAGCTAGTGGTATCAGAAACAAATTGGCTTCACCAACAAGAATAAACAAAGTCAAATTAAGAATTGTAGTGGACCGGAATCAGATCTCAAATTCCAAGCATCATTGAGCTTCCAAATGCCAATGAAGACATTTAAAATTTTGTAGCTGGCCCTCTTCTTCAAATAAGCCAAAATCTCACAGACAAACACTAGTGAATTTTAGTTGAATGTGGCTACAGATGCAGTGGAGAACAAGAAATGTGTGGCTTGCTATCATGCAGTGTATTTAAATACAAACTAAAACAAGCAAAAGATCAACAGATGCCCCAGCAATAATGCTAAGGACACATATATGGCAAGGTACCTACCTAGTTTATAAATTAAATAGGGAGCTTTAATTGTATTCCTCTGGAAAAGAATCAAACCAAGTTGGAACTGGATTTCTGAAGTGGAATGGCAAGACTGAGTCAGAATCACAGGAATTCAGAGAAAATAAATACTGGCTTTAGTGTGGCACTTGTTAATTCTTTTACCGCCCCTATGCTTGATACTTGCACTTGCTCCTTTACCCTATCTAATTACTACAGCAGTTGAGAATGACGAAGAACTGGAGACTAATGTGCCTTTAATATATTAAGGAGCACAGTCAAAAGATGGAAAACACTAAATTACGCTGCATATATTTGTTAATAGCCCTGTAATTTATTTTAAAAATCAAAAAAAATCTTCTTTGGGAATCTTTTAATCTAGTCAGTCCTTGCTGCATTTCGTGGTGTGACGTATGCTGAGAACGCTGAAGGCCAGATA
>JAUBOD010000244.1:3352060-3363252 GCA_032353885.1 Nothura maculosa | reverse complement strand
ACGCACACATTCCCAAGCTCATCAGGATTACCCTGCTCATAAATATATGTCATCTCAGTAACAAAGAAATGAAGCTCAGTAAGGATCATCAGGGAGAGAAAGCGCAAGGGCGTCTGGCTCTCACCCGGCAGGGCCGGAGCGGCCCCGCGCTGGGCCGGGCTGGAGCGCGAGGCCGGCCCCGCTCGCCCAGCCCCTGGGCCTGGCTGCCCCCCTGGGCCTTGCTGCCTGCCCAGGGCCGCAATGGGGCAGCCCGGGCTCCCCACAGGGCCATTCCCCACCGCGCACTACAACTGCGAGACGGGAACAGAAGGAACACAAACCTTCCTGCCCCCAAAATAATAAAAAACAGCTACAGCAGGCGGAGGGAAATAGCACCCCAGTTGCCCAGAGCGACATCAAGCTGATAGGTGAAATAATGATGATGGACAACAAAGTAATCCACATTCCCAAGGTAAATTCTGGTCCACTAAGTAAATTAGTAAAATCATCAATATCGTTATTACATTTACCTTGTGCAGCAGCTGCACTGTCCCTGCTGTTGTATTTTATTTCAAGCACTTTGCGACACAATATGCCCCATAGTTATTTAGAGGTGTAGGTGATGCCAAGGAAGGAGAAGGAAAGTGAGATATGGCAACAGCATTCTGCCCGATCAGTTGCACAAAGTGGGCAGGGAAAATGTTTGTAGCATTAACTCTGTGTCCTTGCTCGTTCTGAACTGCCACCTTTCTCTTGGCACGGGAATGGTTTTGCTAGGATCCTGCTTTAATTTTGCTTGCTGAGTAAGAGAACATACTAAGGAGCTTTGGCAATGAAAATAGTCTGTTTCTGAATTTTTAATGCTAATGATCATGCATTTATATAAAATTCATGATGCTTTGCACTTAGCCTTTATAATTTCTTAAGATTCAAAAGCACTTTGCAAACTAATAGACAAATAATATGCAAGGGTCACTCACATCTCGCTCCTTAGGAGAATATCTGCTTCCTGTGTCACACCACAGCACCTGCTTCAAACAAATGGCTATTCCAAAAACAGCACCTGCAATTAAATCTTGACTTGTAGCTTAGATAAGTGAACTGCAATTGTCAGAACAGAATTTGGCCATAAATACCCAGGTGCCTAAATCTTTCCTTACAGAGAGAGTTGCAGGTGGTCAAAGTCACACCTTAAATATTCCCCAGTTTGACAATACGGTACTAGGGAACAAGCAGCTTCACACGCATTGCCAGCCCATTTTCCTCCACTAACAATATTTGTACCCCAACGGACCTAAGTAATAGACCTAAGTAATACACAAGTTCTTTTTTTCGTAATTTTGAGCTTAGTTGGATATAGGTAAATGAAGTTGGAGGCAGGTTTTAATTGCACATGTAAGCAACATCTCTCCCTGCCCGTTTTGGACTATACCCTTGTTTAATTTGGAAATGAAAACCATTTCTCCTCATGCTAAGACAAAAAAAATACATCATAAATCCCAAAGTGCCAATGTTTTCTTTGCCCTGCTACTGTGTTCCATGCAGTTTGGAAGCATTTATGGCACTGCTTTCTCTGGGAAGATATAAAGTTCCATCTGCAATTTCTGTAATGGGGCATGTATAAAAGAGTTAGATTTGTGTGTGCTGCATGAAGAACCCAAGTCAGGCCAGTGATTTGTTTCCACTGACATACAAAGGAAACCATATTTGGTAAATTCAGTTTCTTTCCCCTGTTTTCCTGTTCTAGCTTTATAATTGTCAGGAACAGCTGTGTGCGTTGCCAATCACCTTCCTAAAAACCAACAGGCCTCCAATGGACAAAACATCCATTCTGCCGCTCAATTTGTTTTTAATTATATTACGAGAAAGAAAAAAATAGCACCCCAGCTGTTAACACTGACTAAGGCTAAAAGGAGATGTAGAGCAGACGTTAGGAAATACTTCTAAAAAATCTTGTAGTTTGTCATGATTTAATAGCAGATATTTCTGGCTTTGAGTAATTCTGGGATACTCTTAGATGATAGATTAAACAATAGACTCTGACTATTATTTTCAGAATGCCTCAAATTCTGCTTCAAAAATAAGCCCAGTATATTAACTCTGTATTCGCAGGTAAATACTGAACTATTTGTCACAATAACTTTACAACATCGTGCTCACCTTGCTAGTCACCGTGCTAGTCTTGCCTTGATTGCTGAAGGTAATAGGGCCCGCTTTATTATGCTCATAAATTGAGTCAATTGACTTATCCTTATATCCTGTTTCCTGAACTTAATGAGAGATTCTGCATCATTAGGAAAACACATCATCCTACAGCAGGATCAAAAGCAAGAGAAGCCTGACAATAAGTCGTGTGGATTTTGGGGAATGCTCCCAGGCAAACCTTCAATATTCTGACCCGAGCTGGGACCAGCAACAAGCTTTGGAAGAAAGTTGGCTGGTGGCTACTCTGGTTTTGCAGATGAAAAAAGAAGATTTCTGGCCTACAAGAAGAGAAGATGCAAACTGTGCTTCTTGTGACCCCAGGCGGGCTGGGGGTGCCCTGCTTGGCTTCCCGCGTGCGTCGCAGGGCTGTGCATGGGGGGCTGCTTCACCCCAGCGCCTACCAGAGCCCTGCTCCACCGAGGGACCATCCTGGCTAGGCACAAATACGAGAGCTCTCCATAACGGAGTCTTCAGGAGACAAGGAAAGCACTTCAAAGCCTGGTTCTGTAAGCCGAGAGTTAGGCCGGCTCCCGTCCCCATCCTCATCAGCCCACAAACATCAGACACTGCACATTTAATTAAGGAGTGATGGGAATGGAAGACGTTAACTCCCAAACTCTTTTTTAAACTTGTATGTGATTAGCCCCATGCAGCCGGGATGTGTTTAGGATCCTGTTGCCTTCTGGCCTACTCTATGTTCAGAATTGCAGCCAATTCTGATCGAGCAGGTTCTATTTTCTTAGCATCGTTCTTGTTTTTTCTGTGGTTCAAATACAAGAAGCTTCCCTTTTCACTGCAAAGTGCCTATACAAGAATAATTTTATGTATATTATCGATATATAATAGCAATAGAGAAGGTAGAGCAAGCTGCAGATGAGCAAGCAGTGCAGGAGCTGCTGAAATGGAAGCCTATGTCTCCTCTTCATCATGTGTGTTATTGATGGAGCAGACCACAACAGTCAGCGTGTCCAAGTCTGCTTAGTCTCCTTCAGGATACACATTCTTGATACTAAACCTCATAAAAGCTCCTGTAGATTTGTTGCAGCCTCTCAAGAAATACTTTGGGATACCAGAAATGGACTGGCATTTGTTTCAGATCAACCACTGCTTTGAAATTTTATCATATTGCAGACACATATCACTCACAGCTGTGTCATTCTGCATTATAGAAAAAATACACATTAGAATATATTGAGAAAAGTATGCTTTCCTTAAAAAATACAAATCATCTCCCTACCTAACATATTATACAATGTTCCTCTATGTCCTATATTTACTTTGGAAACACTTGGGATTGTTCTGTCTATGAGGCACAATAGACTCTTTTGGGAAAAGAAATGTTTAAAAAATGTATTATGGATGTAGCAGGCATAGTTTTGATATTCTTCATTTAGGCAGTATGTCAGTGAGCCAGAAATTGCAAGACAGCGTTACCATCCCCTTGGCCAACGAATACCTTCAGTAAGAGCTTGCAGCCTTGGGCGATATTATTCCTAGTTAAATAAAGATTTGTAATAAATTAATGCTTTGTGCCCAAATGCTACATCGTTTTGTTTTCTGACCAGTCTAAAGGTGCGGTGGTTAAGGTTAATGAGATGATTTTACATCACGCGGCAGAGCCAAATGATGCCTTCATTTCACTAGGTAGCCTTTATAATAGCAAACATGTCCCTTTGTAGGAGCTGCTTCAGATCCTGAGTGAATACATGCAGAGCATTTATATCCAGAATACTAATAATGTTTGGGAGCATTTGGTCTTAAATTAAATAAACATGATGTGGCAACAAGCAAGTAGGAGTTAGTCTTTCTTTGGAGAGCCTAAGAGCTTGCTATGTAGTTAGCTGTATTAATTAAACATCAAAATCAAGGTGGAGCTGCTGATCGCTGTAAACCCTACCGTGTGGTTTGTGTACAACACAACCTGGAAGCCAGGCTGTGAAATGCAGCAGGCGCCCTTACAGGTGGCCGTGCACAGGAACTCCCTGACGGGCTGCAGAAACTGCCCTGTAAATGCAGAGCTCCCTCGTGGTGTCCCCAGGGCCTGGGGACTCTGCTCTGCCGGGGAGGGGACCTGGCTGCAGCCCCTTCCTCCCGCGGGGCTCATTCGGCCCTGGCTTGCACTAGAGGTGGCCGGGAAGCCCTGTGGTGCTCGTGGATTCGTGTGCGGACACAAGGCAGTTGTTTTTGTAACCGTCACACCACCAAGTCGTGAGGAAAACAAACGGGCTGCATCTCTGTCCCAGCACAAGGCTGTGCAAGATGCGTAACCCGGCTCGCCCTCCACGAGCCAGAAGGAAGCTGCAAGTGCAAGGGGAAAAAGGGGTGTAAGTTTATGATTTGTGAACTGAGTGGTGTGCAAAAGGCACATAAATCAAGCCTTTCTCCATCAGAAATGCCAAACATATTGTATTATCTTTACACTTGTTTCTTTCCTTGGAAATATTTTAAGGATGTTTAAAGGGTGTGGAAAGGAAGAAACTTTTGCCAAAACACTGCTGCTGGCAGGCATCCAAATTGCTACGTAAACTTACTGTAACCAATACTAAGATTCTCTTAGCTAATATTACAAAGCACTTTACATAACAACTCCCAAGGGATTCAGAGAAGAAATAACAATAAAAAGTCATCTTTGTTTTCCTGACAAAGTAAATTGATTAATTTTTTGGTTTATGCTTATCCTTGTGCGTGTGTGTATATGCATACGAGAAAGATTAAAAATCACTGAGAGGAAAAACTAAACAAGCCTGTGGGGTTTATTGGACTCTGGAAAAACAAAGCCTGGGATAATCTGCCTCAGATAGAAGAGCGGTACAAGATCCCTGGCCAGATTTGGTGGATTTTTTTCTCTCACAACCGTATTTCTAAGTCCCTGCGCGGCGCCTGACGCTTCCTCGGGCTCTCCAGGTGGCCCCGGGAAGCTGGGGTGGCTTCGCAGGCTGCTGTGGTCAATGCTAGGTGCAGCCCAAGTGTCAGCACTGAGCTCTGCTCCACGGGGAGCCCAGACGCAGAATAAACAGGTAAAGTGTTGACAGTGCTACTAGCCAGACCAACTGTTATATTTTAATGAGATAAATCTTTTTCCAGGGTTTGTCACTTCATTGCTAGGTGTAGTGTATAACAATACATGCCTGGTACCATAAAAATCTGTTGATTTATTACTGAATAATAAAACTTATGCATACTGAATATTTGCATAGTGATAAGTACTGCTAGCTGGATTAGCAAAGACTCACTGGGCTAAGGAGAACTTCCAGTTCCAAGCATAACAACCACTCCTGCCTGATAAACGCACGAGGTTTCTACTCTAGAAGTGGCATTTAATAAAAGCAAGAACTATTTCCCCCTCTAACATTTGCAAATAATAACCTCCTCTCTCTTTCTATGTTATATATATAAAAACATATCTGGTTCAAATATATTGCTACAAGCGCCACAATTCATAGAGAGGTTCAGACAAACTACTCCTTGTTTCACAGTCGGTTCCAGTATTTTCAGCAAAGCTGATCTAATTGTTTTAGTTTTCTGAATTATGTCTAACCCTTTGCTTGTTTTTTGCCCTTTTACTGTCTAAATGCCAATTGCCAGGTGAGGTTCTAGGCACACAATATAAAACACTCCCATTAATTTTAAGACACACAAATGTGACTTTGACTTGATTTAGCTTTTTTCTTAGCCAAAGAGACCATTTTAAATCTCTATGAGATATTCTTGATACCTTCCTTTGGCCTGACTGCCTACAGGAAATAACTTTTAAATACCAAGAGTGCATTATGGTTCTTCAAGCTTCAAGTACGGATATGAGATTTGTAACAGTTTTTATCATTTGCTAACATGTGCCAAAGAGGAACATGTTGAATAGCTTAAGTGTTGGAAAAGGAGTGAGAATACGAATCTGTACCTATATTAGGTCCTAAAGCTACGGGTGAATCCTGCCTTGAAGAGCAATCACTCAAAAAAGATTGAGACTCTGTTTAAGTAAATGTTCAAAATAGCTTTAGAAAGGACTTATCTCTCATCTCCTCATACGTCATCCTCTAAAATACACAGAGAGGTAACGTCCTGTTTGAATTTCCTCTGCTCCATTCCATACGCTCCACTCGTAAGCAGAGCCTTCACTTTATTTCAGAGATGGAGCTGACTTGAAAGATGTACTTAAGCATTGACTTAAGAAGCTTGTAGCCTCTTGATTACTTCAGTGCACAGAAGCAGGGCCACATATGCTGAAGGCTGTGCTGGTTTTAGGAGCAGCTGAAATGAGGCAGAGGAAGCACCCAGCAAAAACAAAGTACTGGCCACCGCAGAGAAGAGCGTTCCCTGCTCACACTGCCCCCAAGCAACAGGGACTGCTGCCTGCTGCGCACGAGGCAGCCGGACACTCACCAAGAGACTGCAACCAGGGTGCCCCTTAGCTCTTTGGGGGTCTTTCAATTATTCACTGTGCACGTGGTTATCAGGACACACAGCCCACTTTGGTGGAGTTGAATAACTCGGCCCCTCTGAAGGACTCTGTGCCCCGCAAGGTCCTGCTTGTGCTCCAAGGAGGGCTCTCCTGTGGGAAGAGCAGCCTTGCTCCTGAGAAGAATCCCAAGGCTAATGCAAAGGAACTGATGTCTTAGGCTGAGCAGGAAATGGAGTTTCGATAAACATTAGCAGCTTCACACAGCAAGGAGAGCCGGTGGGCGGGTGGCATGAATTATGCATGTCATATTTCTGCTTGTCAGGTTCATCCATGCATCGTCCATTGCTGTTGATCCGACTGCCTGGAAGAGTTGTGTTAATTCCAAGCATAACAAGTATTTAAATATTCAGCGATTATAGATGCTATTTACTGCTGCCATTTTGTGCTTTATGTTTTGCTTTCTGAAGTGCTGTCTTGGAGCAGGTCATCTTTTTTCTCTGATTCACCGTATCCTTAGCCCAAGATCTGATGACCATTCCAGTGTTTGCAGCCTATCAGTTTGCTTCCAATGAGCTGCAAATATTTTTTCATTAAGCTTCTTCAGCTGACTGTTGAAAAGTGAAGAGTTTGGTCCATCTATATGTCTTAATTCTTCTAACTAGCTTTTTTTTTTTTTGCAGACAAGTCTCCTCATCTTCATCATCATTACCATGAATATTGCAGTAGTAGTGAATATCTTTTATCTCCCCTACCTGTGACCAGTAAGGAATACTGACCCATGTTTGAAACCATTGAGAGAATCTGTGAAAAAAGGACTAATCTGTTGCTTGAGATTCTTACCCATTGTGTTGCTTTTTCATAAAATCTTTTATGTGTGTCCAGTTTGTGCAGTTTATGGCAACTTCAGATTACGAGAAGGATAAAGCACCCTCTGCCAGCTAAAGAAGTGACCAGGGTATGGCCTGAACAAAGTCCCACCTACCACTCACAAAAGCAACAACTGAGAGACTAGAAGTGGGCTTAGATTTGAAGAGTAGGGTGTGAAAAGCAGCCAGGAAGGGGACCCTGGACAGATGGCTAGATCGCTGAAGAAGCCTCCACCGGGGAGGCAGGAAGGGGGACACAGGCCAGTCACATCAACCACACCTCAAAAGCGGCCAAGGAACTGGCAGCCTGTGGAAATGGTGTTTGAGGAGCTAAGTAGAAACGTGGACAAAGGCCAGCTAGCAAGACACTTGGAAGCTGCTCTGGAATCCCTAGGAAGCAGCCAGTGAAAGAGAGCTGGCCGCCCATCAAAGTGATGAGCTGGGAGACTGAGGAGTTTGAGAATTTGCCAGGTCAAAAGCCTAGAGATGCTAGAAGACAGGTCACACAGCTGTTGACAGGCTGGTTGACCAGCACGAAACCTGGCAAGAAAATAAAAGCTCACCTCCCTGCCTGTTTTCTGTTGATAGTTGTGACAGAATGAGCATTCCTGTGGAACATTTTTGTTCCATCAAACAGGCATCGTTCTTTTGGAAAAACTTCTGCAAGCTCTATTGAGGGAACATTCTGTCTTTCTTCTAAAAATACCTATTGGTCATAAAAGAAGTTACCCTCCTGAATAGCGAACCAGTCTGAAGGGCTGCTTCAACTGTCTTCAACCCAATAATGGAAAAAACGCCGGAGCCAACATGGAGACATTGCCACCAAAAATGAACTTCTGGAACTCAGCTCTATTGACAGCTGAAGAAATTTAGGTAAAGCAATAGATATATGAGAGCAGATAGCAAAATGATGCAGGAGTACTCAAAAACCAGGCAAGAAGAAAAGAGAAGGAGCCAAGAAAAAGGAGTTTACCACAACATAGAAGTCTCTACTGTGTTTTTGTGTTTTTCATTTCTAGAGTATTATCTGTAAAGAGCTCTAGATTACATCTTCCTGCAGAGCAGTGAAGATTGAGTTAAAATAAAAAGCTGTTTTCTGCCAAATCTTCACTTTGGTAAAAACAATAGGAACATTTTCTGGCCAGTGTCCAAGGTTTTCATGCTTTCCTGAACCAAGCATGTATACAACATCAGCAAGAGAAAACTATTATTATTATTTTGCTAGAAACAGCTTTTTAAGTTGCAGATAGTAGCTTTGTGAGGTGGTAACACTTAAAATAGCATATAGATTTCATTGAACTTAGCATCACAACATGTGGTGAATAAAGACAGCATTATTAAAGACTGTTGAACAGATTGACTCTTATAAAAACATTTCTATATTCTTAAGGTAGATATATTTTCCATGCTTTCAGCCAAAAATATCAGTGGCACTGGGGAGGTGGAAGAAAGAAATACTCTTATCCTTACCTTGGCAAGGGAGGGTAAGTTGTCTTCCAAGCTGTTTTTTTTATTCTCATCCTGACAATCACAAACACTTACTTAAGCTCAAATATTGGACCATAGCACAGATTTTGAAATATGATTTTTGAAACTTGAACTCTTGACTCATATATACATGAGAATTATGACATTCTATCCCTTAATGCTTAGGCTTGGCCACTGCTCCAACACTGAACGTAGGTTGTTCAAGTGACCAATCCCAAGGTAGGATGTCCCACCACACAATGTAGAGCAATAAATTACTTATCTCACAGTGACATTATAAGTCTTAGCAAAAAACAACAGGTCTCAAGCTATCCAGTTCCCATATTTTCATGAAGCTATATCAACCTTACACTTCTCAATCTGAAATTGTTTTACAGTTCATCAATTTAATTTGTGTTTTGTCCATCAGTTACTGAGTTCAAAATCTCTTTTTCTTTTTCTCAGCTTCTTGCAGCCAAAACTTTTAAACTTTCTATCCACAGCAACCATTGTAGCCTGGATTGCATCCAGTCTTTTACTAACATCTGTCAAGTTCATATTTGTGGTTGCAATGGAGTGGAATAGAAGAGAGATGTATGGCAATGGATTAACCCTAACACTTCTTTATTACACTACAGACATTTTATATGTCCTTACTGCATTCAGTCATGCTAAAGTTTCTATACATTATCTTCCCTGACATTCTTTATCATTTAGTAACAAAAGATAAAAATAAAGTCATTTCATTTAGAGAGCTAAGTGTTAAATCAACCTTATCAGTACAAGTAGGCTTCCCAAGTCTGCAATTTAACCTAATAGCTTCTTTTGACTATTCCAAATAACTGTTCATGATGTGTTTCAAATACTTTGAAGCTCACAAAATTAGCTAAGAGAAAACATTTTGTCTGCAAGGAATAAATATAAAGAACACATACATGAAGATTTTATATTCAAGATTTGAAAGAGTAGAAGTGAACATTTTCATTTCTATGATGAATTTCACCCAAAGACCTCACATCTCTCTATATTAGTTAACCTTTATGAGATAACTGTTACAGATGGGAACAAAGATGACACTAAGCAACCCACATAAACCAAGGAGAAAGCAGATTTCCCAGCATTTTGATTGTTTACCAAACTTCAGGCAAGAACAGTATAATGTGATGTGCAAATGAAAACTTCTTCTTGTAACAGCCTGGGTTTTATTATTATTTTAATGTTTATACCTACAGAATTCCAACTGCAGCTTTTCTTCGGGCAATCTTGGTCATTGAATTGTGTAGGTGCTTGTACGTGCGTCTTTTACTTAATAAGGAAGAAATATGTTTTCTGTATGGAGTGTGTGAATAACTCCAGGTTTGAGTCATCATCTGAAATATCTGAAAACTTGAAAATTCATTAGCTCACATTAATTTCCAGTAGTTTCTAAGTTTTACTTCTAAACTTCATAAGAGGAAATATTTGCTAAACTTTTGCAGATATAGCATGTAAAATAAGATGGATTTGACAACGAATTGCAGCTGAGCTGTTTACTGACATTGGGAAGAAATGAGCTTGGAATTAAGTTTCACTATTGATTATATTCCATTCTGAGCATAAAGGTAGGAAGAAAGATAACATCCCAGATCACAGAGTATAACACATGATAAAAAGTCCCAAGAGGATTATTCTAAAGTAGATCGGTATTTAAAATTGTTGGGTTTCTTCCAAATCCCATATGAAATTACTCCTGTGAAGCCATTACAGAAATACAGCTCTTGGCCTAATGCTCTAAATCAATGTATGTGAAAGATACAAAATTTTAAAAGTGATCAAAGTTATTTTCCCAGACAAGTGCCCAGGGGGCAGGAAGAATTTGATTAGTCAGTATGTGTGCTAGATTTCCATCTAGAGCTGGCTGGTTGGAAGGCCAAATCCTCCTTGAATTTGTTCTCATTTTGTGATTATTCTCTTTGAAACATAAGCTGCATAGGGTATCTGAAATCTGCCAAAAAATCACTCACAAAAAGAAGATATTAAATATTGACTAATTATTATTGAATAAGTAGGACAGTAATCAAATGTAAAAAAAACCAACAAAACAAACAACAAAACAACAACAACGAAAGATTTTGGAATGGAATTAATCTTGATAGAAAGGTTAAGCAGTTCTTCATCCTTAGGTTAAAAGCCACTTAGGTAGTTAACAAGTCTTGTTCTGATTTAGCCCCTCTGTTACTTCCTTTATTTCTTTCCAGGATGTAATTGTCCTAGATTTTAAAGGCTGTAAATGAAAC
>JAUBOD010000244.1:3328462-3351960 GCA_032353885.1 Nothura maculosa | reverse complement strand
CACATGACGGCTGAAGTCTTCCTGCTCTGGGAAGATTGGTCCTCATGGGCTACATGATTGGGCCTGTCTTACACTTGAGGCCTTGCCCTTGTTACAGTCAAGCAAGGGCCTCGGCACTCCATGGAAAGCCCTGCAGAGTCTCTGAAGGAGGAATACGGGAAAGGTTTCGGCTGCTGGCTGGGCCAGGTAACCGTGCCTGTGCAACGCTGCCCGCAACCAGGATCTTAGCACAGCTGGGTCTTGGCTGAATTGTAGGATGAAACAACAACTCCTGAAGAAAACAGTGCAGGAGAAACGGAAGCACATTTAAAAATAATAATCATTGGTTTGTGGGGAGCACATCTTCTCCTCTCAACACATGAATACATATGCAGCTTATTTGTGCACATAGCTGAGGGGGTAGAACGTTATGGCTCCCAAAGTTGTGTCTTCTGACAAATTTAAATGATGCTGCCTTGAACTGTGCAAACTGGAGCTGTTAAGCAGTGAGCTCGGCCTGAGCCTTCAGGAGGTCTGTGCAAGAGTATATAAAGCAAGAAAGCAAATAAAATAAGAATCGCTAATGCAACAGCACTGAGATTTGGAGAACCTCAAGTTGTGGGTCATAAAGAAATTTATCTAGTTGCTTACTCCCCTGAAACTAAGTAGATTTTACCACATATACTGAGTGATTTATCTTCTTAAATGATTCAGAGCACAGCTCACCAAATAGGTACAGATCATTATTAAAGACGGAAGAGTTGCTACATTTTTAGAGTCTTGAATTGAAAGAAGTAGCTTCTTCAAAGTAATGAAACAAGACTAGAAAAAGAAGACAAACAGCTCTTCTTCATTTGTTTTGATCCTTTTCTGTACTGTTTTCAAAACTAATACATTCATTCACAGATGGTTATGAGTTTAGTTTGATTATTTCCTAGAGTATTTCTTAGTGAGGGTGCCAGAGCTCTGGAACAGGCTGCCCAGAGAGGTTGTGGAGTCTCCTTCTCTGGAGATCTTCGAAACTCGCTTGGACGGAGCCCTGTGCCACGTGCTCTAGGTGACTCTGTATGTGCAGGAGGGTTGGACTAGATGATATCTAAAGGTCCCTTCCAACCTTAATAATTCTATGGTTGCTAAATTATTCATTATACATTTACTTGCTTAACTTTTATTTTAATAATAACCATTAATTCAACTAGATTTTTCTCTAAAATGTTTATCTGAACTTATAAATTTGAGGAAAAGATAACTGAGAATAACTCACAATAATTATAATTTCATATAATCCTAATAAAATTATTCTTTCATAATGGCAGATATTTATCTCAAAGTGAAGAGACTCTTCATAACTGTTTCATGTATTTTTTGTTAGTGTAAGTAGAAGATATTTTCTCTGTAAATTTTAGCTTAATGTAAAAGCACTTCACATGATGTGCTAGCTAAACTTGCTTTTATTTTTTTTTACCCTGAAGGCTAAAGTAGTATTCACAAAACTGGAGACCTTTAGTCACATCTAGCTGTGACAACCAGCACATTTCTGCTTCCGTCGCCTCACAGCAGAGTGGTCCAGTTCCCCAGCGACCTCTTGTCCTCAGATGTTTGACTCACCCTAATGAAATGATAGATCTTCACCAGTGTAAAGCAAGACAAGTTATTAAAGGAGACCTCTCAGTGGCCTTCATATCAGTGAGTCAGCTAATATCTAGCAGCACCTACGTCCCCACACGCTCCTCCTCCAGACTTGTCATTCTTTAGTTATTCACTGTTTAGAACATTGCAGCTGCCTACTGTAACCTATTTCATCTGCAATAATACATGGATATGGTAATTATCACTGGTCAGGCTTTGGTTGTAAATTGATGAAATTATTCCAAACTCGGGAGAGCCAGCTCTTAATCATTCTCTGCAGAGCATTTCTCTTTTTTCCAAAGTTGGGCTGTTGCCAGCAAGTCTATCCTCCCTTCAGCATCTGGCCTCCAGGTTCACTAAACCAATAACCAGGCAGGCAGAATTAATAAAAGGAGACTGCAATATTTATGAAGTTCCCCACATGTAAATATAACTTCTTCTGTACATGTGAGATTTTCTCTGCCAGCTTCCAAATATGACAGAAGAAATATTTGAAGAAAAGTTGGAAATATTTTTCTTCACTAGTTCTTTCTAATCAGGATGGGTGTGCCTGGCTTTCTTCAAACATTTCATACAAATGCAGAGGAAAGTTTAACCATAGTCAGGCTTCGCACTAAGGGTACACATAGGTTTATATACATAGGTTTAGCCCAGAGTTGTTTGCAGCTTGCAAAGACCTGCCAAAAATGTTTCCTGATGAAGAAACATTTCTGTTAGAGCAGAATTCCCAGCTGAGGTAGACTGCTATCTCGCTGCTGAAATTCTACCAAGTGTGGTGTAATTTCTAGCTCTGCTGTCTGTAATTTCTCTGCTGTGTTTCCCATGCTCTGAGGCTGTGCCACACCAGAAAAGCAGCTATGAGAAAGTGAGAAATTAAGTCAGAAATATCCCCTTCATTCCCCACCATTCTGCCAAAACACTTGGTGAAGGAACACAACCATTATTTGTCAAGTTACACCCTGTTATTGGCAGAGATGGATTTTATTTATTTAGGTGTTTTCACTGATGTATTTTAATTTTAAGAAGTATTTACAGATATATGATCTAGTTTCTATTACTAAAGACATGTTCTAAATAACATTGGCTGTAGGCAGGATCTTTCTTCTGCAGAAAAATGCAAAAAAAGCAAGTCATAAATCATTGAAAAATAAACTCTACTAACTACTCTGCGCAGCGAACAAGTTTGTGTTTGCTGCAGATATGATGACGAAGGGGTAGAAGGCACCGATGCATCACCAGTGATGCATTATTAGTCTGAGAAAGCGATTTGTCTTCCTGGTGTGATTTTTAAATTTGCTACAGATCATTTCACTAAAACACAAACATCATTTTGGGAACAAATCTAATCACCACTTCACAGAAACAATAAACACTGGTTAAAATCTACTCTCAGGTTTATACAAGTAACCTGGGGGCCTTCTGAATTTTAAATGAACACTTACAAAGCATCCTGAAATTGTGCCAGAGAGGCTACACAGCGAAGACCTAAATTTAATAGACCAAAACAGATAGTTATTTGTAGTTTGTTACTCAGTCAAGTCCTGAAACAGTCCTTTTAAAATGAGATTCTGCTCCATCCTTGGTAAATCCAGGGAAAAGGGCAGTATTTTCATGTTTCTTTTCAACTCAGAATGAGATTGTTATAAACGGTGTCCCTCATGTTTCTTCCTACCTCCCCCCGGTCCAGATGACTGCAAAATCTATTGAATCTGTATTCAGAGGTATTAGGTGCCTCTTAAGCAAGTGTGACAAATTAGCACGTCCTCAGGGCAGCAGGGGGACGCAGTGACTGCACCACCTTTCCGGAGAAAAATGCATCCCATTATTCCAGGTGGAGCAGGACTCGGCAACAGCACTAGGAACACGTGCATGAGCTAGAGGTCAAATACCATCATTTATGGATACTTTCTTCTCACCTTTCCTAGTGCAGCATTCCAGTGCACAAAAGTCTTGTAAACAGAAAAGATTGAAATTCAACCTTCTTGTTTTCCAAAAACACATTCCGATCCCACTTTCCCTTGAAAACCAAAAAAAAAAAAAAAGAAGAAAGAAAAAAAAACCCCAAACACCTACAATTTTGATTTCTAAACATAAAAAAACCACACTTAAAGCATGAGAAGTATGTATGAGAATAGAGAATAAAAGTATGAGAAAACACATTGCTTTTTATCTCAATGTTCAAATTGTGTCCTAATGGGATTTCTATTGGAATGCTGAAGAATTTGTAACCATGCTTGGGCAATAACTGCTTATTTCATTTCCCTTTCCCAAGACCTCTTTGGAAGTCGTTTGGAACACTTCTTTCTCATTCACTCGCTTAGTGTCTGGGGGCTCACAGCTCACTGAACTAATCTGAATGTTTCAAGCTTGATGTGAGCCCAGTGTTGGAGACGACTGGGCCTTGACCCTGCGTCAGACCCAGTACTGATGGTCTTGGCTTGACTCTGGCATGAATTCCTTACTCCATCAGGTCTGTCACCCCTCAGCTCAGTTTAGCAGCACCCAGCTCTTACCTCTGTTCCCATAAACAAGTCACACCAACCCGCTTCAGAAGCTCGTTTACAAATCCAAGAGGTCCTAGCCCTATCTTTCTTGAGTCACTGGATGGTCAAGAGAAAGCGCAGCAGTAGAGGCCTAGCAAAGGGATCAGATCAAACAATTCCAAACAGAAAATAAGCAAAGAGAAACGAAAGCAGCGCTAGTTGGGGAGCAAGCCAGCCCCGCCGCTTACCTTGTGTGAGGTAAATGTGTCGTGCGCTGCATCTCCCACACATGGAAACAAGTTCTTGCAAGTAGTTCTTATAATAGCTGGTAATAGATAGTAACAGCTTTTTTCATTCTCCTCAATGCTTTTTAGGTAATAATAATTCTGAGGAGCATATCTAAGAAACCCCCTTTTATGCTGGTCTACAAATCATTTTTCTTTATGCCCTCATTATGATCCCAGTAGTGCTGCTAATTCTGCTCTCCCGATGCTTCCTTTGCATTTCTATTTCTCAAGCTCTTTATGCTGGCATCAACGACCTCCTTTTCTGAATGAAATGAGTTCTTGCAAAGTGTCGTTTTCTTATTCTTGGTAGAAAGGACCAAACCAAAAGGAAAGTAAAACCAAATAAACCAAAAGGAAAATAAAACAAGCTAGTTAAAAAAAAATCAGATGTTTACATTTGTATACAGAGCAATTTGCCTCCGTACTGATGTTATACTTCCTTGAATTTTCTCTCATTAAAAATATAGGATACAAAAGGCTACACAGGATAAGAACTTTGCTCTCATTCCACACACTGCTTCTTAAAAAATTGATTAAAAGCATAAATCCTGCAAATTGTAAGTCACCAAGGTAGACCTTCGGAATGAATAGGACTTTGCTAATGAATGTCATATCACTCCTGAAGCTGGCAGTGAGGATTTGCAATATTAAGACTTTACATTATAACCCTTGTGTCATAACCTTTTTCTTTTGGTAAACCTTAACATGTTCCCATATCTAATACCTAATTTTTCTCTTTTCCCTCTCTCTCATATTGTATTACCACCTCTTCAAAGAAATAAAGCTAAGTGATTTGCTAAGGACTTAAAGAGCAGGCTAAGGACTCTCTCATACTGCTGAGGTGATGCTGTGTGAACAAGGTCCCCGCCGCTTGCGCAGCACTGGCGTGGACCCGCTCCAGCCATCCCTGCCTGCACACCCTGGCACCTGCTCCCAAAGCAGAACCCCAAACACAGAAACAACCCCCTGCAGAAACACATCGTGCACGTAAAAATCCATGCAACATTTGCACATTGTGCAGGTAAAAATCCATGCAACATTTGCATAACCAGGCCAAAAAAAGGGGCGGAACAGGTTTGGTCCTGCCCTTACCTACGCCATAGCAACCACATACAAATTGTGCATGTGTAGGTACATTGAAAGAAAAAGTAATGCAGATAGTGTTTATACAAAAGCTGACGTATCCATTCATGTACAGAATTTTTACAAAAAAAAAAAAATCCAGAATGGGCAGTAAAATGATGCGGGCCATTTACTAGGAGGCACAGGCCCAAATGTATAAAGTGAGTCTCGTACTGTCCAGGGCTTCTCAACGGAGTTCCTTATCACCCCCCAGGTGAAGGAGCACAGGGCTCCATAGCGGGTGCGTGGCAGCGGGGCACACTGAGCCCTCCAGTGCCAGGAGCCGCAGCGGCGGCCGCGCCACAAGCGAGCGGCTCCTTCCGCGAGGAGCTGAACTCAGCCTGACCCAGCGGCGCTGAAATGAGGATTTACAGCTTGCAATCAGAGCGGGATTAGCACATACTGCGCGCTAAGCTCCATTGCTGAGTTTACAGTTAAGACCTGACACATTCACAGTTGGAAGATTTACCTTTGGATTGAGTGGAATTTCAGGTAGAGCTCAAATGCCAATAAATATTTATGGAAAGTTTAGTTAATTAGCTGCCTGGTCAAAAGAAAACAAATGACAGTCACTATGAGCAGCTAAAACCCCAGCGATATGGTGATAAACGATTCAAGCATGCAGCTCCTTCCCGTTCCTAGCAGGGCAAAATGTGCCAGGAAGTCTGTTTCTATGCTTAAAACGAGCACAGAAGGAAATCCAGCTTTGCAATAGGTTCTGCTTCAAGCAGCAAATACAAGAAACATCTGACAGCCCAGGATATAGCTACAGAGCTAAAATAAGGAGGCTGCACGGAAAACGTTACTTTGTGGAATTTCTCTTTTCTTTGCTTGTGTTTGGGGACAAAGGAATTACTTCTTTTGCATCTTAATGCAAAGACAGAAACAATGATTTCTTAGTGAAGCAGAAATAACAAATTTACTCTCTAACTATAGAATAAATGCATTTAATTTCAACAGGCTGATGCAGTTAATGCTCCCTCGGTGCTGTTGCTACCGTTTGACTAGCAATGGTCATTTTGCAGAGCGCTTCCCGCTCACATGTTAATGAAATGTTTCTGCACAGCAGCATTGTTCCGTGAATCTCTCACACCGGCACATGGACACGCTCCTGGAAAGGTTTGCATGGGCAGCCTTCACCTTCCAGGCCAAGGGACAGAGGCCACAACCCAGGAAGGACTCGCACCCAGGCACGGGCAGAGAGGATCCTTATCCCTTTCAAGTCAGCACACTGAACACTGTGTGACTCAAACACATTTCTAAAACAAATTCTGCCCCCAAAGAGAGTGCTGCTTTCCACAGTTGTTCTGTTTTCTCTTCATCAGTAGTAGTACTTCATAGATTTGGGTTTTGTGAATTTTCTGCATGCTTTGCTAGCAAAATCTTGTCAAATTAAATTCTATTTTCCTCATTTCCTGTATCCTTGAAAAGGAAATAACATTTAGTTTTAAGATCTCTTGTTCGATATTCCCAGCACAAGACCCCTGGAGCTGTTAGGCTGCCTCGGTGCTTTCCGGCACTGCTGGATACCCTGGCACTGCACAGTTACAACACAACTAAGAAAGACCAGTTTGGCTACTATATTCATTGCTTTCCCTGTTATCCCCAAAATCCTATAGGCATCTACACTACATCCTCTATAATACAAAGAAGGGATGTTTACTTTTTCACATTTTAAATTAGATTTCTGGTAGCTGACCCATCCATTCAGTATTGGAAAATACAGCAAGCGTTTTAGATGCTTAAGCACAATGAGTACTTTGAAGAGGAGGCATGAGAGGGACTAAAATCAACATGTGGGACTTGTCACGAATTTTGTCACTGATTTCTCTCTATCTGGAGAAGCAATGTGCTACTCCGTGCTGAGAACTGCAATATCTACAAATGGGTAAAACAACTGGCTAAGAAGTAAGCTTGGAGCCTGCAGTCTACAACATACAAGGTGCTTTGAGATTGCCATATGAAATATAGCACAAAACATGCATATGGTTAGTATTTTGTTACTACCATTCTTCTATAAAATGTACTCTAGTTCAGTCACAAGTCATCAGAGTCAACAAGTATCACAAAAGGAAATAGGTTCTGTTAAGCAGATCAAGCTAGATAAACATAACAATCCTTCTTGGCCTTAAAAGTCTTCTTTTAAAGCTGTTTTAACCTCTTTTAAAGCTGTTATAAATATGGAGGGGTTTATATTAAAAATGCATGACTAATAAACAAAAACACATCAGTTTAATTCTCTTTAGATATCTATGAGTTATTGTGTATTAGAGGAATCCAAATGAATACTAAGTGAAATTAATAGAGCTTTTACAAAATTAGATATTTTATCAAGTTTTAAAGAGCTTCCTACCTAAAACATAATAGTCACAGTAAAGCCCAGTGCTTTTAAACTGCATGTGAATTTTTTCCTGGAGTTTGTTGTTCTTACATTTACGTCAATCACTTTACAGAGTTGAAAGAATAGGGTTCAATTACTGATTTCTGTGGGATGTGGCTTCCATGCAGCTGCAGACGAGCAGTAACTCCTTCCTGATGAACCGCTCTGCTTTTTCTTTTCTTTCTATTTATTTATTCACTCTCCCTGCCCATATGTAATGGGTCCTTACAGGTCTCGTACCATTGCTTGAGTACTGGTACTTGGAATTCTTGTTGTTGCTAGCACCTTGTCATGTCGAATTATATCAAATCATTTGAAAAGAATCTAAATAAACAGCACCATTTAATTCTTCAGTTATCAGGCAAGCAAGCCCATCCATCTAATAAAAAGTGTGTATCTGCGTTCCTACCCTCCTCATTGGGTTAATGGTGATTCAATATATTTAGAGCTGGAAGCTACTTCTCTAAGCTGGAACATTTGAATGAAAAATGGGCAATTCAGCTACATCTCCCTTGGCAAAAGGATCCATTTAATCAGTGTTATAGTTTATATCTAGGCAGTGGGTTTTAATCGGAGTATCTATCTACTAATTCCGAATCGGAGGCGGTAGCAGGGAGAGCGATTCCAAGCTGCTGAGTCGGGTGCTTTCCTGGAACGATCCATCACGGCAGCCGGAGCGGCAGGCAGGACACAACCCGCTCCAGAGCAGATTACTTCTTTCCCTGGGGATTCCAGTGCTGGCTCCAGACAGCATCTGTTCCACCATTCCAGAAAAGCTTTGTATCCTCTTTGTGTCTCTCTATAAAATGCATGGTATATAGAGAGTATTTTAAGCTGTTATGTAGCCATACGCTCAAAACGGAAGTTATGGGATTGATGCTCAAAACTTTGAACTTTGGAGGAGTACAACCCTCTAAGATCATATCACCACATATAAAACCAATAGCAGTGCTGCTATATATATGTGTTTGTATACATATGTATATAAAAGTATACATACACACACACACATACATACGCACACACTTTGAATTTCAGGACATAAAAGCTCTTGGCAGAGGATTTTCAGAGCCATCGCCTCTCTAGGAACCAGGGGTTACTCCCTTCACAGAGCTGCAGGTTTCTGGGTTTCAGCAGGAACCCCCGGGCAGGGCAGAGCAGAACAGCCAGGCTGCCCAGGGCAGAGGCAGCCCGGCAGGCTGTCTCCAGCAAAAGCCAAGAGCAAATGCCTAGGGAAGGATATAAAAACAGAGCAATTACAGAGCAATAGTTTCCCTGTATACTCTTCCAGCCCCTAGCAATTTGTGGGAGAGATTTCCTGAGCCAGAGGTAATATCTGTGTTTAATAGCCCTTGATGGATTTTTTTCTTCCACATGTTTATCTAAATGCTCTTTAACCAATGTAAACCAATCGCATCCACAACGTCCCGTGGCAAAGGTTATCCCAAACTAAACTTAATAACTACTCCCCTTTTTGAAGTCTTTTGCTGCCTTGTTGTAACACTTGCTCCCTCATTTGGGGGTCAGAAGAAAGAGTGGGCAACATTCGGTGCCTCTCAAGATTTTACAAACCTTTATCATTCTGTTCTTTCCTAGTTCTAGGATATGAATTTTAGAAAAGGGATAAGAAATACAAATTGTATTTCCTCGTTTCAAGATGTAACTTCATGGTGGGTTTCCCAAAGGCATCATGACTTTTTTCCAAACTGTTTTCTACTCCTAATAATTCTTAACATTTTATTTAATTTTTTCTATTATCCAGAACGCCTGAGATGTTCTAACAAAACTAACTTTCATAAATCCAGCAGATCTCTCTTGAAAAATTATAATCAATTGAAAGTTGTTTTGCATGTGTAAAATTTGAAAAGCTTTTGCCATGCACATTGCTTTATTTTTGTCAGCATTTAAATTCCTCAGCTATTTTATAGCCCATTCTTCCAATATTATGTAATATTTTGCTAACAGACTTCATTTTTTAAGCATGAATAGGAAACTTTTTCAGATCACAATTCATACCATTTTCCACATTACTTGTGAAAAAGAATTGAACACTTTAAGTCCTAGCACAGACTTTTGTTACTCTATTAGCAGAAATTATAGTTTTTTTCCCCTACCCTATGAGGTTGAGGCTTTTGCCTTCAATATCCAAGATAGTAAAGCCAGCTCCTGGGAGCTCCAGCCTTCCCACATAACTAATGTCTTCACCCAGATAACACCAAACATGAACTGCTTAATTGGGCAGCATGGGCTGTTCGGTGGAGAAGATACTGGCTGTGTATAAAGAGGAAGGAAATAGGTGAAAGAAGCATGGGACTGGGGGGAGGAGTCTTTTGCTACCCAAGATGTTGAAGGAAAAACAAATTAAAATAGAGCATAAGAAAAATAAGACAGGATGGCCACGGAAATAGGCTTAATTATAAAAAAACAGTTAAGTGTTACAAAGAAATTCAGGCAAAATCGAATATTGTGCATGCACGGAACAGATGCTCTGAGCATTTTAAAATCCTTGCAGATACTGTTTTCTCAGCAGAAAATTCTTAATGGAAAGAGGCAATTTAGGCATATGCAGGGGATATGCAGGGGACATGCACGGATATGCAGGGACACTACCTAAAGAATTTTCATGTTCCTACACTGAGCATAAGAAAATGAATAATCAATTCTGAGTTAGAGATAGAGACCGAGATCTGAGTAGACCAGGGCTGGAGTCTCCGACTATTCTCAGAAGACCTTGATCGTTCTCCTTAAGACTGACTCCTTTCCTTTATTGTTTATTGATTTTCCTGACAGCCAAGGAAACCGCTTCACTCCGCGTCTGCTCTCGCTGATCAGCATTACGGAGCACCAGCCTCTCCCCACGCTAATTGATTTATATTAGCAGAAATAATCCGGAAAAATCAAGACACAGGCATAGCTCCCAAATTCTCTTTTCCCCAGGAGTGCGTAACAAATAACACTCAGTGTTAAAATAATTTACTATTATAAATTATTCAAGCTGATTGTTAATGAAATCATTAAAATATTTGATTGGTTGCAGAGAATCACTTAGTCCACATCCACTCTGAGATTAGACAAGCCATTTTCTATGGACATTATCTAATGCTGATCCCTCTTTCGCTCTCTAGAAAATTTTAGATTTTCTAGACCATAAAATGGGGTTAAAAATGGAAACAAACTTGTTTCTGGTTTGTTGGGTTTTCCTTTTCAGGAAAAAAAATAAATATTGAAAATTTTAAGCCAATGGTCAGGAACAGCACATTTCAGATTCCTAGTTGCACAGCTGACATGAACAATCACATTATAAATCTGACTTGAGAAAGCACAATAGGAAAAAAAGACAGATGAAACCCCAGTAGAGTTTTCCTAGTTTTCTTAGATTTCCTAAAGAAAGATAAATTACTTCTGTATAACAGTATTTAAATCAAAACCCATTATTGCCAGACTTCCCCCAGTAAAAGCTGCTGAGCCCATTGTTTCCAATATCCTATGACTACTTTCTTTTTCCCGTAAAATTAAAACATTCAGGAAGTGGTCTTGGGGATTCAGGGAGTGGTTTCTTTCTCCTACAAATCTGTGTTTAAATAATGTTTCAGCAGAGCTAGAGGAGAGTTCTGCTGATGATGACACCATGATCTGAATGAGACAGAAAATATAAGTTCATACTCATCTTCAAGCCCTCCAAAATCAAAGAAAACAAGCTATTTATTTCAAGGGCTTTATATTGGCTTTCAAAATAATTCCCATTTGATAAGATCTAAGGAGCCATAGTGCAACAGAAATAATTTATTGTTGTGTATATTTATGGTTTTACTTCTGCTTAAACGTGTCAGTGTGGGAAAGACACTGACTAAACCTACAACCTTCTTGACACTGTTGTGTAAATCCAAAGAGCTCAAAGGGGACCATAAGCATAAATTGTTCTCTGATCAAGTTTTCCTTATACTGCCCAGCACTATTTAAATGCTTATCAATATAAAATGGGAATCTGTCTGATTATGTCGGGTCCCAGAGGTTCTCCTGTTCTCACAACCACATGAATCTATCGACAGTTCCAGAACAGTTAAAGCTTCTGGCTCTTTGTTATTTTTTCTCAGAAGAGCAATAGAAATGTAAGATAAGTAGCACCTTTTCATGTAATATCAAATTTATCATTTATGTTACAGAAAAATGAGAGGTTCACTTTTTTACAAAATATTCTACAGTAACTATTAAAAAAAAGAAAAAAGAAAAAAAAGGAAAAAGGGGAAAAACTACTACAGCATGGATGTTTGAAACACACCATCTGGGCTAATGAGTGCTTGCTGTAAGTATATGCTATTGGCTTTCCCTTTAAAAAAATCAATACAGCTATGGAGGTGCGTATTTTCTAATGTAACTGCATTTTGACCTTGTATTTTTCATTTGTTAAAGGTTAAATAAGAGTGTAAAAAGACATATTATAACATAGTTTTTTTTTCCTCCTTCACTTCCTGAAAGGAGTAAGTGTGCACAGCATTTCTAGGAAAGATATTGCTTCTAGTCACGATACAAAAGGACTTTTACTGTACTTCAACAATAGTGTTATAAGTGTGGAGGAGGAAAAAGTGAACCTTGCCACTGGATGACGTCAATTGTCCAATAATTGTATGTTTAGACACTTAAGTTTGCTTTGATATCACCAGAATCAGATGATACAGTCAGAGGGGAAACAATTAGCATCTTTACTGATAAGGGTACAATGCTAGGACAGTAGCAAGCTATGAAATTGGATTGGATTCAAGCTGAGAATTGTTTTGCTGTGGAAGCAGAGTGATCTCAAGGGACTACTCTTCAATTGAAAATGATTTTCCTGTTTATAAATATACATCACTTGAGGGTGTGTTTTTTGTTCAAAGTTAGTATCTTTTGAAAATGATCTTTGCTCCCAGGACTAACTGAAGTTATTTAAGATGCCAGTTTGCTCTTTACACTGAAATTCAAAGCCATTTGCAATTATGCATTTTTTTACCCCTTTCTGACATTAACAATTAAAAATGGAAAGCCAGGCATTTCATTGAGATGATTTAGAATTTTAATTCTAGTGTTCCAAGGCATCAATTTGCTAGGGAAAACAAAACATATTATTGGAAACTTGAGTGTTAACTGCCAGGAAATAACTAATTTTAAATTACGTTGACAATTTGCTTAAAAGAAACAGCAAAAGAAAACCCACTAGCACTTATCTGTAAAGGCATTCCCTCCAAATGCTGTAGTCATTACTGACACAGATTCTTGGATATCCATGGACAGATTCTGTGCCTGCTTACAGTAGGCATATGCTTAATGAGTGCATTCTAGCCACATTCTTTTATTCTTGCTCAATTAAAAGCCTTTGATGGCTGTGCAGTCATTTGCTGCCAGTATATGTATTATTTCCCACAAAATATTCCATTCCAGCCTGGTCCAACTTATCAAAGATGCATGAGTTTGTAGACAGAAGGGATGAGAGACTGTTCAGCCATTTAGGCAGTCACAGGATGAGGCTCCAGTCCTTAAGAAACACGTGCACATCCAAATACATTCACTGCATGTGCACTTTGTGCCCCACAAGACTGTTCTATGTTATAATAAGATGTTGAGAATAGGATGGCCTGGACTCAGAGCGTGCACAGGAGCAGAGCTGGTCCAAGTGACCTGCTGCTGGGCAAGCTCTTGAGGTCTTCCCTCCTGCCGACTTCAGCCATAAACAAGCAGAGACCTTAAGAGGCTGGTAGAATTCCCAGGTTTTTGTCCAGGGTGGAAAGAGGCCTGTTCTCCCACTCCTTCAAATGCACACAAAAAAGAGGGTCCGTCCCGCAGCTTCAAGGCCAATGGCACGTTATGAGCACTTCATACAACCCCTCCTGCAGAAATGCCAGTGCAAATACTCCTTCTCGGTTCTCACCGCTAATATTTTCTCAGCAGACTGTTTTCTTCATATTCACACACCCAGGAATGATGGGGACTAAATTCAACACCCATCTCCACCCCATATTACTGAACGGGGCGGCCTGGCCCCAGGTCTGCCGTGAACAAATGAGGCCGGCAGAGTTCCACGGTTCCACCAGGATTAGATTCAACCACTAGTTTATAAACAGCTCCTGCAAGACACATTTATATAACATTCAGTCACTATAAATAGTCAGATAAAAATAACTATTTCACCCAAGTGCTCTTTGTGAATTAAGTTTCGGATAGAAACGTTTCCTCTCATTCTGTTTGTGATTGCTTGAAATAAACAGATTTTTATAGTTGGTGTATGCATGCAGAAAACCAATTAAACAGAAGCCAAATAGGCATAAAAACTACGACAGGCTTTTCCAAACCACCACCACCACTGGTTTCATCCAGAATGAACTGTTCTCATGAGAAAGTCCATAGGTAGTATCCGAGATGATAAAACTTGTTACACAAAGCACAGATCCATCTGGTTTTTATTCACCAAAAAATATCACTGTCCAGCTGCAAACAAGTGCAATCTCGGCTTTTAGGCATCCAGCCACCTCCGCGAAGGTCACTGTCCTTTGTTTACATGACATAATTTAGTACGGTATTCTCAGAAACACCTTCAAGACCATATAGATCTTCAAAGATCATATCCCCTACTTAGCACATTTACAAACATCTAAGAAATACTATCTGCTTTAATGATGCCTAAGATGTTGCTTCCTAAAGCTATACCGGCTGGCATCTCCCACCTCACATTTTTACCTTCATTGTCACTGCCAGCTAAACCTGTTGCACTGCATGTGCTAAATAAACCCTGTGACTAAAGGGTAGCTGGGACAGAACGGGTCATCTCTTTACAGATGCAGCTGGAAGCTGCCATGGAGAATTAGCTGCTTTCTCTGAGTCCATCTACACTAGGCAGGTCTCTCCATGCATTTTTTTAATAGGTAACCACCAAGCATGAGCTCGTCATGCCTGATAAGAGGAAATGAAACCAGTGGGAGCTGCCTTGAGCGCACACAGTGCTGCTGTAACACTAGATACTCTTGGAGAACAAGACATGGTAGCGTCAAGTTGTGCTCCCTGAATGAGTAGGTCCTTCTCACCTGTATTTTACATGCCTGAGTTCTGTGTCTATAAAATGGAAATAATAATGGCATCTTATTTCCTACCAGCATTCCTAAAATTAATTATGGAAAACATCAGTGAGATAGCAAGGTCTGTGTAAAGCCAAGGTTGGAACGGATGTTCATAACAACATATCGGTAGAGCACAGCAAATGAGTTTTGATATTGAACAACAATAAGAAATTAAAATTGCCCATTAGCGGAGAGGTAGGAACATTGTGCAAATGAACTGTAACTTAGAGAGAGCTGTAAAAGGAGCAAGGAAAGATCCAGGAGCTGGCATGATGATGCAAAACCTCCCTGTGAAGAGGTACGGATCCACCACAGGAGTGTAAATATCACAGACCGCAGCCTTTCCACTCTTTTTCAATAGCATACACTTGAAACTTCTCTAGTAAAAGGAGGAAGAGATTCCACTTACATGTATGCATGTGCAGAGCTTTCATATGTCCAAACAAGAAAGCCCCACATACAAGACCGCTTGGTCTTCTACTAGAGAGAGAAACTTCATAGAGATGCACCTACCATCTGCACCTTTTCCAAGCTAGTCTCTTTCCCTCGCTTTCTACATCTATATTTCTATAAACTATTGGCTATTGACCAAATCTGACACCTGGATAAGATTTCTACTTATTCTTGAACACTGGCCAGAAAAACTAAAGTGAAGGGAAAATTTACTTCAGAACCGAAAGCAGGCTGTAGGATTTGGTGTTGGGCAACTAAGGGTTTCCTCTGTAGCTGTAGTTGTTTTAAGTATCATCCACATAAACTGGATATAAACAAATGTTGTAGAATTTCTTATGTGAAATAGGTGAAGGTCAGGTTTTATAGGAGACAACTTAGTGGATAGGTGCAAGGCAGGGAGGCCTTGTCACCAGCTGCCCTGATGGCGGCCTCCTTCTTCCCACCCTCGGCTCCTGCGCTACCCACATGGACTCACCGTCTCCCTCCCCACCACTGCAGTGCCTGCTGTCCTGCCAGGCCGCTTCACCCCCCATCCCAACAACATCCTGTCCTCGGTGACTGTGCAGGCCGAGCCAGGCGGGCAGGTGGCGGTGGTGGCCACCGTGGCGCCACAAAGCACGCAGTGAGGGAGGAGGCTGCCATGAGGGCAGAGAGGCGGCCATGAGGCCTGCAGCAGGGCTGCCCTCCTCCCAGAGCCGTCAGCCGCAACGCCAGCCCCTGCGCCAGCGCTCTGTTCTTCCTGCGTTTGCCACAGGAACCTTGCTAGGGCAGGTTGATTTCTTGGCATTTATATAATTTAAAATGCAGATGCTGTGACATGAAGAGTATAAATTAAACAAATTCATAAATAGGCAATAAATCCATTTATTTCTAAAATAAAATGCTGAGTTTTGCTTCAGAAGCCCCAGTCACATTACATTTATGATTCTAATGACAAGCAAATGGGATATCCTGAAGACATGCCGACTCTATATTGAACTTTGACATTCTTGTAAAACATCAGAATTTTAATAAATGGGTAAAATATAATTTAAAGTGTTTGACTTTCAAGTATAAACTCAGAATTCTCAAGGTTGATAGGAATTCCTTCCTTCCAGTGTCTTCCAGATGAGGAGCTCAGAGCATTTAATTAAATTTCACTAGAACCCTTCAAGGCAAAGTATGATTATCTCTTTTTATGGCTTGCACTGATAACATGGGAAATATGTGGACAGATCAATCAGGCAACTAAAGTAAGTCATACGGACACGCTTTGCTGGCTGGAGTCTGTGGGCCAGACCCAAAGTTCACTCAACTCAACCTATAGCCATTGACTCCAAAAGAAGGGCAGCCATTAACCAGACCACAGAGTCTGGTCATCTTGACCCAGGATGGTGACGTCAGTGCATTCGCTAAAAAAGGTGAATCTGCCCCAAGGCAGCAGATGTGGCTGGCGGTTTGGTGGGATATCCCAACTCCCTGCTTGTGAATTTAACAGCCATTGGTTTAAAGAGGAATGTGATCCGACACACTCAGCTTGAGCACAGATAAAAGCGGAGCTGGATGCAGCTCTGCTGCCGAGGCACGGCAGAACAGAGGGCTTTGTCTGTTTTGCGCTAGTTTTCTGCTTCTATTTTTACTCGCTGTGATTTACCACCAATATCCTCTGGGTGATAGTTAAGGAAACAGATGCTGGGAATCTCTGTCCCCTCAGTTCCTGAGAGGAGGGCTCTGACTCATATTCATGCCCAGTCTCTCCTTTGTACTCACACATGCAAAGGGTGGTTGTGTGAAACTTAAATTACTGCTTGATTTCCAGTTTCTCATTGCCAGTTTCCTCAAAGTTTCCACTTACGTATTTTACAGCTTAACCAGTTTCATTTGAATAGCATTTTATTACACGTTTCCCCTTCCAAAACCTGAACTGCATGTTCCCAGGATGAAGTTAAATTCTTTTATTTTCAAGTGCTCTATTTATTTGGGATTTTCCAATGAAACTGGATAGAAAAATGTACAAATCTGGGGCAAAGTTTAAATTAATTTCTAGCAGATGTTTTAGTATGAACATCCCCAAAAAAGAAAAAAAAAAAATCACCTATAGCGCGTAAGTGGGATTGCTTAATGATTCATAATAATGGACATTAGAGATTATCAGCTATCTGGTGCCAAGACCGTATTTAATTGTCACAACAAAAGACAACTATTAAACACAAACAAATAAATACAGCTTATGCCGGATTGATGCTGGGGCAAAGACAGCAGCACGGTCTCTCTCTGGCTGGCATGAGGCAAACTTCATTAAGACCTGAGTGCAACTATTACTGTTTTGAAAATGTTGCCCCCCTGACAAAGATCTTCATAGCAATGAAGGAGTTAAATGACATACTTGATTTCACTTATGTGAGATTTCTGCTTGACAGGAATTAAAGTCACAGCACAGTTCAGAGCTGAGGTCCAGTGTCAACCCGCAATGAGTTGCCCTGGCTGAGTTTGTAGAAAAAAACAGTCACAGCGCAATTAATCTGGTGGAACAGCTGGATACACAGACTGCAATTAATTTTGCTCTGAATATTAACAGTTCCACAGTAGCTGAAAAGAAATGATAACAGTCAATGGCTTTCTGAGTCAAGCAGGCTGTGGGCAATAAAGTAAATTATTGTTGATATTGTAGAAATGTTTAAATCAACTGACTGGTTATGATCAATCTGAATACTTAATAAATATGTACTAGGGCTTATTTATATACGACAGCAGGAGACTTTAACTTCTGACTGAGCAGGAAAGGGAAGATTTAAATAAACCACCCGAGTACTTCGTTTTAACTGGACAAACATATATTATTTACTGTTCCAGGTCTCAGTACGTAAGCAGACATACCAGAAGAGTGCATAACTAATATCCATATGCTGGAAACTTGCTTCTGGACTATACAGAGATATAGGTAATATGCCTTTAACAGCTTCTTTCAGGGAGGATTTCTAGGTAGCAGCTGGACTTCCAAGCAGATGGTCACTGAGCAAGAAGCAGTTGAACAGTGGCACCCAGAGGGGAACAGGACTTAGTACCGCTGCTACAGAGCACCTCCACTCGCTGTAATCTGCTTCCCAGCTTTCCCTTCTGTCACTCCCATATTTCTTTTTCCAAGTAACAAATGCCAGAAAAAAGCTGTTGCAGTTTGGAAGAACGGACTGCAGAGTTTAAAAAAGAAAGTCCTTGCTTCATAGCAACTTTCTATTACAGTTGGGAAGAAACACATATTTTCCTACATATTTTCTCTAATGAAGAACAGGATAAAAATAACCACGCAAAAATATGAAATTTTCAGATACATCTCCTCAGATGGGATGCTCAGGCCACAAAGCCCAGTATTCTCCCTAAGTCTGCCAGTTGAAATTATATATTGTGCTGGATTATAACAGGGGCTAACGATACAAACTAAAAGTTCATGCACTTCAGGAAGAGAGACTTGGGGTTAGAGTGAAAATAGACCTGTAGATGCCATGAACTGCCCACATCAGGCACATTGTCTTCAGATGCCTCCTCTGCTATCCTCCTCAGGCTCTTTGGCCCATACATTGTGCATATATATCCATATATATGCTTGCCAGTTATTTATTTCACAAGTTTAATTAAACACAAAGCAGCGGCGTGGTTTACCAGCATCAATCCCAGGAAAGTCCAGCAAAAAGGGACACATTGATTTTTCATTAATAAAGCCGCACTTTTGCAATTAGTGCTGTGTTCCTGCACAGTACCCTCAGAGAGGGGCCCACCTGGGCTGAGGAACAGCAATCCACGTCTCTGCTTCCCAAGGATCTGCCAAACAACCTTCCATTTACGGGACCACAACACAGCTGGGCTTGTGGCCAGCAACTGCTCCGAAGAGGAGAGAGAGAGATGGGCATCTGGCGCAGGCTTAAAGGTAAAGTTTATTTATGTGAGACAATTGGCTTGTGGGAAGCATCCAGAAGGTGTCTGATGATTTTCCCTAGCCACGAAGTCCTTTGGTCTGCTCTGCTCCTCATCCTCATATCATCATCACCATCCCATCATCATCACTGTCCTCATGTAAGAAGCACCAGTGATGCAATGGGCCCCAAGTGAAGCTCATTTTTCCTTGTCGGCATCTCTATCCCAAGCACGAGGAATGAGTCTCCATAAACTGCAGACAGAAAGACAGATGCTCTTGTATTCATTCCTCTATCCGGCATGTTCAGGACTGTGTTTAAACTACCAGCTCGGAGCACAGGGCAGAGTTCTGAGCGCGGGACGCAGCTCCAGGAGGAGGGCATGGCTCCGAGCACGGGGCACAGCTCTGATCGTGGGGCACAGCTCCAAAAACGGTGCACAGCTCCGGGCGCGGGGCACAGCTCCGATCATGGGGCACAGCTCTGATCGTGGGGCACAGCTCCGAGCACGGGGCACAGCTCTGATCGTGGGGCACAGCTCCGAGCACGGGGCACAGCTCCGATCGTGGGGCACAGCTCCGGGCGCGGGTCGCTCCTCGCAGCCATCCCAGCACACGTGCGTGGGCAGCAGCTCCGCGGCGGGCAGCGCCGCACTGGGCTGCCTGCGTGAGCGCCACCGCTTGCTGAAAGGCCAAACGCAGACGCTCTCTGCAGTTCTAAGAGCATTAGCAGTGGCACAGACACTGCTGTACTACCGTCTTTCAAACAGTTTAGACATAATACAAGTATTTATAATTATATATTATTATCTCATTTTGCCTCACAATTCCAGAAAATGTTTTCATGGTCCTAATTACGATCGTGTCTGGCTGCTTATTGTGCTCCCTGAATGCTCTTGTGGCACATATAAGCTGGGATTTGGCTACACTGCAGTGGAATTTTGTGTTGTCGTTCCCAGAAAATGTCATCTTAAAAGCGATCTATTTTGGAAACAGCAGTTGCTTAAACTCCTTAGTTAAAAAGATAAAATTTAGCAATGCTTGGACCACAGTTCCTCTTACAGGTTCGTACTGCAAAGAAAGAGGTGTGCAAATAAATACTGCTTAATGCCAACTAATAAACAGGGCAATGCCTTTTAATTCCTTAAAAAAACTTTCAAGGAGGAGTATTATGTACTGGAAGGACAGGATAGGAAAGAGTGACTCTTTCCTTCTGAAAGGGAATTTCTGCTCGCTCACTGTCTCCCCGTGCTGTTAACTAGAGATCTCTCCAGATTTAATTGTGAATGTTCTGCCTCACAGCCCAGTACACATATTTTTTCTCTTTTGCAAGCACTGCAGCTTATTCTGCTCAGTTGTGACAATTCAAGAAGGAAAGGGATAGATCCCAGTTTTGCACTGGGATGCTAAGCACTGAATTTTCCTTTCTAATCCTCCCTGCTACTCAGAGGCAGAGCTGGAAGCAAAGCGCTCGGAGCGTTTCGCACACCACAGGCTGGTGCAGGCGCCGGCCTCGGCCGGAGCGGCTCCGAGAGGCGCCGGTGCCTGCACACGCCTGCCCGCGCACCCACCTCCATGCACAGCCAGAACCTCCGCTCTCCTAGGGAGCTAAGTAACTGGGAACAATCTCATCGATGGTCTTTATCTCTAGCTGAACCTTCCATGACCACCGGGCACACAGAGGAGGTCCCGTGAACCACAGTTCCAGAGAAGCCATCCAGCTCCACATAGCAGCCCACAAATGCCCTCAAACTAAGAAGAATTACACCCCCATTTAAAATACTGAACCCGATGGAACTGTGAACATTGCTCCTCCTGCAGCTAATATCTTATTTAAAGCTTGATCCAGAAAGACTCTTAGTTTGGTATTAGAAACTGAATGTTATTCTGAGAGAATTATTGGTAAAATGGAACTCAGGGCAAAATAGCCCAAAGAAAATGTCACCCCCAGCACGTGCGGGACCGGCAGGGCCGGGGACAGGCAGCACCATTCCGGATTCTGGCTGCAGCGGCTGCGAGGCTGCATGGAGATATTTCACTTAATTAAATCGTACCAGCACAGTATAACAAATTGAGTGTTAGGTCCAGATATACTTTAGTTATATAATTTACTCACTTGCATTAATATATAAATAAATCAATTTCCTTTAATAAGGCAATTCAATTTACTTTTACATTTTTTAGCTACTATTCAGAATAATTATATTAAGCAAATATTATTACGTAAAGCCTAAACTCTGAATCTGGATCTACACAGGTAGATCTTCCAGCCTGTGCACTATGCATATAAGTGCATTTAGCAAAACCAAATGCCAGAACATAGTCTGCTGAGCACCTGATTTTAACACTAGAAAATACACTTATCAAAATGGCAGTATAATTTCCATAGCTGCTTGAATACAAAAATAAGTTCCATTTGATATACAATGTTTATATGAGTCCTTTTAAACATTTGCTGCCTTTCACCCCATAGGTGATCCCTGCAGAATGTGCGGGGTGATTTATGGGGGCCTGACCCAGCGAAGTGCAGAGCAGGCTCCACATGCGGCTGCCCGAGGAGCCTGAGGGCTGCTCAAGGGCGGCCACCCGGCAGCACCGAGTCGCACGGAGGCTGCAGCCCCCGGAGATCCGGCTCTTGCAAGTTACCTTCCTGCTGGTGCTTCCACTTTGCACCTAGAACGCTCTTCTTGAGCAAGATTGCCAGTGAAGTCAGGAGGAGTTTGTGCAGGAAGGGGCTGTGGGAGCGAGGAGCGGGTTTGTCGCGGCTGCTGCTGCACAGTGAAGATTAGGAGGAATTTCACAGGAGAAAAACGACAGTGTCGGCCTGGAAAAAAATCATAGCTACCACAGCAAATGGGACACAAATAAAACGCAGCAAAATGCAAAAGCATTTCTATGCAGTGAGTCGCTCTTAGGCCTAAAAGTAGCATCCAGAAACCCTCTGTTTCCTTTTTGAGAATTTCGCTCTCCTGCCACACATGTAAATCAATGGAAAATATTGGAAAATGTAAATCAATAGTAGTTATTTTACTGTTAAAAAGAAAATTTATTGTTCTGTCTTTTATTTTGTATGCTGTCTGTCCTCACACTCTAGAATTTTCTCCTTTCCCTTCGATATTTTAAAACCTAGTTTTAGATGGTCTGTTAAGGTAACAGCTCTCATGAAAACCTGCAGCGCAGGCTCGCCGAACCCCAAGGATTTATCCACATCTGCAGAACTGATTGACGAAGTAAAATAATAATTTTTTTTTTTAATTACATCCTGCTTCTAGAGCACAAGATAAGAGCCGTGAATATTTTAACAGGTCGTCTAATTTGAACACTAGTAAAAAAGCAGCAAAGCACTGTTAAATTCAGGAAAAATGTGTTGTCCTTCCAGTTGTGCCTTTGCTAACAATTCGGAAGCATCCATTGTATTACTACTGCAATGTTATTGAGCTAGTTTTATTAAGGCAAATTTATAGCAATGTTAGAAATTAATACCACTCTTATTTCCTCCACTGCCTGGCTTTATTGAATGCCATGGGGCATATTAATCAGTAAAGCCAAGTAGTGCATGAAATAAAAGTATAAATTAACCTGTAACATGAATGTAAAAAGGGGCTTAATAAAATAGAAATAAATAACACTTTAATGATAATCAACCCCGCCTGGCTTAACCATGTGCATGGTGTAATAATGCTAAACACACACAAGCACACACAAAAAGTATTTAAATACAGCTTAAATCGTGATATAAATAACAAAATACCCAAAGTAATGCTTAAATCACAGTATTGTTTTCAAGCACACATAATTTTGTACAAAAAGCTCCTTTCTGGCCCGGCACTTGTTCATTCAAAATTCCTGTTAACTTTGGAATGGAGCCCAAAACATGGATAACTGGAAATATAAGAATGACTCCCAAGCAATTCCGCGTTCTAACAATTCACATGCAACCACAAAGGAGGTTTTTGCACAGGCTCAAAATGTCTCCCAACACCAACTCGAACCAGCAGAGTCTCTCCAAGGCTATTTCACCCCACGGCTGGTGTGCACACAAGGGCTATAGTAACTTATTAAGGATTTGACCTTGTAAGTGTGTGAAGTCATTTTAACCTGTCCTTAAATTTATACTGCCATTGAAAAGAGAAGAAGAGAAGAGAAGAGAAGAGAAGAGAAGAGAAGAGAAGAGAAGAGAAGAGAAGAGAAGAG
>JAUBOD010000244.1:3294316-3312585 GCA_032353885.1 Nothura maculosa | reverse complement strand
GGGGGGGGGCGGGCGGGGGGCTGGCGGGCGCGCGCCCGGCGGGGGTTGGGGAGGGACCCCGATCGCCGCGCCGCGCTGCTCGCATCCGCCCCTGTTCCTGGGGAGAGGTTTAAAGCCATAGGGTTATATAACGCTGGGGAAAAAAAGGGGGGGGGGGGGGGAAGGAATGAGAGCACGTAGCAGCACCTCCCCAGGGCGCCTCTTCCCCAGCCCCCCCGGGACTAACACGTGTCGCCGTTTCCCTGAGCGGGAAGGGGAGGAAAGGCCGAGCGGAGCTCGCTTGGATGCGTCCCCGCTTGCCTGCGTCCTGCCGCGGCGCTCGGCGCCCGCCGCCATGGTCCTGCGAGGCCACACAAAGGAGCGGCCCCGCGCGGAGCCGCTTCCAGCCACCTCGCCCTGGATGCAGTGGCAGAGCCTCTCACCTCCCGGCCGGAGGGAGGAGGCTGTAGCCATCGCCCCTCGTGCCTTTCTACCCCTTTTCAAAAAAAAATAGATTTTTTTTTCTTTTTTTGCTCAACCTAAAGTAACACAGTGAGCAAAATTGTTGCAGCATTTTTCTTGGGTATCTTGGCCTCTTGCTTTATTGCAAGCTGAAACTTTGTAGAATCGAGAACAGAGAAACCAACTGCTAACACTAGCCTATATCCCTGCCTTAAAAGTAGAGAAGAAACTGGATCCCTTAGCCATAGAGCTAAAAATAACTCCATTTTCCATGTAAGCAATTGTATTAGTTGCTTCAGGGTTTGACAGATGGGAGGGATGATGACTTCAAAGCATTTGACCATGCCTCAATAAAGTTTGGAAACCCATCACATAAGTTATTAAGCTAATATCTTCTTGTTTTTTTCCCAGCAGACGTTCCTGTTGGCGTTGGGAATAAACTGCCAACACTGTTAGAGCTGAAAATCTATTGTTTTGCCGCTTTAACTCTTAGGTTTGGCACGATATACTGTATGCACATTAGGTCCAACTTTAGCTATATACAAAAAAGACCAATACATCTCCATAGTATTCTCTGAATGGACAGGTAAACTTTCATCTTGGGAATGTCTGTTTCCCCTCTATTCTCTTGCTTATTGCCTCTGTAAGACGTACAGTAGTATAAATTCCTTTGAGGCATCCCCTAGTGGCTTTCCCTTCACTATAGCTAGCAAGTTTGTTTTGAGATTATTTTCAGTTTTGTGGTTAAGCTGCAGTTTATAACTGTTTAAATGCTACTTCAGCTCGGTAGATAAAAAATATTTAAATATTTTATATGAATATTTTAAATTAAAGTTGAATGCAATATTTGTGATGGCAGCTTATAGAAAACAGTAGAAAAATGTCTTAAACGTCTGTGGTTAGAATTAGGAATAGGGCTGCGTTCCCCTTAATGGATGGCTGCATTAGCAATGAGACGGTTCTTGCCCATCTGTTCCTCAGAGATGATGCCTGTGAGCTGGGGAAAGCAGCAGGTGACAGTACGAGAGAGGGACTGCGTATTTTTCATGTTTGCAGAGGCCTATTCCTAAATAGGCTCATTCCTTCTCTCTAACAATTCCCAAAGATTTCTGCTGCCATACAGCTACTTTCCCTGAAGCTTTTGGCTGACAGTGTTCAGTTTCATGCCTCCCCAGCATGCTTTAAGGGGTACAATAGCTCAGGAGGTGTTTGGAAGCTGTGTCCAATCCGCGCTCTTTTTGCTCATGTTTGATTTGAAGGGTTTCAGGAGCAGGCTGAACACTTCTATAGAAAAGTATACAAATTCTTAATGCTGCCTCATAAAAGATTTTTTTTAAATGATGCTAGTGATTTTACAAACATTTAATTTGAAGATGTTTTCCAGTATGAAATTAGTTTAACTGATCATTTTCATTCTGAAAAACACTACATATTGGTCATTAAGAAACCTGCTTACCTTTTCTAAGTTAGTGTTTACAGGAATAAAATTTTTAAAATGCACCCAAATCGTGTAAATATCAATGATTTTCCTGTAACACATTATTCCATAATAGTACAAATGTAATTTTACAGTAGCACATTATTCATTAGTGTGTATACTACTTTGGCTACTGTAATAAATTTTAAGCAACATCCAAATTAACAAGGAATTGTGCCAAATATATAAATACAGTATAGTAAGACAAATTAAGTAACTAAATTGTCTGAGTAAGCTTGAAATAAAGCTGAAATTAAATGCTTTTGTTTGAATGATTTCATATGGATTCATTCACTAACTGGGTTTGTGAAATGTAAATATGTTAACATCTCTATTGTGAGCAGCTAGACATGTAAACAGAAAGAACATTACGTAGTAAATAAATACATAATTTGGAAGCAAAGGACTATGCTTCTATACTGCAGATTACTGGTGGACCACTATTAAAGTTTCTAATCTTCCAGAATCAAATCAGGGTTTTTTTGCACTCATATATTAAGGAATTTTTTTATTTCAGTGACAAAAAGAAAAAATTATTAATGCATCCTCTAGTATTCTTGTTTTGTAGACTGCTTGGATCACTGATAATGGTAGACGATGCATAAGTTTACTTATTGCTAATAAGTCTCATTTGTAAAATATTAAGTCTGATGGGCATAAAATCTAGAGCAGAATTTTATTGCAAAACAGCATTTAATGTAGTTTTTTCTCTGCAGTTTGTTTTAGATTGTTCCTAGTTTTCCTAGCAGTTATGAACAGATCTTTAATAGGATAGATGTTCTTTCTGCAGCTCTTCTTAACTGAGAGCAAAATTGGCTGAGGATTTTTGCTCTACTCTTTTTAAATATTCTTAATTTTATTCCTCCCCCATTTTCTCCTGTAAAGCCGTTTGTTCCAGCCAGAGAAGGCCCTGTTTCCCAGAATTTGGGGTAAGTGTTGACTTATCCAACCTGTTTTCTAGGTTTCCTAGATTTAAAAGAAAGGCTGATTCAGAGTACCCTTCCAAAATGTCTGCTATTAAGGAAGAAAGAGAGGTTGAAGACTACAAGAGGAAAGGAAGACGATCCTCGCAGGTAAGACTCTTGTTGCCTTTTTCATTTAAAAAAAACAGTTTTAAGGAGAAAAGAGTAACAAAACTACAAAACTTTACTGTTTCCATCTGATGGATTGAGAGCTTTTTTTTTTTCCCATGTTGGCTTCATTCCCATGTTAGCAAAATAACTACTTAAAATACAAAAAAAAAAAAAAAAAAAAAAAGGTTCCAAGAAGTTGTGTTAAGCATAATAGGGTAAAAATATTACTTCCCTTTTTTTTTTTTTTGTTATAACAAAATGATCAAATTTATTCTTACTGCTCATGATTGGAATAAGATGTAGCTTTTTTCAAGATTCTTTTGTATTCAGAACATAGCAGGAATATCACTTTTTTCTGATCTTCTATATTTAATGAGAATAAAGCTTTTTAATACAAATATCTGACTAACACTGCAGATGAAAATGAGGCTGTACCAAGTAAAAATAACTGTTTTCTATTGTTTCTGGCACAAGTAGAGACTGAGCGAGCTAGGTGATGAAGGTAGACACTTCAGGGAGGATATAGGATATTTTCTGTCAGTACTTGTTTCCTTTCTATTATTTGTTTCCCAGCATGACTGGATATTTTACATAGTTGAACCACCTTTTTCTGAAGGTGTTACACTATTGCAATCTGAGGGCCATTTAGTTTTGAATGAACCTCTCTGGAGTTGTATGTATCTTGTAGCCTAAGTATTTTTGTATCTAAATATTGTATACAAAGTCCTTACCAGCAATGCTTTGTGTTCGGGCTAGGTGTATCCACAGTATAACTTTTTGCTACTCCGCTGCCTGCAGAATACACTGCTGTATCTAACAAAAGTATCTTTGCCTGGAAGATACTTAAAGGTTATTAAGTTACTAAGGAAAGTGGTTCGCAGGAAAGCTCATCCCTGCCTGGCTGTCTACAGGTGTGATTTTCGGGAGGTAGCCAGGGATTGGGCTCCCCGGGGCACCGGGCCGGGACTTTACCTGGGTCTCGCTGCAGGGAGCTTGGGTGGAGCCAGAGGCTCCGCAGGGCCGCAGCCGCCTGGTCAGGGGGAGCACACGGTGACAGGAATGCTGCAACTCAAAATGTTGACTGTTCAAAACCATCGTCGTAGGAGAATCAAATTTATGGATAGCTTGGAATAAATAGAGCTGCATTGTGCCAAAATTCAGACCTTTTCCTCAGCAAAGAACTTGCACAGGAATTGCTTGAGAGGTCGGGAAGTGCTATTCCCATCCCTGACTGAAAAGGGGTGCAGGTAGAGGGAAGCGAGAGGTGGGGGCTGTGTGGATGGTGGGAGGCGGCAGGGAGGCCGTTCCCTCCCTCAGGGCGTTGCAGAGGGAAGGGAAGGCGCTCCCGCCGCGCCCGCCATGGCGGCTGCGCCGCTCTGCGCGGGCGGAAGGAGGGGGGGGGGGGGCGCGGGCCGGGCCGCGCGCGCTCCCGCGGCGCCGCTGCGGCGCAGGGACGTGGCGGGGAGGCGGCTCTGCGCACGCGCCGGGCCCCGCCCTCCGCCTCCATATTGAGGGTGGAGGAGACGGGCTTGCTCACAAAATGGCGGCGGGTGCTGCCGCGGCCACGTTGGCTTGAGCGGGGAGAGCCGCGGGACAGGGCTGTAGGAGAAAAAGTCCTCTCCTTATGATGTATAAAAATATTTGGAAACTCTCGTAAAATGTTTATATTAAGAGATAGAAGTGATTTGCTGAGCATGAAAATGCAGTTTACCTCCTCCCTCCCACCTTCCCCCCCCCCCCCCCCGCCCCGCACCATGCGGCAAAAACGGAAGGGTGGAATGGCGTCTGGCCGGCGATGTGGGATGAGTGGGAGCTTGGTAGCCCTGTTGCAGCCCGTGCAGTGGTGGAACAGGGAGGAGGGAAGGAGCTGTGCTTGGCTTGCTGCCCTGAGAGCGGCGTTACAGCTCGCCCGTGGTGAAGGACTACAGAGTAGCATCCTGCGTGGTGTTTGGGAAGCTGTAACAGCACGTGGGTTTCCTCCATAATGAGAACTGCAGTTCATGCCCATGTAATAAAAATGGAAAGGAAATGGAAAGCCTTTTTCTGCCAGGAATAACCCCAAAAATTCTGCTGTTTTTCTCAAAGTAAAAATGATCTGATGTGCCAATAGACAACCTCAGAGCATTAGTTAGTGTCAAACTAGAAGATTGTACAGAGAACTGTATGATTTGCATGTTATAAACAATTGGATTATAAAAAAACCCTAAAGCAGCATTAAGAAACTTTTTTGTTTGTTTGCTTGTTTGTTTTTTCCATGTATTGCTCCACAAATTTCATTGCTCCCTGGGGCAAATGTGCTGCAGTCCACTTTTCTGATGGTGCCCCCTCCTCGGTGTCCTTATCTAAACAGTGATGGGGGCACAAGCACTTAAGCTGTGTATTTGAAGCGAGATGCACCTAGAAGTATAATAGACATACAAAACCCTGTGTGTGAAAGGCTGGGATTTGACTGGTCTACCTCTGCTCTCTGGTTTGTGCTGCCGCTGCCCAGGTTGACTCCCTGCAGCAGGAGCTGCCGCAGCAGCGCAGTGCAGTGCAGTGCAGTGCAGTCACGTGGCAGCTCTGCCAGCGCTGCTGCTGCTGCACCGGCTGCGCACAGGCAGCCTTAGTCCTGCTCAAGTTTGTTTCGACTGCGCTTGCCAAGATGCCAGCTCCTGCTGCGGTAGTCAGCCACACACACTCATGATCAAGTTCCTGACCACGCGTTACAGTTTCATTTTCGTAATAAAAATAAGGGCAAACATTTAAGAGGTATTTTCCACAATATTGAAAGTCAGATAAATACTTCTGCTTCTTTGTTTGTGCCTCGGCTAACAAAGTTAGATTCTCAGCACAAAACTGGCCTTTTAAAGGAACTAATAATTAATTTTCTTAACCAGGCATAAAAATAAACTTTAAAAAAAAAAAAGTTGTAAACTGGATATACTAGGAAAGACTAGACCTTTGATGTCTTATGACTTATTAAAACTTCCTTCTGCATTGCAGTAGTTCTTTATAGTAGTTTGGAACTTGAAATTAAGGTGGACATAAAATGGAATTCCTGTGGAGTAGAAGAGAAGAAATTAGTACATTGAAAGTTTCTTCTTTCTGTCTGCTTTTGAGCAGTTTTAAGTTGTTAACTGGTCACTATTTTAATTAAAACCGAACCTCATTAAGTGTTAAGCTCAGTATGCTGTCTAAACCATTGGATGTCCTTGTTCTTGTGTAACTGTGTTCTGCTTTGGCTAGGATGGACACAGATGATTTGGAGCAGCTTAAAGTGCAGTTTGTATTCACAAGTGTTGTTCATTGTTTTCTTTCGTAGGGCCATGAGCCTAAAGAGCCGGAGCAGCTGCGCAAGCTGTTCATTGGGGGGCTGAGCTTCGAAACAACAGACGATAGCTTGAGAGAGCACTTCGAAAAATGGGGCACCCTCACAGACTGTGTGGTAAGGTGTCCAGCCCTTGTGTGCTCTCGGAAACATAGCGCTGCTTCATGTAGTGTAGTAACGCAGGGCATCTGCTCCGCTTTTGTAGGTGATGAGAGACCCCCAGACCAAACGTTCCAGAGGCTTTGGCTTTGTGACTTACTCCTGCGTGGAGGAGGTGGATGCTGCGATGAGTGCTCGACCGCATAAGGTCGATGGGCGCGTGGTTGAACCAAAGAGAGCTGTTTCAAGGGAGGTAAGTTGGTGTTTTGGTTGACTAGGCCTGCTCTGAGAAACAGTGAAGCTGCATAGACACTGAATGCAATATTTGGTGTTGCAGGATTCTGTAAAGCCTGGGGCACATCTCACAGTAAAGAAAATATTTGTTGGTGGAATCAAAGAAGATACAGAAGAGTATAATTTAAGGGAATACTTTGAAAAATATGGCAAGATTGAAACTATAGAAGTCATGGAAGACAGGCAAAGTGGAAAGAAAAGAGGCTTCGCGTTTGTAACTTTTGATGATCATGATACAGTCGATAAAATCGTCGGTATGTAACCCCTTGGGGAGAAGTGGCCTGGGAGATGAACTCTCAGAAAAGCAGTGCATGAGATGTGATACGTACGTAAATCGGCACCTGGGCAATATTTGCAAGAAATAGGCTGGACTTAATATTGAAACAATGCTCATGCCTTGCAGTAGCATTTTGTTAGTGTTTAATGGTGTTTAATGTTTGATTTTTCTAACTTTCTGATTGTATGCTTATCTTTAGTTCAGAAATATCATACTATAAATGGCCATAATTGTGAAGTGAAGAAAGCGCTGTCAAAGCAAGAGATGCAGACTGCTAGCTCTCAGAGAGGTAAATTTAGAATTACATATGATAACTTCATAGCACTGGTTTTCAGTTAATGTAATTTAAGTGAAATTGTTTTTCAGGTCGTGGGGGTGGCTCAGGAAACTTCATGGGCCGTGGAAACTTTGGAGGTGGTGGTGGAAACTTCGGCCGAGGAGGGAACTTTGGCGGCAGAGGTAGGTGACCGGGATAGTTCTCCAAATGTGACTTCATTTGCTGTGTCTGTTGGCTTTAACACTTACCGTGTGTGCAGGAAAAAAATCTCATCTGTTTTGTGTTCCAGGAGGCTATGGGGGTGGTGGTGGCGGTGGTGGGAGCAGAGGAAGCTTTGGGGGTGGTGACGGATACAATGGATTTGGTGATGGTAAGTGGATTCCCCTCTATTCCCCACTCCCCCTCTCCATTTTTTTTCTTAATTTTATAACTAGCTTTAAGTCCTTATTTCCATCCTGGAAACCAAGTCTGCTTTGCAGATTAGCCTTTACCTTCTTGAGAATCAAGAGTTGGAGGTTCTCGGGTTTGTTTTGTTTTCCCTTCCCCAATTCTTCCCCCCCTCCCTAACCCCCCTACAAGTGGTAGAAAAAAATTCCCCCACTTCCTGCCTTCAAAGATAACCTCGTACGTGAGGTCGCGCTTCGTGCCGCGGAGCAGCCTTGCAGCGTTACTGGGAGCTGCACAAGGAAGATGTAGATACCGTTGGAGGTGATGATACCTGTGAGGGAATGCAGGGACCAGCTGTCTCTTTAAATGATTCCACAACACTTAACAACTCTAAGGCTTCTCATGGGCTGTTACTGCCTTTTGCGAGATGAAATTGGGGTGAGTGTTGGAGATGGGTCTGAAGTGGCTGTGGAAGGTGCCAGAGTTGGCTGCGGAAGCGGTGTTCTCACTGAAGCCATCGCCAAGGTCGCCTGTAGTTAAATACGTCCTGATTTTACAAGCAGTCGTACTGAGCCATGCTGAGTTCTGTGGGACTATTCCCTGCTTCAGAACTATTCTATGAAGTGCCTGAGCCCAGGAGTGTTAACTCTTGTAGGGGTGACTAGGTGACTAGGAAGAAGACCCTTCTGCCCAGCAGTTTTGGCACAAGTGTAAGCACAGCTGTGGAGTTCTCCTAAGGGCTTTGCCTACTGACGGCTTCCAATGTAGAGGTCTGAAGAGGATGGCTCATAGTAGTGACCAAAAGCACCACTGTAAAGAGTTGATTAATAGAGGGTGGTGGTGGAATTCTGTTCATTTTACATAAGCAAAAAGGCAATTTAGTAATAACACTCCTAACAGACGGATGTTTTCTATTTAGGCTAGATATAATTCAGGTAGATAGTAGTTGCTTTTGTTGTTTTTAAATACGGGCTTTATCTTACCAGTATTTAACTTTGACGTGTTTAGTTTGACTCTCTATCATATTTATTTTGAAGGTGGCAACTATGGAGGTGGTCCTGGCTATGGCAGCAGAGGCGGGTATGGTGGTGGTGGAGGACCAGGATATGGCAACCCCGGTGGTGGATATGGCGGTGGCGGAGGAGGATACGATGGCTACAACGAAGGGGGCAACTTTGGTGGCGGTAAGATGCCTGCTCGGACGTCCTTGTTCTTTAAGTAAGGCCTCAGCTGTGCAATGCCTGAGGCAGGACTGTACTGAAAAGTGATCATGACAAAGAGTTCATGTAACGTAAGGAAAGTCTCTCCCATTTGGAGAAGCTTTAATTAAACCCCCCAGCGTTGCTGTGCCCGAAACCTGCATTTCAAGCAACAGCAGCAGCCATAGGTCTGGGGTTTGGAGGTGAAATAGAAGAAAAGGGGGAGGAAAAAGAAAACTCTTTGCTGCTAGCAAGAGGAAAGGTTTCCCTGTGCTGATCAGGCCAGTTCAGACTTGCACGTGAGGCCATCATGTAGATTCCTGCTTTAACTTTTTCCTGTTTGAAAGGCTCTATTGCCATGAGGTACCAGGTTATTTTAAATTGGCTCATAGCCTTTTAAGTTTGTGCAAGCTTTTTTACTGTTCTCTTGTGAAATGAGTGACTGACTCAAAGTCTATTTATAAAAGCAGCTTTTACAAGACCGTATCTGGCTGAACTCACATTAAACTTTTAAGACTTGCTCTGTGAAGCATTAGGTAATGTTTGCATGGTTTTAAGCCAGCTACCCTGTTGTGCTACACACGGCCTATCTGCACGGCTCTCGCAGATAAAAAGGAGGGCGTGTGGAGGGCTAGGGACCGTAGTCCACAGGGCCAGCTTTGGGTGATGCAATGTTGCGAAATGCTTTGGAATAAAGGCCAAGAGTAAGTTAGAGAACTACTAAAGATACCACTCATGGGTGATGATGACTTCGCTCCCAACACAAATGCCCTGGTGGTGCAGTGTCCTGGCAAAACCCTCAGCTTTGTGGTAATACTGTTTTACAACATTAAGTAGACTAAAACACTGATAAATGATTAGCATCTTCCACTTCAGTATCTAGCCAAAACAGAGCTGCCTGCATCTGTTGAGCCCTCAGTTCAGCATCATTCCTGTTTCTTGTTCTCTGATGGATGTGCTAAACAGGAGGGTCGATTTGGAGCAGCTTCTGTGGGTCTGTTGGGACAGATGTGCTTTTTCTCAGCTTAGTCTTTGCTGGCTGAAGTAAAGCCAGTGAAGTGGTTGGGGCAGGACTAGAAAGAGTGTGCAAGGACTAGTGCCACTTTAGGCAGCAAGTCTGCTGAACGTGTGCCACGTGTATTCAGCGTAGCCCTTGCAGCTCTCTCTTTTGAGAACAAATTGTGTATCTGTGTGTGTTTAAAAGCTATTGATATTTATGTTGAATCCCCAGTGTTGGGGAGCTTGTCCCTTATGGTGACAAGCTTCCCATCCTAAGCATTGGACTCAGGTGGGTTTATAAATCTGCATTTGTTTCAGGTAACTATGGTGGCAGTGGAAACTACAATGATTTTGGCAATTACAGTGGACAGCAGCAATCTAACTATGGTCCCATGAAAGGTGGTGGCAGCTTTGGTGGCAGAAGTTCAGGCAGTCCCTATGGTGGTAAATACATTTTGTACTGAAAATCTTCTTGGATACTAACGTGCTTACTAGTATATTTCAGTGTGTGTATATATATATATATATATACTCTTCTTTTTTTGTAGGTGGTTATGGCTCTGGAAGTGGAAGTGGGGGCTATGGTGGTAGAAGATTCTAAAAATGCTACCGAAAAAGGGTAGGTGTAATGCATTTTTATAATGATGATGAATAATGTACAACTGTGCACTGAGAGTAATAATTTTCTTATCCTGTATTCAACAGGCTACAGTTCTTAGCAGGAGAGAGAGCGAGGAGTTGTCAGGAAAGCTGCAGGTTACTTTGAGACAGTCGTCCCAAATGCATTAGAGGAACTGTAAAATCTGCCACAGAAGGAACGATGATCCATAGTCAGAAAAGTTACTGCAGCTTAAACAGGAAACCCTTCTTGTTCAGGACTGTCATAGCCACAGTTTGCAAAAAGTGCAGCTATTGATTCATGCAATGTAGTGTCGATTAGATGTACATTCCTGAGGTCTTTATCTGTTGTAGCTTTGTCTTTCTTTTTTCTTTTTATTTTCCCATTACATCAGGTATATTGCCCTGTAAATTGTGGTAGTGGTACCAGGAATAAACAAATTAAGGAATTTTTAACTTTTCAATATTTGTGTAGTTCAGTTTTTCCACATTTAGTACAGAGAATTCTATAACAGAAATAAAATGTAGTTTAGGGTGTTTCCTTGTTAGTCAATAGAGAGGATTAATGCATTTCTCAATTACTATTTTGTATTAATTTAAAGTTAACAATAGAAACACCTATTGATTTGCAGTCTTAAGGGGTCTAGTCTCAGTGTATATATGTAACTGTCATTGACATGAGTTACATAGGCATACAGAGGGAAAACATCTGTATGTTACATTATAGTTTGTTTAGATGTATAACTAGGATTGAGTTACTCAAATTAGTGTTTGTGAATTATAGAACTAAGCTTTACCTTCAAATGAAAATTTCAAATTACCTTTGGTTTGTGCATATTTTTTTAATTTGTAGCTCTGTATTAGTACTAGCGCTTCAAGAAAATAAGGCATGATAAATATTTTAACAAGACCAACTTTAGCCACATTCAAGCTGTCTCCAGTCTCATTTGAGATGTATAAGGGATAATTGCAGTTGCTCAAGTTTTGGGTGAAGAAAAAAAAAAACTTGTTTTTTATCTCTCTATTTATTGTAATTCCCGAGAAGTTAAAGGGGTGTGTATGTTTGGGGGGGGAGTCAAGTGCCTGTTTCCTTGGGGTATACGATGATTCTGTTGAATAAAATTACGCTGTGGGGAGGGTGGCTTGGAATTTCAATCTCCTTCCCCTTCGTTTCTCCCCATTTTCCCTCTCCCTCACACGAGACCGCCCTATTTCGAGTAAAAGAGGTGTCATAGTGAGAGTAATAGGTATGTTCCAAAATAACTTAATGGCTATATACTTTCTTGCATGCACCCTAGGCAATTTTCTGGACACATTCTTCTGACTGGGAGCCAAGGGTAGCGCAGGTGTAAGCACTGACAGCCCCAGGTAACGCGTTCCCAAGCCCCCTCGCCACGGGCTGGCTAGTAGAGCGCCGAGCGCTGCCCCTGGGGGTGTCTACGCTCCGAAACGAGCGTGAAGATGAGAAGAAAGCACAACCTAGGTTGTATTTTCCCGGTGAGAAGCACTTCCCACGATCTAGAACAAAACATGGTACAGTCTTAAGTTTCCATAGGTAAAATGATAGCGTGTTACAGTTTGATTGATACACTGGAGTAGCAAATCTTATCAGCACATATGGCTAGAAATGGTACTCGATTCTCACTGGTGACTTCCAAATTGAGGCCCTCCCATCTGTCCTTTTCTCAGCTGATCTGACTCTCTCGGCTATTGCCAGGACAGTGTCAATTTAGACGCAGAAGAGTAGGGACCCAGTGAATAGAAGAAATGCTCTTTGAGACGCTTGGCAGTACGTGGTGGTGGAATTATTGTCACCTGTTTCACTTCTGGGTCAATGTGCAGTATAAGGTAAATGCAATTCCAGTGTAGGAATGAATCTGCAAAGATGTATGAAATGGCTCGAGTCATAATCAGTCATATTAATAATGAATTATAATTTTAAGCAGTAGAAAATGAGTGTGTTATTGAAAAAAAATTAAACAATGTTATTTAAACGCTGTTATTGGAGTGTATTTAGACTGCAGTGCACTAAAACAAGGAATCGCTGTCAAGATTGGTAGACTCCTAACTGGATTTCCAAGTCTGATTATTCTCTGTGGAGTTTTAAAAACATCTAACCTAAAGCAAGCATTGGTGTTTTAGTGACCGTTTTTGTTATTGTACATATCTATTAAGCTGGGCTTGGGATGGGGGGAGGTTGTATTTCAATAAAGGCATTTTTAAACAACTCCTTGGGAGCATGGAAACACATTCAGACCCCAACACCTCTCACTAGGGAGTGAGCCACCAAGCACTGACTTGCCCTGTATGTTACTACACTTAGGAGAAGTGTAGACTCGCACCTGGGGCCTGCATCTGGTTGCAGGGGGTTGATGTCCCTTCTGAAAACTGACCTGCTATTTCTAAATTTCCTAGAATGTATTGACAGTGTTCTTTTTAACAGGGCCTCTTGTAGCTGTGCTGTGACAACTGTTAACTTTGAAAAATAGTGTCATAATAAACTTTATGAACAAGATCTGTATGCAACCTTTTAAGAGATGGAGTCTGTAAGTGACCACTGTGTAGGCGGGGGGATAGCTTAGCTGCTCTCTGTGATGTGGAAAAGCGCAAGCTGCGAGGACAGTCATTACCCAGTTGGAAGGAACCTAGGACGTACCTCTTTGATCCATACTTTGCTAAGGAGACTCGTAAGACAGGACTTCAGCAGCCTATTGAGTATGGAGAAGTCAGCCTAATTACAGAATGACGAGGCAGCAAGAGCAACAGCTTCAACTCCAGAAAAGTGAAGGCATAAGATACTGTGCTGATAGTGAGCAGCTTTCCAAGGCTAGTTAAAACTGCTTATCACAGCTGAAATATCGAAGAAAGTCTAGCAAGAGTTCTTCACCTCTTGGAACCTCCTTGAGTGATAGCTACTTGAGTTGACTCAAAATCAATAGGTCTAGCATTTAGACCTGAAAGGAAGGGCAATGAGCATAGGTAAGGTTTGCCTTTAACATTTTTCATGAATTACAAAGAGTGGCGGGAGTTTTTTTTAACAAGGTAAGAGTAATTTCTTTGATTTTCAGGTTGAATGAAGCTGCTGATTGACAAAATGGGGAATGTCTTGCACATCTTCTCCATTGGAGGTTTCTGAATGGGTAAGACTTGTAGTGCTTAGTAAAATACTTGTTTAACCCTCATTTCCTTCCAGGCTTTCCTTCAGCACCCTCTTAACATGAAGGAAAGCCTTAAATATGAGGCAAGCATGGAAGCATCTGTCATCCTTGGCCTGGGTGAGCCTTGTTTGCTGACATGATCTGTGGTCAAGAATCTGGCATTCCTGATGGGTGCCAAATTGCTGTGCTTGGTCCCAGATGGGTAAAATGGGAATAAATGCTGTGAAATAAATGCTCTCATTGTCAGGAGTGTGCAGTCAGGTGTTGAAATTGCCCAGTAATGTGTAATAAAAAAGGAGGCCCTAAGGTGGGATGTGAGAAGGTGAAGACCCTTCCTCACGTTTCGCAGCCACGGGCAGTGCAGTGATTCTGCAGTAACCCAGTAAGAACAAAATTGCATTGACTAAAACTGAATTTCTCACTGTAGTAAATGCCCGTGGCTGACCAAGTCATTCCGCTTCAGATTTCCTGCTTTCAGAGTGGCCTAGTAGAGGCCATTGCTGTAAAGCGAAGCCCGGCCGAAAGCAGAACTGCTCTTAATGGGATGACAAGCGAGGGGCAGCTTCCCATGCAATCTGCTTTTATGCACTGCGTCCTTAACTGTGTTTTACAAACTGCCATAGATACGGAATGATTTTTTTCTTAACTCTTCCATCTAGCACTTAAATTGTTGTCAGGATGGTTCTGAGCTTTGTAGTGTTCTGTGAAGTCGCTGTTTGTGTTGATTATGCCCAAGTTATGCTGAAAAAGAAGTCAAATGAACTGTGCTCTTGCATCTTGGTTCAAGACTATTCAGAGATTCCTGCCTTTTAACTCATTACTTGCTGTATCTCGAGCATCTGGAAAGCAAGCTCTTGATATTGCAACATATGTACAATTAAAAGCTAATTTGATGTAATTTCTACATGAAAATGTAGAGGTTGTCCTATAATTAGGATGTTCTTATTAAGTAGAAATCTCACAGTGACTGTATATATGTTTAAGTACTAAGTACTTCCTCTCCCTACCCCCTGCTTCTTAGCCAAAATTAAAAATGTTGCCGGGAGCTCAGTCTTGTCCTAAATACACTATGATAGGGATTTTTTTGCTGTTGGATATAATACCCTACATAGGGATATATTTTTGCTGTTGAGGTGACTGGCTTGTTTCTGTATGTTTGCTTTTCCTTTGCAATGCAAATACTGTTTCCTGGCTGGCACGTTCATTGTCCCTGTTGAACTCCAGTTTAGTTTTGGAACTCATTTAAGGCACGCTCCATGGCATGGGATCCAGGCCCTAGCAGGTTCTAGCTAGCTGGGTTTAAACACTGTTGAAAGCAAAAAAGCAGAGCACAGAAAATGCAACCGAGGGGGTTCTGCAGCAGCTGCTATTGACAAAGCGCTGGTCCCTAAGCTGCAATACGACAGAAACGTTCAATGCCGAAGGATGTTTGTTAACCCAAAAGCAAGTGGTATTTTCAGTAATAAATGCCTTTCTCCGAAAGGGACCCAGGCTGATGCAGATACAAATGTTTTGTTGTTAGAAAGCATTGCAATGAAGCACGTTGTCTTACCGTGGCTGGCCAGGTGGGAAGGGGGCGGCCTGCGCTGCCGCTGTGGGGCGGCCGCCGCCGCTGCCGGGCTCGTGCGCAGCGTGGAGGGGCTGGGTCTGACCTCAACTTCCCGTCTCTGATGGCTGATTCTTTCTCTACTGTGGGTGCTACAGGTTGACATCTCTATCTAAGATTAGCTTTTTCCTGAGCTAAAGTAATCCAAGTATCACCATTGAAGAAAACTGGCCTTCATGTAGAAGATAATATCGCAAGATTGGAAACAGAGTAATGTATTAAAATAACTGGCAAAGACTTCGAGAGCAATGGTGCTAGTGTGCTGAAATCTTAATACTTGTGGTTAGACAAGTTTAAAAATAGCATGTATATTACAAACTTAAGTATGGTCCATAATGGATTGAAATTTGTTAAAATACTTCATTTTTGTATCAGAATAAAGTGTATGTTGTCAAATGACGAAAACCTGAACTGTGTTGTCATCATGTTTGTTGTTGCTGCTCTGAGGAGCACCAAGAGGTCTAGAGTTATTGCAGCAAACTGAGGCGTGCGATCACCTGCCCACCGGCCTGATCTCTGCCTTTAACGTCTTTGCAACTATGGGTTTTGACCACCACGAAATCATCTCCGCTTGGAGCCCGTCGGCATGTGAGGTGAGGACTGGGCAGCCTTGGGATTCATGGAAGAACCTGTCACGGCTGCCAGTGCTTCCCAGGTCAGATGTTCTCATGTGTACCAAAACTGTGGTTTCATGTGGCTTCCCCCTATGTTTGCTTGGGAATTTCAGTGCAAAGGTCATTGTGTTCATGTCATGCAAAGTTTTAAACTGTGAAGTAAGTGGTAATGATGTGGATTACTTCAGACTGTTTCTTTGCTGGAATCCAAACAGGGCTTGTCTGCTGTGTGAGCTCTTTTGGTATTTGTTTGGTTTTTAACTGCTTTTCTCATCCTGGTAACAGAATAGTTTTTCCCTATATTTGGTTTTAAACATAGCTTGTAAGGGCTTTGCTGGGGCTGTCACTTTAGGGGGCTAAATTAAAAACAAGGGCCTCAGATCTCTACCTAATGTGTGATTGAAATACTGTGTAACTAGATAAACCACAGACACTTGATAGACCATTTAATGGGAAACCAGGGTCTTGCCTTTTCAGTGTTCTACGAGTTTTCTGCCGCCAAACCTGTCTTAGAGCTGCTTTATGGATCTTGAGGGGACGGGTCAGGCCTGCAGCTCTGGGTGCTTCCTCCTTACCACCCAGGCCCCCACCCTGCCAGCCTGGAGCAGGAAATCCTGAACTGCTGCCAATGGGCCGAGCTCTCCTGCTCCAGGGGCGTTTCCACGCGGGGCCGGCAGAGGTTCTGTGGCAGCAGCTGCCTGTGCCGGGCGAGCGAGGCCTGCGCGGCCCTGGCCTGCACTCCCCTTGTCGGCCGCGAGCTCAAGCGGAGGGGCCCTCTGGCGCTCAGAGCGGTGGCTCTATCATATGGGCCCCAGGTGGCTATAGGAACAGACGTGTTGATAATGTGGGGCAGGGGGGTTGTGCACAAGGTAAGTAGCCTGACAGTGCCAGCTGTGTCCCCCCGGTTTCTGTTCGACCAATAAATCTTTTCTGTGAGAGCAGGAATGCGACTACTTACAGCAGCAGCGTCAAGCAGCAGGGCCCTAGTCTTCCTAGGTCTGTGGGGAAGCTGAGGATACTGCCTTGCAAGCAACTGAGCTGTCTAATGTCCACCCGAAATAAAACGGGAGAGGTTGTTTGTTTCTTCCTGGTCCCTGTGAAATGAAAGAATAAAGATCTGTCTTGGCAGATGTGCTTTGTTCTTCCTCTGTGGTGTAGAAGAGATGGAAACCGATGAGAGTGTGGTGGTCTTGGGCCTCCAGTTCTGAACTATTCACAGGTGATGTTGGGAATGCATTACTTAATAAATAAAAGGCAGGGGAAGAAGAATTGCAAAAAGAAAAAGACTTGTGCACTGATGTGTGGGAAACCTGGTTTTACCTGATTTTTTTTTCTCTGCTTTCTGCTGGCTCAGATAAAAGCACGTGCTGGGGCAGGACTTCACTTTGGAAAGTTCCTGGTAAGTAACACAGTATGAAGAGCTACCTGAGCTAAGCCCAGAGCTGGTTCTTGTATCAGCCTTGCTGGGCTGGCCTGGGGAACAGGCCTAGAGCGGCTCAGAGCCCCAGGCTGCTGGGGCTGAGCCCTCCCCTTGCCTGGTAGGGGGCAAAGCCGCCTTCGCTGGAGGGGTGTTTGAGCTCCCTCTTTTCTGCTTGGCTAAGGAGGAGGGAGCCTCTGGAGCCTCTGTAAAGGCTTCACAGCAGGAAGCTGGAAATGCTGTGGAATGAGCCAAGCTCCTCAGCTACAGCTGCTTGGGAAAAGGGGCACTGCTCCTGCTGTGTGGGGCTGCCAAGGGACATGAGGTGCATGCAGGACCCGTGGGCCAGCGTCTACCTCTAGGAGAAGAGGCTCCACTTTAGTTAATACCAGAGAGAATTATACCAAACAGTTGCTCAATGCTCAGGAACTGTCAAAAATGTAGATAAAATGCTAAAAGTTATGAGACAAAATAAGTAAGATGCAGCCTCAGGTTGGGGCATCTGCATCTTGACACCAGCACCTGGTTCTTGGCATAGAGCCTAAGACGACCTGCAGAAGGAGGCAGGTGAAACCAAGGTTTTCTACAGAGGCACAAGGGAACACAAAAGCAGGGGCAGGGGGGCCCTCGCGGCCTCCTGTGCTGCGCCCTGCTGGAAAGGGGGTGTCTGCGGCCAGGGGGGTTCTGTGATCCCAGCCCTCAGGTGAGTCCTTGAACTGTCCAGCTGCTCCAGCCTCACTCGTGCACACGAACCCCCTTCTACTCACAACAGACATTCATGGAATCGGCTACGGCCTTGAAAAAAACGAGCAGGTTCTTTACCAGTAAGTAACTAAAATCCTAAACCCTGTTTCAGCAGTTGAGGCCCTTTTCCCTACCTTAGTTAGAAGATCACAGGGAGGATAAAGATGAACCTTTTTTAATGCTCAAATCATTGTGTCACTGCAAAGAAACATTGCAAAAGTGTTTCCGGTTATAATCTGCTTTCTATATTTTGGTAAAGTTCTCTAATCAAGTACAATG
>JAUBOD010000244.1:3275632-3294216 GCA_032353885.1 Nothura maculosa | reverse complement strand
AAAGAAACATTGCAAAAGTGTTTCCGGTTATAATCTGCTTTCTATATTTTGGTAAAGTTCTCTAATCAAGTACAATGAGTCTTTTGAAAAGTAAACAAAACAATTCTATTTGTTTGCCCCAATTTTTATTCTTACAAATCATAATTTCAAATTCTGCAACTTCAATATCAACTGAGCACTGGTCCCAGCCAGTGCACGTGGCTGGGGTTCTGTCACACCTCGGTGTAATCTCAAATGCAACAGCAGTGGCAAAGGCTGCCTGTTGATGAGAGATGCACAGAGCATTTCCAGAACAATCAGTGAGAAACAAGCAAGATTTTCAGTTGGAAAACTGCACAACGCTGACCATGCTTTCATTAACAGATTTTAAATGCCTTTGGAGCGAAGATCCCATCATCAGTGTGTGGCGCTGGGAGAATAAATCAAAAACTGTTCCGTGCACTTGAGAGCCACGACTTGTCTGTTGCACCGTCCTTCCCAAGGCAGCCGAAGGGAGCAGGGCCACGGAGCGGGAACGCTCCCGGGGCTGGGATGCAGCTCCCAGCGCCTCCGGTGCGCGAGCACCTACCCTTGGGAAAGCAGCGAGGAGGCCTCACTCAGTGACCAACCTACTGCAGGGAAATAAATGTGCGTGAAGGACGTAAAAAAGTTCCATGAACTTGAAAACAAATCAAAACCATAATTTGCCAGCTTTTGCCCTTAATTATATCTTAAATATAAAGCAAATATAAATGTATAAGAAAATGGGAAACATTACTGCATATTTATAAAAAAGGTTTCAGAAGCTGTATGGGTTGTATTGCAAGAAATTATATTTAGAATGCTAAAATCATTTATATATATATATATCAAATCTATGAATATAACAAGAGATAAGAACAGTATATAAATATGGTGTCTTTAAATATTTACATGTATACGGAAACTAGTCAAAGTGGTGCTATAAGAAAGAAATGTCTGTTATAAAAGTGAGATTACAAATTTTGCATACATCCATCTGCATTACACTATTAGTTTTAAACCTGCATCTTCCATAAACCAGTTAACTTTAGAATTGCCTTTGCATAGAATCACTTTAAAAAATATTACCCAATTCTGCATTCCACCTCACAGTAAAATCTCTCCGGATAGCAATACAAAAATAACAACCTGAAGAACAGGAGCCAGCTGTGCTGCTCTTCAGAATTTAGTCTCCGACTTCCTGCTTTTAGGAACAAGAAAGACATCCCCCTCCCTAGTTTGCTGCAGTGAATATTCACTAGGAGAGTAAGACTTTCCATCCTCATCCCGCAGCATGCTGAAGACCTCAAGGTACAAAGTGGTGAGTTGCTTCCTCATTTGCCGAAGACTTTTGTCATTCTCTCCTTTCTCCTTAAGCAATTTCTCTTTCTCATCTTTTAGGTTACTCAAGTCTTGCTCCAGTTCCACTCTATTTTCCAGTTTTCTTTTCCGGCAGTTCTGAGCAGCCACTTTATTCTTGCCCCTCCTGCGTATATCTCGAATAAGGGCAAGCTGGGCCTCGCTGAACTGCTCCTTGGACATCATTTCATTGAAGTCATCCACGGGCAGATTGATGATTTTCTCTACAGGAAAGGGGATGTGCAGAGCCTTTGCTCGCTGCTCATCCCTGGTGAGAGGCGCTCCGAGGCGGCCCGGGGGCTTCTCCTTTGCACAGGGGCCTCTGGGGGCCGCTTCTTTCTTTGGTGCGTCGGGGCCGGGCAGAGCGGGGCCGGGCGCCAGGCGAGCGAGGGCGCCGGTGCGGAGGGGCCGGGCGCCCGGGGCCGCCCCGCATGCGCTCCCTGCAGCGCCATCCCCGTCCTCCATGTCAGAATCGCTGCAGCCCAGAGCCCGCTCTCCGTGCAGAGAGGACTCGGCAGAGGGCTCGGGCGACGCCAGGCTGGAATTGGCGTTCAGGGAGATACCGGAGTCAGAGTCATTGCACTCCGGCGCGGCTCCCGAGAGGTCCCCATTAAAGGCTTTACACAGAGAGAAGCTGGAAAGATCAATAGGTTCACTGAGAATATCTACAAGCGAGTGGCTGATGGTGTGTGTTGTGGCAGTGTTACTGTTCTCCTTCATGTGGCTAAGGGCGGCATAGAAATCCTCACAGAAATCAGAGCTGGAATTCGATGTGTGACTTGACGAGTTCCCACTCAACTGGCTGGTGTCTTCTGGCGGTAACATGTTGGAAAAAGGACCTTCAATACTGTTCAGGAAATCTGGACCACAGGTAGCATCCTTCTTCATTGTAGACAATGAGTTGTAGTAATTATAGCTGCTGTGCATCTCTGTTGGCTTTGGCTCGGGGCTTGTGATTGTGCTTACCTCAGCCAGGTAATCGTTCTCAATGTTAAGACACTGTATAAGAAAAAAAAAAAAGAAATTCAGCAATACCTCACCAATAGATAACAAAATCTTTCTATATAATCCACAAATATTTAATTTTGGCCAGTCAACATGCACATGAAATGGATGTTATAAGGTTGCTGTGGCCTAGATCGCCAGAACATTATTTTACTGTGGAGAGGCAATCCAGGGAGAAGAGAACAGAGCAGCCACCAGAGCAGAGAACAGGGCAGCCCATTCTGGACAAAGCTACTCCGATCAAGCCAGCAGAGCCCGTCAGGCACAACAAGATGCTGAAAACCCATTCCAGCACACCGAGCTCTGGGGACGTTTCACGGAGCCCTCGTGCCCTGCTCAAGCGCTTCTGGGAATCCCGGAGCGCTCACAGGCCCCACTGATAACAGGAAATAACAGTATCCCTACAGTAAGTGTAACATGATCAAAGGTGAGGTGCTGAGCAGTGCTAGTGAATTAGGATTCTCAGCAGTCTTTAGTTTCATATCACGAGATTAGTTTCTTCAAAAGATCTGATTATTTTAGGTACTACTGAATGAAACAGCTGTTTGGTGCAGAGAATGGTAATTCTGAATCCTCTGAAGTGAAGCAGAGAGCACTCCCACCAAGCCTCAAAACATTAACTCACGCCAGCTACCTCTAGTTAAGCTGGCTAAGGCACCACAAGCGCCTAGACCTGACCCCGACGCCCTTTCCTTGGCTGCAGGAGCAACGTTCCTTCCAGCAGGGTGGCAGTACCTCAGCCACGGCTGGAACAAGCGCCTGCCTCCCGCAGAACCAGGCACTCACCGAAATGAATCCGCCCCTCTTAAGAAGGGGCCACACTGACTAATTTAGATGAAGATCACTCAAGCCTAAAGGTTTTGAAAGGGTTTGCTTTTCTTCAAACATAATTCATAGAAGGAAGGGACTCTCAATTTAATTCTATTCAAAATGCAATTCAGAATTATTGCAACAGATGATTTTTCTTTTGATTTATATTTGCAGCTTCACTGCTGCCGCTTCACAGTTAAATTGTCCTCGTGTGAGGCTTTTAATCCTATCACAACCATAAAGATTTGAAAACTAGGAAAATTTTTAAAACTACAAAGATCAAGGCAATAGGACAAGTAGAGGAAAGATGCAATTCCCCTCCACAGGTTGGCAGGGGTTCCATCTAGCATTCATTTCTTGTGTTAACAGCATCAAGTAAAGCAACATCATGTTGTACCACCATAGTGCCTTACAAAAATAAAACTAAAAATAAATCTACTCAATTTTAGAGTCAACCTCAGTAAAAAAATCAAGCTTAGATATAATGGACAATTTAGGAAAATGACTTTCAGCCTGCTAATTCTTCCTTGGAAATATTAATTTCATGTGCATTACACAGCCAGTTCTTACTGAACATACATATATAAACAACAGTTACATAGAAGAGCCATATAAACAGATATACATATATATATCTGTATATATACAGTATAGTGATACATACTGATACTGTAGTGAGGCATATATATATATATATACACACATATATATGAAAGAGATGCCTATCTCTTTTGCCGCTCTCTTTACAAAACCTTTTCCCTCAGAAGTTGAAGACAATAATCTAAATGAAAGTAACCATAAATGATTTACAAAATCTGTTTAAATACTGTCAAAAAACATAATACACACAGCAATGCCTGTGGAAATAATTCCAACTGCTCTAGGCTCCATAGTTCAGAAGCACCACTTCCTAATCACCATGATAGTGCTCTAACACTGTATTTAGCGAGTCAGATTCAGAGGCAAATAACCAACTTCAGAGCCAAATAATATAAATAACAGTCTTAGACTGTTCTATTACAGCATTCTCATAGAGAATCAATTTCCTTTCTGTCTGTATTCTTTAATATAGTATATTTTTTAAATTAAAGCCAACACCTTTACCTGCAACTCTGGAAGGGACAGTAATTCTTCCCAAACTTGCTCTATGTCCTGCATATTCTCTGCATCAGGCAGTGAAACTAAGGCAGGTGATTCAGCTTCAGGCTGAGTTTGATGAGAAGACACGAAGACTGGGTTACTGTCCATCTGGGCAGGAACCAGTGGCTGGAATGTAGTAGAAGAAACATGAAGGATTTTAAAAAATATAAACAGCTTAGAATTGTCTAAAGCAAAAGTCTGCCTTGCTGTTCTGCCCTTTCTGCAAAATAAATGGAAAGTTGTTTCTTAGCAAAAGCATCTCTTGTAAATAATCACATAATATAGAAATACAGAGGTCCCATGAAAGCAGTTCTCATATTAAATAAAAAATAGGAAAAAAGTTGCCAATTGGCTGGTGAATGGTGACCTTTACCACATAAAATAGTGTGGACAGCATGCTGCAGTAAAGCAACTCAAATATCCCAGCTCCAGAGAGCTGAACTAGGCAAGTGACCCAAGCACAAAATTCCCCTACTGTTATTTGTAGTAACTGGAATGATTGCCATTAGCTGTGCGTATAAACTGCATGCTAGGGAAAGCACAAGGAACATAAGAGCACCACGCCACCCACACCCGTACAGCCTTGCTTGAAGGCTCCTAGGAGGCCTTATTCCTGTTGGGAGCTGGTGTGGAGACAAAGCTGAAGCCACGGCACAAGCTAATGGCATGGCTGTGACAAATCTTAGTAAGAAATAAGATGGATCCCCTCAAGGAGCACCACGAAATGGAACATTTACCTCATTGTCATCTATGAATGGGAAGGCTTCTGCCAAGAGCTGCATGCAGTCATCAAAGGACAGGGCTTCTGTTTCTGGTTTTGAAGTATGTGTGCTCTAAATAGGAAAGGGAAAAAATATCTTTGCATCTTTGAATAACTGATGAATCTTCCATTACAGCAAAGATGCAAATTAATTGCAGGTAACCACTAACATTATGTCTTCCTGTGAATGGAAAGAGCTTCAAAAACATTCCCAAATGCATACAAAAGTTTACCTGTGAAAAGCTGCCTGGTGGCTCAGGATCTTCGGGCTCCACACGCTGCGCTGGCTGAATTGGAACAAATTCCCCTGTCTCTTCGTCTAACTGCAGCTGAGAGAGCAAGGCTTTCTCCTGCTCTTTTTGGAGCTGCTCTTGTCTTTCCTTTTCAAGTTTCTTCTGTTTCTCAAGTTCATACTCCTTCTGCCGTTGACTAAAATCAAAAACTTCACGCCTTGCCCCAAGGTCTATATCTTGCCTCCAAAGAATGTCAATCAAGTTCATATCCTGTAATAGAAAAACGTTTTTAAAGCAAGCATCCTTCCCAATGAAACTGGTTTAGAACAAAAGCAAATGTATTTAATTTTGTAAATTCCTGCAATTGAGGTGTAGACTCTTAATCCTACCAAATTAACAAAATAAAGCGTGACTCTATGTGCCCCTTCTCAAGCGCATGACCCACTGGTTTGCTTGCCCTGGCTCCCACACCGGCTCACAGGAACAAAGCAATTTGTTATAAATAGTTAAGGTAACATATGAACCAGCCAGAGGATAAACAAATTTTTCTTTCCCAAATTAGCTAATGGAAAACCAAGTTATATCCAGAATTATGCGACTTCATTAAGAAAGTTAAATTTTTTGCTTAAGAGAAAAAGAGTTTGCTCATTTAAATTCTTCCAGTAATTCTTCCATATTTAAAATTTGTAAAAGCCGACTAGATACACGGCAGGAAACATAGCTGAAACAACTATAATAGCTATATTGCAAAATGCATTTTAAAATATTTATGTTCCATCACAGTATTCAGTATTAATGTTAAAAATCAGTAGAAGAGAGCTACAGAGCTGGAAGATGAACTTGTTTCAAAGTCACCAAGTGATGTAATCTCACTGGAGCAACAAACACAGCCACTGAGACCAATTACTAAAAATTTGTAACTTATGTCTTAGTCCAGGTTGCCGTTCTAAACGTGGCTAACTTGGACCAGTTGAGCATAAGTTAATAGGTGTTAAATTTTGTTAATCATTAGGCTCTGGCTCATCACAGATGTGGTCACTTACCAGAGTGCTAACAGTGAGCTAAATTTCCTGTAAATCAGCTATTCTCTGTATACTTAAATACAGCTATAATGTTTCAAGAGACAAAGCAACCTTTGCAATGCAGGGAAATTCATCCAGTTTATTTCATCTGTCTACTATCACTTTTAGATAATTGCACAGGATTTTTTGTTCTGATTTGCTTTTAAGTTGTCCAACCATTCAATACTTCTAAGGGTTTTTCTGTGAAGAAAATCTAGCACTTGCCAGAACCATCAATCGGGCTGTAGCTGATGGAGAATTTCATACTTGGTGGCCACACGTGTCACGTTTGGTTCTGACCCACAAGTTCTAGCTAGTGGCTGGGAGTTGTAAGTTCATGGCATATTTCATTATTCTTAAAATTACCTTTTAGCAGCCATGCACAGAAATAATGCTTAACACGGCACTTGCTCATCAGGTTAGATCACCCTAAGTAACAAGCCAGCACTGCATTTCAACAGCTCTTCACTGATTCAGTTAGCATACCTAGACCTGAAGTAAATTTAGCATAACCACAGTGATCCAGCACAGTAAAATCAAAACATTCCCTTATCTCCAACGACTATTTTCAAACAGGGAAGTAGAGCAACCTAAACACCAAGTCACACTGCCATTCAAAAGACAATCTCTGTATAACACTTATGGCAAAAGGTTTCAATTTGAAAGGGTTTTCAAGTCAGTGTTTGAACAAACCATTTCAAAATTCTCATTGCTTCACTAAAGATTACACACTATTAACATTTACATTTATATATTGCAGGAACTATTTCTATTAGTTACTAATTAGTTACTTTAAAATCAGACAGTTAAATAAAATGTTTGAATGTTTATACAATGCAGGCACATATAGCCTATGTAACATACTTTGCTGTGAGACATCAAACTCAGCTTTAATGGCCAGCAACAAAGCAGTGAAATAACTGCAGTGGCTGTCCAAGACGTTTGGTCTTTCCAGATTGGCAGAGTAAAATGAACTAATTAGATTCTGTAGTAATTGAAGACATTGCAATATGGTAGAGCTTCATTAAGGGCCAGTAGTTTACCAGCTGCTCACTGTCTCCTGCAGCAGATTCAAAACTGTTTCCTAGTTTTGGAGCATTTGCAATATGTTCTGGATAAAGCTGCTCGTTTCGGAATAACTCATTTATAAGGCACCCTTACAAACACGGCTCAAAAGATGCGTGTGTGTGTGTGTGTGTGTGTGTGTGTGTGTGTGTGTGTGTGTGTGTGTGTGTGTGTGTGTGCGCACGCACATGCACAGATATAAAACATAGGGGCTTGCAACAACAGAGTTGTTTTTTCTCCCTGGTTCACAACAAATTAATGAAGAGGAATAGAGTTAATTTAAACACAGACACATGTGCACACACACACAAAAAGAGAGAGGGCAAGAGAGAGAGATCTAAAAAAGAAGACAGAAAATACATCTTTTAGAAGAAAAAAATATGCAGCCTTAATGCATAACTTTAAGGTACAGCTCCTAAATCTATCGGATATATTTGTTATCAAAATAAGTATCTTTACGTGCTGCCTTGTTTGTGGGATGGGCCACATCAGCCAGTGGAAGAAACAGTGCAGGGCTGCCCAGCCCCTGCATCTGCACACCAGCAACACTGCCTTTCAGGTCAGACTCAAACTGATCTGCCTGCCTCATATTGAGGATGTTGGGCTGTTGTCTGGGGGGGGAAAAAAAGAAAAGGCACAATTGGCCCTTGAAAAATGGTGATGTGAGGTAATCATTTAGTCCAGTCTTTCATCTCTGGCAAATGGCCAGGGCTTTGTTAAAGAGAGTTGTGTTTTGCCCTAGAGAGCGCTGCCTGTCCGAACTACCTTTTTCTTATTTGTTGTCTGTGTGACACTGAAAACCATTCCTAAAAAATATATATATAACTGGGAAAAGAACCTTGCTATTTTTTACCTTGGAAGGTTCTATATAGTTGTATTGCCCCTAAATTCTAGTAACAGTTCAAACAACTGCGCTTCAGGTGAATGGGCTGCATGTAGCAAGCATTCTTCTACTGAGCCAGCAGGGACATAAAATACTCCAGAAGTGCGTTGATTTATTCTAACCTGCCATTTAATGCTTATTTATAATTGCTCCTTTCAAGAAAGTACAAAGTTTGGGGCACTAATATGAAGTCTCAGGTAAAAATGGAGACCACACTGACCGGTGATGCGCTGACAAATAAACCACAACTCCCAGCAGGTAGTGGTGGTAAAGAAATGAGGAAAAAAATCAGGCTAAACCAAACATACTGCAATTTTGTTCTTTCAGCCTCCCCAAACATCAGCTTGCTCTCTCTCTCACTCACATATATATGTATATATGTACTCTATTTTCATTTTAACACCAAGACAATTTTTCCTTTCCATTGTGAACGGATGGCAAAAGTGCCTGTGCATTCAGTGTCTGAAGTGCTTAACTAAAGCTACTGAGAAGTACCAAGGATGGCCTGTGCCACAGCTACCCTCTAATGTTTAGATGGCTCGACGTGATACTAGAATCAAAACGATTCTGTGGAAGGGGAGCAGGGGAGCAGCGAGCCCCCGTTAATATCCAGACCGGAATCCAGCCCAGGCAGAGGCTTGTGACTGTATTTCAGGGCCACGCTAACCACTTCCCTCAGCATCATGCGTATTTACTGTAAGGGCCCCAGCAGCCCCTCATGTGACAGTCCACAAGCGCCCGTTTGTTCTTTCCTCTCTTGTGTAATTTTTCGATTGCATCAGAGGAAACGACAGCTCTGGCAGCAGCTGCAAGGAGGCGCAGGAAGAGCCGGTTCTCCTCGGCACGAGGAAGTAGGGCTGGCGGCCGAGAGGGATTTCAGGCTCTACGTTTTCCCCTAATTTAGAACCCAGTCTTTCCCACTGAACACTGATCCTTATTTGGCAGGAGGTACCTTAAGGTACTTAATTATGAATTACCATTATCTAAATGCCTAACTTCTGTCAGAGTCGTAGGTTTTGAGCACTTTTTCCCCGGGAAAAGGGTTGTGATTTTATTTATTTTATTGCTAATTCTGCAAGCAGAGAAGAGCTTCTCCCACCAGAGCCAGCCCTGCTCTGCTTTCCCGTGGGCCACAGAAGCAGAGGGTGCCTCCCACTCGTGCTTTGCTTTTTTGTTCATTTAGTTATGTGCTCTCCCCACTACACTAACAGCCTAGCTTGGACTTATAATGGCAGTTTTAATAAGATAAACCTAAATGTTAAACAATTCACATTAAGCTACCATCTGGCCCCCAATGGAAATTTTCATGTTTTAGATTTACATATCAGCATTTGCCATCTGGGCAGAGACTGTTATACATTTTATGAGAAAATCTCTGACTATATTGTAAAGTTTGACTATTAACTCTTATTGCTCTTAAGCAAACGAATTTGCAGCAGGGTAAACAAGGGAAAGGGACCCTATTTTTGTCTTACTCTCACAGATTGCCTTCCATGCTGTAAGCAGAGTGCTCATCTTTCTGTTTCATTCCTGTTTGGTTTACCTGGCCACTTTTGTTCTTGTTTGAAAGAGAGGCCCCTTACAGGACAGAGTTAGTAAAACAAAAACATCAGTAGGGAAACAATCTGGTATCTCAGACAGAGCTTTCAAATTGTTACCTATTCCAAAGCACATCCTTCACACACTTTTTTGTGCTCATATGCTTTTTAATGTCATACCTTTTCCAACATACATTGGGATAATATTAACCAACTATCTCACCAAAGACATGCCTTGCTTTCTAATGCATCCCACGATGCATTAGAAACTAAAGAAAGGAAAAAGTTCACACACCAGGATGGAAAAAATGAAGGAGCAGTGAGTGGATATTGCATCCTCCAGAAGCTGAGAAAGGGACTCACCAAGAAGTAAGGAAACACTCCTACAGTTTATTAGGAAAAGTCGCGAAGTCTCCCCAAATTCCTATTTGCCTTCCAGAAAGTGAAAGGAATGAACAAAATGCATCTCAACTCCTTGCAGTATTCAAAACAGCGTGGGAAGCGAAGATCAAGGCCCTGAGCCCAAGGTCCAAGACAAGAATGAAAGCAAGGGCAACGAGTAATAGAGACGGGAGATGCAACAGAAGGCACTGGAAGTATTTTCAACACTTAAAAGATAGCAGAAGCAAAGGCTAAATGCTTTTCCATCATTATCTTTGGGAAGAATTGATTTTTTTTATATCAGGATTTATGGTGTGCACATGTTTTAACACTACAGATCTTGCAATTAGGTAATTCTTTATCAAGGTAAGCTACCATCAATCTCACTTACAGAAAAAAAGAATTCTCAAAACATAACCCACATTCTTTAGCTTATGGGAGGGGGGTGAAAGTAGATGGAGTAGATAAGGTTAACACAACAGTAATGCTTTTTAAAACACAAACAACTGCCTTTGAAAACTGACCCATGGTTTTCACTTCCTTATAGTAGGAAACATGATGACAGGAGTTTGTTAAAGAATTTGGAGGAGATGGTGAAGACATGAAAAAAAGGCAGAAAAGCAGCATTTTAGGGAAGAATGAGGAACAAGAAATAGCAGGAAGTCTTTATGCTGGAGGACAGAGGGGCACAATGGCAATTTGGGATGTCTCGATTTAGGATTTTGAAATGTGACAGAAGAGACAGCTGTCAAAGAGCACCACATGACGGCAACCTGTGATTTGTGAATCACAAGGTCGGGTCCTGACCACCCTGTGGAGCTGCCTGCTGTCCCGCACTCTTATCCAAGACCCTCTCCCAGGCAGTGCAGGGGAAAGCGAGTGCCTGGGTTGTGAGCACATCTATTTCATACTGTTTCATACTTGTGCCCGTATCAAGGCTGGTGAGACTGACACTAAACCAGTACCTGCCTTGGCTTCTTTGTGACCGTTCACTCTGCCTGGTCCAAATTAGACTTTGGATGCCCAATTCCTTCCTTAGCAACCTCTTTTCAAGCCTAGCAAGACGACTGCGAAAGGGCTGAATGCCATAGCTTTACAGAGCAGACATTGTAAGAAATTTCCACTCTTGGGACATTCTTCTGCCCCAAAAGAAACACAAGACCAGCCTTCTCAAAACATAAATGTTTATAAGCAATTTGCATTTTCTTACTGAAAAATTTTTGAATGCTTTTCCAGGTCAGGACCAGAAGATATTTTGTTGGCTAAAAATGTTTAGCCTCTTTTTTTTTTTTTTTTTTTTTTCTTCCAAATAGACACTTCACATTCCTCAGACTGAAGCGTGCTTGCTATTCCGGCATGCTCTCCTAATAAACACCAAGTTGCCTGGTTCTCCTCTCCAAGCAGTTTTTCAGCCTACTTGGCTGAAACTAAACTGGCCAGCATTCTTGGGAAAGGTTCCCCTCGGGTGTTACCTTTGGATTGTCCTACGCAGGAGCGTGAGAGGCTCCGATTGCCACAGGAACAGTCTCCCACTGCAAGTGCTATTCTGGAAAGCCCCCTTGCCCTCACAACCCTCACTCCAGAAATAACTTCTATGAGAAGTAAATGATTTATACACTTCATCTGAAGTGTCATTTTCCAGGAATGGGATCAACAAAGGCCACAATGTTAAGGTCTGGTTCTGCTTCCAGCTCCTCCCGTATCGCACAACCTAGGGCAAGCGAGCTGACCAAACCACAAGGAGCAAGATGCACTTCATACAGTCTCTAGTAATAACGGAGAGAAGAGGGGGAAAAAAAGTTTCCTTTCAGCCTGACAAGTGCTAAATGAATGAGAATGTAACTGCAATAAATAAAAACTGATTTAAAATGCTTATTGTCATAAATGTACAGGTCTAAATTAATACCTCCATAAGCTTCAAAATTGTAACGTTAACAAGAGAGCAAGGTAAGAGCAAATAAAGAAAAACAACATCAGAAAAACAGCAAAGAGAAAGAAAATGGCCATAAAATGGCAGTTCGCTTTCCCACACTGACTTTTTTTTCAGAAAAAAAAAAGACAAAATCCCTGTTGCTCTCCACCTCCATGCCACTCTTTGCAATGCAGACGGATGCCAGTGTCACAGCACCGCCCGCGAGCCTGGGCGCAGCGGCAGCAGGGACACTCTCCTCTCCGGAGCCAGAAATACCTCCGTACTTCCTTCTTCCATCACGTTGGGGCTGCCCAACGGCTACATCAGGGCCCTCTTGCTCAATACTGCACATCTCCCTGCAGAAGATTGCTTGGCACTCTATCTCGTATGCTCCAAAAGCAGCATGTTGTCCTCGATTATTTAATCAACGCATATTTCAGCAGATGGCTTTAAAATAACAATTCTGATACAGAATGTGCCCCTTCCAGGGGCTGAATGGTTTCAAGATTCATCTTCCCTCATCCTCTTAAAAAATGTATTGTTTGAAAAGTCTAATTTTACGTTTATTTTTCCACAGTTTACTTGGCTAGTAGAAAAGTATGTTCTGGTTGTAACCTTACCCAGCCTCAAGATTCAGGATGAGACAGATTAATGAAGTAACACTATCACTTTTTTAAAACTCAACACAACATTGAATCCAGCCCCCTCTAAAGCCCTCTAAGGCAAAGATCTTTTAAAGAATTTCAAGTTTAGATAAAAGTTTTATGCACTTTCTGAATCCTTCTTTCAGCTTAACAGACAGTTACTTGCAATTTCTTTACTATCATCAGCAGTATGGTTAAGTCACACGCACACAAAATTTATATATATATATATATATATATTACAGTCCACTGGGAGGCTCTGGCAAGAAGACAGAATTGTTTCAGTAAACAGTAGGTTACTCTGCATATTTGTTTTTTACATGTTTGATGCGTCAACAAAAGTCTGCTCTGCTGCCCCGGCAAGTAAACTGAGCGAGTCCATTGCAGCTTACTAGAAAGCTGCTGTATAGTCACCATATGTCAGACTAGGTGACTACTTTGGAAGGCATTCAAATGGCAGTCATCACAGACAAATCTACTTCATCTCAGGAAAAGTTCATCTTAATACCTTTATTTTATTTCCCTTCTCAAGTTAAACTCAAAACTCTACCATAACAAAACTGGCTTTCATTAAATTTGGTTGTTTACACTAAAAAATTGTGGCCCTATATGTAAACAAATAATACAAAAATATACTTGAATTCAACTAGCATCTAAAAATACTGCTGACCTCTTAACCACAGGAACACATAAGTCTCTGCATCCCAATCTATTTTGTTTGTCAAACCCATGGTGCTTGGAAAACAATTACCTGTGAAATGATTATCTGCAAGCCACCCTGCTGCACCCTGCCAGGCATGCGCTGTGTGTGGACACTGCTGCAGGCTACTCATTAGTTTATCTAGGAGAGGATTTGTTTATAATAATGGCTCAGTCATCTGGGAAACATGATGCAGTCAAACAATAGCAGCCTCTTACAGCCCATGAAACAAACCAGGAAATTAAAAAAAAAAAAGAAAAAAAGATGAACAAAGAAATAGAGAAATGAATCTAATAAAACTGTAAATAACCTGTAAATAATCTCTTTATTAGGTTCTATTAACCTCAGGTTGTAACCTCATGTCCACTGTTTGCATTTCACTAGGATTATCTACTTTTTGGGAAAGCATGCTTCAAGTCAAGCAGGAGAACAAAATGCATCTGTTCTTAGGTCAAAATATTCTCTAGGATTATTCAGAATCTCAGTTGAACTACACATTGACACTGCTCTGGGAGCTCTCACTGTAAAACACCTATTTTTAGCTGTCATTTTGCTGCTGGCTGGGCAGGTTATGGGGATAAGCACCAGATGGGTTATCGCGGCTAAATGACAGCCTGGGTGTGGAAACAGCGTGTTCGGGTGTTATAAGCAGCCCATCTCGGCACGTTTCACTTCGCCAGGCTCACAAGCACCTTATGTTGGATGTTGCTGTTCACGGGCCAAACCAGCAAGGCAGGCGCCTGGCTATCAGTGTCGGACACGTCCACCAGCCCCAGCCAGCGACTTGCTCCAGAGGGTGAATCAAGAAAGTCCTTCCATGCTGACAAACGGAGCTGACAACAAAAGAGCAAGCTTGCTTTCAAGTCAAGAGAATTCAGCACAGCAGCCTAGGAGCACTATCTTTCTCAATAAAAGATTAAAAGGATTATTAACTGAGTTGACCTCAAGAAAACTACCATAAGTCATAAGCACCTGTACCCTCTATTTGTGAAACAAACCTGAGTTGTCATCTTGGTCCTAGAGAAGCCTGCAATACCCGGACATGGATACAAGGGACAACCATTGCCATTCTATTGAGATTAGTAATTCTGAAGTAAATTCACCATTCAAGTTGTGCTATTTCTAAATGCAATGCTATAATATCTTCCATAATCCCCAACTCAGTTTGGGCAATAGAATTCTTCTTAGGCTTACAAGAAATGGCATAAAAATCCTTACTAAATTTGTTGAAAGGAGTTTGCTGAACCTTCCTGCAGCCTTCAGCCACACAAAAATACATAGCGGGAATTGCTCTTCTCCATAATAAGGAAAGGTCAGATTTTCTTTGCCCATTTTCTTAAAAACTGAAGTTCACATATCTTTCAAGAGAAAAGCAATTCTGTAAAAAGAAAATATCAAACACTCCCCCTGGATTATTTAGAAAGCTTTTATGCTTAAGGACCCCAACTGGTTAAAAGAATTAAAGGTCAAGAAAGGCCAAAACATCAGGTGTCCAAGTACCAATTCACCGTTTTTGTACTCAACGATAGCATCTGCATAATCAGAAAGCAAACCCATATAGAAACTGTGTTCGAAAGTATTGTGTCGTGTAAGCCAACTCTTACTTTTTATAGTCCTGTGCACTATTCAGTTTTACATTGAAAGCAAAATGAGCTAATACATACTTCAAGATGTTAACTACTTCATACTTTTTACTAGATGATATAAATGCAATTATTCCCATTCCCTCGACAGTATCCTTCCAAACTCAACCGGCAACAATTTATCCTTCCACACAAACCAACAGCCTCTACTCCCTGCAGCTCTGCCTGGGCCTTCTAGGTCTGCGTCTCTGCAGGCAGCAGTCCCACTGCGTCCTGCACCTTCCCGAACCATCCATGTTTCTCTTCTTCCCCACTGCTATGAAATATTTGGTTATGACGCGGCTGCCTCTTTCGGTCTTCTGACTAAATGGGAAGATAGATGGTCCTAGGAAACCAAGGTAGAAGCCAATTCCTGATGTTTTTCCCTCAATATAATTTAAGAGCAGCTATAACAATCAAAACAAAACTGTTTTCCAGGAGTAACAAACATGTCAATACTTCTCTTTCATCTACAGGTAAAAAATATTACATGCATGTCCAGCTGCTTACCAAACATTCAATAGTTGCGAGTGGAGGAGGAGAGGAAGAAGAAAAGCCTATTTGGTTCACTTTAGTACATTTTACAGAAAAAAGTACATTTTAAATTAAAAAAAACTCAGTGCAGTTTGTTAAACATTCATTTTTAGTTAATAACTGCATCTTATCTGAAAAATGAACTGATCTCCTAGACATTTATAAAGCAATGTATTTACACAATAAATGTTAACTTAGTTAAGTTAAAACTTTAGACACGTGCTGGTTGAGTGCTCTATACAAACAGTTTAAGAGGGCAATTCAGAGAATTTTAGATATTTTGTAGAGCTGCAAGTTTTATCTCCCATGACCACCAGCTGCAGTCTGATAAAGCTGCGGCTTCTGAAAAGGAGAATGTTGGACTGTGATAAAGAACCCTGGTGGCCAAGAGAATTAAGGAAAGAACTAAACTTCCTTCTTCCTTTACAAAGTATTGGACTTTTAACTATTCTATACACAGTGAAATAGCACAGGCTATCTTTGTTTATCATGGAGTAAAAGCAAGTAATATTTGAAAACAGAAATTGTTTTTATCTTCTCAGCTTAGCTTGCTTCTTACTCCAAACTACATTTTTTCCTGCACCTGTATCATGACATAAATTTTGTTAAAAAACATTTGATTGCTCTTGTGAACTTTTCAATGCTACTTGTCATGTGAGCCAGAAATACCTTTTCTCTGTTCTCTGTTCCTCTTCTCTGCCATCACGACACTCCCAGTCCAGTAAGGAAAGAGGTGGCGGAGTTGAATCGAGGCAGAATCTTTCCAACAGTAGAATAACCCTAGCAACAATGTTCAAAGTTTTTAATTCATTCAGCTTGTCCCTTCCTTTTTCCTTCCTTTCCAAAAGGAAAATAAAAAAGTAAAAGTAATAAAAACACCTTCTTCCTTATATCTAGAGATTCAAGGAGGTATCTTACCCTTTTTCCTCTAAGTTTCTGTAGGACAACTTTTATAGCTGGACTTTTAAGGAGAGATATATCAACTGTCATTGCAAAAGACAGGTAATTTTTTTTAAGTTACCCAAAATGGCATAACAAAGTGAAAGGAAATCCTTTACAAAGATTCCATTTCAAAAGCAGAAAGGGTTGAAAGGAAACAGACTTACCTTGCTGCCTCCGAAGCAAGTGTCTAATCTCTAAAGGCGGGGTGAAACATCCCAGCACACTGCGGGCGTATCTATCAGCAGCTGAAGGACAGCAATTTGCTGATGTATAAAATAGAAAGCAAGTGTAACTGTCCTGAGTACCTGTTGCCAAATTAACGTTTGTGTGCCAAGTCCCTATATCCAACCAAACAAACTTAATTTGGAGGCTGTTTCTAATACCAGCATTTACTGCTGATTTTTCTGGTAGAAGATATTATGGATGATTTATTTGCTTTCCATATAGAATTCAAATCAATTTGTTGAGGAAAAGCAATAAAGTTAATCTGTGGAAGACCACAGTTAAAGCAGAATGCAAACAAAATTTCAGGTTTGGATCCTGGCTGAACTGACCACTTTATATCCTTATGACTCAACAAATACTTGGAAAAATTAAATTAAAGCAAGCTGTTGGTAAAAAAGAAAATCACAAAGCTCCAAAATTTTTCTATAGCACATTTAATTCACATTATGAGATATCAATATACCTTGTTAGGGTAAATCATTACTCCATCAGATATTAAGTATTTATCTGTCATTACTATTTGCATTTTATAGCATCTTATTCATCATTTCTGCCACACACAAGTTAATAAAAACATTCATCTCAAGGTTCACTGCATTTGGCATTTAAAATAATTCTATGGCTCCGACTCTTAGTAATGCAGAAATTTTCTTAATAATCTAACACACTCGTGTGATTTGTTATATCTCCATTACAGCTTCACCATTTAAGTGGCTGCCATTCTTCATTTCGCCAGCAAAAGAAACTCTAAGACATGATGAGAGATGCTCACACTAGTTATCAGATGAGCAAGGATTCCCAAGAGTGGCTTGTGCAGACTAGACTCCTAAAGTGGCAGATGATGAAGGATCACAGCTCTGCCTGGAGAATGTTCAGCAGAACTACACAATTCCACTGGACAATTTATCCTAGCTGAAAAAATGACAGGAATCCTACAACGTCCTATTCACATATCCAAACTGAATTACAAAGCACGGTATCAAAACCCTCTGTACTTGAGCTAGGGCCTACCCAAGTACTAGACACCTAAACACAGTGTGCATTCCCACTGACAACAGATGCAGCTTGCACAAATTTGAAAACCAGATGTCAGAAGTTGTTATGAGCTAGTTTCAGATATCAGCTCCATTTTATATATTATTTTAACAGTACTGGTTTTGCTATTAAAGTACTTCTGTTTTCATTCTTAATTTCTTAATTCTACACATTTCAAAAGTTGAGTTTTTATTTTATTTTACAAATAAGAGTGGAACAATCTTCCTAAAATTCCTGAGCTGACACATGGTCCTGCTTAAGGCCCCTCTGCACTAAGCCAATCCAAGCCAAGGTTACAGGGCAGCTTTAAGAAATACCTCCGCCCAGCTCAGGTGCCGCGGTGGCCAGAAGGCCCCGCCAGGCTCTTGCTCCAGGACAGGATAGGACTAGGAAGGGACGGACACCCCGCGACGGTGCTGCCACGGGCAGGGCTGTGCCCTGGCCCTGCTTCTGCAATAAGCTCTGATGTGGCAGCCCCAGCGACAAACCCTGCACGGCCTCTGCAGCTAAACTCTGTGTCTCCTACCAGGCAAAACGCTTCCGAAAATTCTTTATGTCTAAAATATCGACCTTCAGAAACCCCTACCTATGCCCTTTCTCTTGTCACCTTTTGCCCATCATTTTATTACCAAGCTGGCTTTAGAACATGTATCTGTGTTAACTTCAGGCAAATCTAACTGGAAATACTGTATTAGGACAGAATTCTGCACAGCTCATAGAAACAGTTCCTGAAGA
>JAUBOD010000244.1:3246839-3259770 GCA_032353885.1 Nothura maculosa | reverse complement strand
TCTGTTCCACCTCAGCAGCCTGCGCTACTCCTCCAAATGCCCTCAACTTCTGACGCACTTCAGGCTGCCAACTCTTATGCTCTTTTCCCCAGCAGCCAATTTTGTTCCAGAACTCCAAGGCGGAGCCAACTTCCATCCCTTTACAAGGGATACCCTCTTGCTACTGCAATGGAAGAGTTCCATAAGAGGCTTTTAATGTCTCCTGAGTGCTCCTGCATATGAACAAGTCCTAGATTAAGCTTTACCTAACACTTGTTCATGCAATACTCATTTGCTGGCAAAATGCATTTGTTTCTGCTGCTGACAAATACTATCAGGCTTATTTCTAATACCACAATTACATGATTAGATTAATATATAACAATAAAGTGTTACATGTTGAGCTTGAGCAAGAGGCAGCTAAAAGCATGAATTCAGTACAATGTACACTGCCATCTTGTGTTCTGAAATTCTAATAAAAATATGTGCACTACACTGCTAGACAAAGCTTTTCACAAATACTGCTTTTCACTTTTATACTATATAGTTTCTAACAAAATAGGAGGTGGCTATAAGGCATGCTAAGTTACCAAGAGATGCTCACTGTCAGAGTACAGGACTTGTTTCCCTCCTCACTTCAAATAAAATAGTCCTTATCCTAGTAATTCTCATTGGTAACACTGAATTTGTCAGTCCTGAGGATCCTTTCCTTGATTATGATTTATTTGTAACCCAGTCTAAAAGAAACTGGGGACAGTGGTAAGGTTCAAAACAGTTTCCACAAAACACCTTATAGGAACACCCATAAGGTGGCCTCTGAGCTTCTCTCACATGCCAGGGTGGTTCCACAGCAGAGGCTTCTCTTCAGCAAAAATATGTATGATAAAAAGGGGGTAGGTTTTTAACTTTAGCAGAAATCTCTCCCTTTGAAACAACTGCACCCTGAACAGCCCTAGACCATCTAGGCTAGTAGCTCAGCAGGCTGCTGGCTGCTTGGGTGAAGGGCCTAAAGCAACATTCACTTACAAAGAACAAACCCAGCATCTCTACCCTGCAGTGCTTGTTTAGAGCTGAACACAAAGCAAAACACCACAACAATGCCGCATTGTGGCACATAAATAACTGCGCTTTTCTTGCAAAATAAGCATTCCTTCATAATACACTGATCAAAGAGGCTGTGTACATGCATACCTCCAATTGCTTCACTGTATTATGGTATTTAGCTCTGCATTTTTATTATGTTTTCACTAATTCCAGTTCCATATGTAGTTGTTTACTATTGAAAGCATGCAGGAGCTCCCCGAAAACCAGCTTGTAACCACAGCTCTATAAAACCCAAAGGATTTATTCTATGCAGCTGCTCTTGCCTAAATCAAGCATAAACACGAAGGGCAGAAGGGTGCCAAAATCCAATAATAAGCTTGGAGACAAGGAGCAGGGCAGGAGACAGTAAATAGCACCTTATGCCAACAAACACCAGGTAAAGGGCAGGAAGGCAGAGAAGAGGAGCAGGGGGCAGAGGAGGGAAGCCAGCTCCATGTTTATTGCCCTGGAGGTGCCCCTCAGGTCAGGCTTTCCCTCCCCATTAGCCCTCCTTTCTGCTTGTGTTGCATTTCTTAGCCATTCGCACGTACCTCTACAATACAGCTTACAGTATTACCTCTGAAGGCAAGCGATTATGGCACCCATTTTGACTTATCCATGCAGCTTCTGTCTCAAAAGGTTTGCTTTATGGCTTAGATATCTAATATACCATAAAACAGAGTTTAAACTACCTCTTTCTATTGTGCAACAAGCAAGTATAATGATCTTGAAGAGCTGTTGCCCCTGCAACAATACTTTTATAATAACTGGCCTTGCTTTAAACTTGTCTTCAAAAGACAACATACGTATTATGGTCCAATTGCGTAATCTGCTGCTTCAGTAAGATTAGAACATTAAAATTGTTTGCATAACACATTGCAGTCAAGGTTTAAGTAGTGCAAAAGCATATTAAACAGGACTTTGCCATTTCAAAATCTAGAATGTTTTGCTAAGAATATAAAGCAACAGAAATAACATTAATCTGCCTGCAAGATCCTTGCCAGTTGTCTTAATTTGCTAACATACAATCATACATTATTTTTTATTTCTGCTGTGTTTCCATGCAAGAGATTCCCAGACAGAAAAAGCTGATTGTCTATACCTAAGGAAGAATGAAATAGTTACTCAAATTGTGCTGGTAAAGTGATAAACTGATTTTTGTAATCAGTACCATGTCATAGTAATCTCTAATGGGATATAAATATATACCCATCTCCTCAGTGGTCAAATAGCCCTGTAATGGCAACACGTACTAAGGGAAAAGCAGACAGAAAAATCACTGTAAATAAGTTAAAGCCCTGGGAGGATAATAAACAGCTCTTCTGTTCTCAGTGCCTGCAGATGTGGCTTGGCACAGCCTATGAGTGTGGTCAGCATAAACCTGAGCATCCTACACTGCAGGCTTTGAGCCTCTGCTAAAGGTGGGTTATATTGCACAAGGTGGAAGTTTAGCCCTTCAGCTTTGCCTTGAAGTGAGACTTCAGGGAACACAACAAGCCTGCTACCAGTGAGAAAGCCCCGACTTCGGTTTTACTTTGTTACCTAGAACATTGGCTGCCTGCTGGGTAAAGAGAAAGCTTTGCTGCATTTAGAAGCAAAGATGACAAATACCACAGCCCCAGCCTTTGCAAACATGTTTATGCTGGTCAGAAAATGCCTTGTTAGCTGACTGTTTAGCTATCAAGAACTGCTTAATTAGAATCCAGGACAACACAATTTATGTGTCTCCTTTAAAGACACATGAGTCTTGCTGTCCTCAGGCATGGGAGGACAGATGGACAGACTAGGCTTGCTTTCTGACACCAGCTTTTGGGGTCCAGCTTCAGCCTCTGCTTGCCAGCACTTGCCAGGACCCCTTGGCAGCTGGGAGCTCCCTGCTAGGAAAGAAGGATCAGCTCCTGATTTTTAAGTAAACAGGGTCTGACAGAAGCTTTAATCCTGCTGTTGGGACTTACAGAACTGAGGATGCTGCTTCACAAGCTCCCTTGTGCAGAGGCATTGATTTAAACTACTTAAATCCAGCATCCCAGAACTCTAGGAGATGTGTGTTCAGGAGCTGCTCTTGTGCCAACATTTTGTATATTTTAAGGTCCCTCAGCACTGATGTACAAGGTAAGTTGGACTACGAAAATTAACAGTTAACAGAAACTTGTCATGAGGAACTTAGAGATGAGGTCATTGGAATCTTTGAAAAGCTTCTTTGTTAAATTAAAATATAACTGATTGAAATGATAAGGTACAATTGATTAGGCACAAGGATCAGGTCTACCTGTTTTAACAGCAAACAACAATGCCACGTAAGCCAGGTACAAAGTATAGAATCAGGAAGCATCACCAGGGAAAGTGATCCAAGGTAGGTAATCTTCCCTATTTAATTACTGGAATAGCATTTAGAAGATGATTAATAGCACTGGTAAAATATCTAGACATTTGAACAAAAGTGTGTAGAAAGTTTTATAATTGTACAAAGAGATGCTTTGCTTAACTATAAAATGGGCTAAAAAGCTTTTTCTAGGTGAAATGTGCTATGGCCCTGCATTCCTGCAGCAGGATCAGGGAACTCTCCACTGGGGATCCAGCCTGACAAGATACTGCTTGCAGCAGGGATCCTTTCATTGAAGGATCTCAGTGACACATGGAACAGCAAACAAGGAAATCAAAACATCTTATTGAAAGAAAGAGAAACTCTAAGCATTTCAAATGGTTTAAAGACTTGAAGAAAAAAATCAAGCTAGGGGTCCAAAAAAAAGGTACTTCAACACTGTCTTGTTCTTCTGTGTACCAGGAACCACACTCTCCCCCTTTGACCTAAAATTAAATGTTTAAATAGGAATAAAGCAGTTTAATACTCTTGGCCCAAGGTTCCTTGGCAAAGGCATCCAGGGCAAGCATTACTGTTGTCGCTTCAAGACAATCTTTCCAATCAAAGTTTCAAATTTCTAACTTTCCCTCTGCTAAATTTATTATCATGGTTTCCTCTTTCCTTCAGTCACAAGATGGCATTATCCTCACATGCCCTCCTCCATGGGGAATCTACACACCAGCCAGGAGGGAGAGCTCTCGGGAGCAGCCAGCCCTGTTCCCTGGGGCTGGGAGGCTGCTCCTTCCAGCAAGCTTGGAACGATTGTCCTGACCTTTCCTAACAAGCTGCCTTCACTTCACAAGACCAGGAGGAGTCACTTGGTACTTTTAATGCTTTAGTCACTGGGTATATTTACAGTCATACTTTCTCCTTCAAAGCCTGGCATTGCTTCCTTGACTCCCACTTTGTCTTGTAACTGTTCCTTGCTCCTAAGCCTCCAGGGCTGCAGTGCTGAGGAGCCATGAACTTGGGTAAGTTTTTTTAAAACTTGAAAATATAAAAAATGTTGTGTTAAAGAGGAAATAAATTCTCTTTGGTAAATGCCTGTCTTCTGCAGTGATACCACTGCATGTAATGGAGCAGTAAGCTCTTCCCCCAGCTAACAAAGAAAGCAGTAGAGATTAATTATCTCACAAGTATTTTGAGAATCAAGCAGTTCACCCATTTGTGCTGCTCCATTTCCCATGTTTTCAGCTGAAAGAGCAGGCTGCTCTCTAAATTGATGGTGTCCTTTTCAGCTGAGACCAGCTTAATCTATTTTGTGTTCTTCAGAAAAGGAGCTGCCTTTGTCATCCCTTGCATGCACCACATTTCTGTGCTGAAACAAAGCACTGGAGAACAGCCCTGGCTTGACAGGGCTCGGACCAGAGTCCCAGCTCTGGCAACACTGCAGTGGGAAGGGCATTTAAGGTGTCCTGCTGGCACTAGCTTAACAGTAGGAGCTGAAGCCTCGCATTAGTTTTATACACTCACATTTGTACAATAGTCAACAGATCTGCTCATGAACTCAAATCACTTCATCAGAAGGAGGTAAAATAATAACAAAAATCAATATATAACCAATACCTCCAGGCTTTAAAGGGACCAGCCTTCCAGACTGCCTCTGAGTGGTGTGAGTCCACCTGCTTTAGCACTGCTTGCTTATTTATAGGTCCTGCTGCTATTTCCTGGTTCTTACCTATGACTACTCACCCTACCCTCCTCTAGGAGGCTCTCACTCCCACCACAAAGACAGTTTATCTGTCTGGAGCAGCTGCAGAACTGCTCCAGTTTATAGCCAGTATATCTACATAAATTGCCACTCATTCCCCAATACACTGTGCTGTAATTTGAAAAATCCTGAAAAATCATCCTTTTTAGTAGCATCTCTAACATTAAAATATATTTTTAAAAACTGCAACAATTTATATCTAAGCAGAAACATTGCTCTTGCTTGTGTAAGTGGTCTAGTCAGCTCCCTTGAATTCCCCAGCCTAGATCATAATTGAATCAACATTCATTTTGTTTCTTAGAACAACATTTTCAGCTACATTTTTATGAAACTCCCTTGATTTACTACTTGATCTCCCTTTCATTACCATGTTTCTCCAGTCTCCATCTCTATTTTCACTTGTGAGAGGGCAGAGGCCAAGGGCTGCCAACACAGGGTGTGACTGCTGAGCACCCCTGCCCAGAGGCACCCGGACACCGGCTGCACCCAAAGCTCTGCTCATGGCCCCAGCTGCCTCCGGCCCAAGTCTTCTATAGCACAAGCTTTTCCGGGCCCTTTGCCCCCATCCTATGGGGTTTAGCTCTGTAGATACTTGAGCCACCCTTGACACGGGAAGAGAACCCATTACACACTGTGCCACCAGCTGCTCCTGTCTTCTCTCTGCCTATCATCTAACCCCTGGTCATCTTTGTTCTTGGGTGTCTTTCTAAAGTTATCATCCTGAGGTGTCTCAAACTGAACCTCAACTACTTTGTTCTCCTATGGCTACTTAATACTTGCTGGAAGAGTCCGGTTTGTCACTAGGCACCTAGGATTTAGCAGAGCAGAGCTTAGCTGGGTAAGAGGAAAGAAGTCTGTGCAAGTAGTGAATGTGTAAACACAATGAGGGAAGTTACAGCATTGCAGAAGACTTTAGAAGAATAAACAGTAAAAGAGAAATGATGCTACCTAGGGCTAAAAATACATGTAAGGACAGCAGATTAACAGACTAGTGAGCTGCCTAGGTGAGAGCCCATGAAGTCGAGTCCCTCAGCTGCAGATGTGCCATGAAGACACAGCTTAACCCAGGCCTCCAGCAGGACTTAATAGCAGGGACAGCCTTCACTTTGCGGTGCATTGAAAGGCTATAGATGGCAATTATAGGAGAAAAAATACATAGGAGGTGCCTACATGTAATTGGAGCAAATGCAGAGACTTTAGGGCAGTTGTATCCCATCTTTACTATCTTCACAAGTCACAACCATATGAATTTCCCAATACATGGCATAATAAAGTCACTTGTTACTCATTATGCATTTCCATTAACAGCTACTTTTATAGCATAGAGGAGATAATTACACAGTAAAATAAGAGTATATGAGAATATAAATATTATGGAGTGTTAACAGCTCTGTCTTATTCTAAGCAGTGGATGTTTCATTCTGCTTTGACATCCATTTCCTTAGAGATCATGGAAAACATGAGCTTTAAGCAAGGGGAAAAATAGCAATGGTTTCCACAAATTTCAGGGAAGAAGCATCCAAGATAATAGAATTACATGAAGAAAACCCTCACAGAATCAAATATTTAATTCAAATGTTAACACCAACCATTTAAAGGGAGTTTTGTTCATTTTAAGTCATATGATTATTTGCCAGCTTTTATTCATGAGCAGCTTTAGCATGGCCTGTTCAAACACTCCTCCCATCTCAAGTATGCTGTTTACACAATTACATTGCTTAATGGTGTGTCTGCTGTTGCACACCATGGCATCCCCTAGAGCACACTCAGGTAATTCTCTTTACATTTAATAGACACTAGGAGAAATTATTCCTTCTCATTAAACTCTGTGGAAGGTTTTGTGTAGCTGATTTGTCTGTTAAGTTGCCTTGTTACCTGGCCTAAGTAGCTTGAGCTAACACAGAAATTGTCACACCTTTAACTGAAGGTCAAACAGTTTTCCTAACCTTCTGACAAATGCCTATTTTCTAATACTAAAGAATTTCGTAACAGGATTCTGCAATAAGAACTGCACAATTGTACTGTTGTTTCATCAGCAGCTTTTTCATACTTTAAATGAATAAATATCCAACTCAAACTGCACGCAAGAGTAAGGCTTCTCTCTACCCTTGTATTCTCCCTCATTTCTTGAGGTGCTATTTCTTACTCAAATTGGCAAGTTCTCAAAGTCTTTTCAAAAGGATAGATTTGAATTAATATAAGTCAAAATGTCCTTCCACAATACAGCTTATGATCAATTTATATTAATGTGGCCATAAGGAGGTAAAAGAAGAGCTATTAGAATCAATAACCTTTATGGACATATGGAAAGATGAAACTAAGCAGAAGTTTACTAAGCCATTTCTTCCTTCTTTAAATTCTGAGGAATTGACACAGATGGGGAAAAATTCACTGCAAAGAAAGTATTTAAAATGGAATATTTTGCAAAATGACATAAATGAAGCCTAGGTTCCAGTATACTCCCTCCAAATATTTAATATACATAAAGATCACAGCTATATCTGGCATTGATCTCGGAATCCACACACATTAGAACAAAAGGGAATGGTGGAGCATAATGTTGAACATTCATGTGGAGCACATGCAGCTCCTGCTGCTTGGTTCTGCATAGCCTGCGAGCACTAGAGAAATGTATCTGAAGATATATGAATCTTCTAAGTGGAGAAACAAAATTATATGAATTAAAAGCCTCAGAAGGAAACTACCAGTTCTGTTTAGGGGATATTCATAAATTGAACTGACAGAGGCAAAGCTCATTCTCAACAGGGATTTTCACAGTTGCAACATTTCCTGTCAGACTTCCAAGAAGGGCACAGAACAAATGAAAAATGGAGACTTTGAAAGTAAATAGAGAGAACAGTAGTTACAAGATGAAGTCACCAAGATAGATTGCAGGTGGGTCTCAACAACCAAGAGAGCAACCAGGCGAATACCACCCACAGAAGAGCCCTTGTTATACTGGGCAGATCCATTTCTGAGACATCTCAAAAACAAGGAAAGGGAGAGAAGCTCTTGGGGAAACAGCCACCAAACAAAAGCACAAACCATACAAGGTCCTTTGGGATGGGTACCTTGAAAGCTCTTAAGTGTGTGCACATGCCATGCCCACTTGCACCTACTTTCACTGACAAAGCCAAAGGTTGGCACGTGAAGGTTTAACTATGTGCTGAGTTTTATTGACTTCTCCCAGCAAACACATACAAAAGCTCTTTCCTGTGACAGGCTTTGATGTTGTGCTACAGTGGGAACTACGCAGGGTTATACATCTTTACACAACTGAGTTCTAGGAAATGTGTCTTCCTTTCAGTGATTTGGATCCATCAGGGCTCAGAAGGAATCTGTAGGATAAGTGCATTTTAAACATGCTATCACTATAAACGTACTAACTGCTATATTGTTAGCTGTGAAAACTTTTTAACTCATTTATTGACAGAATTTTTGTTTCAGTTATCTGTAGAGTATTTCTCAACGAGCTGATGTGTTTGATCCTAACCATAGCAGGCTCTGAATCAAAATTGAGATTTGACTTCTATTTGGTCCAGGGCAGATCAGAAGTGATCTGTCTTAGCTTGAAAAAGTTACCTTAAAACAGCCTGTGCACAGTCTGATGCACAGACTCATGTAGGCATTAGAGCAGCCATCTAGCAAGCACCACTCTTGCATGCAAGCAATACAGTCAAATCCAAGGGTTACTAACACACACATTGAACAGGATCCCCCTAAAGGCCTTAGTGAAACCACAGCCATTTCAGACCAGAAATGCAGTGCTGCCCAGTAACATTCCCACATAAAAGAGAGCCAGCTTCCAGCAGGAGATCTCTAGCTGGGAGATTTGATTCAGGCTCTGTAGCCTCTACCCTTCTCCGGTTTCCATTCCTCTTGTCTTCATGGAGCCTTCCAGGTGGGGCTTGGCCTTAGCCACAGCTTGAGGGCCAGTGGTGTTATAGCTCAGATAGCCAGATGGCCACCTGAGGCCATTCCCATCGTGCAGCACTGAATCCTGCAAGCTGAGCCTCATGCGCTCAAAGCTGGTAGCAACGTGACATGCATGTGACACCCTCAGCCTTCACTGACACTACAGAGATGGCACAAAGCCTAAGTAGATCTTGGACAAGTTGGTTCCTTTCAAGAAACCTTCTTGCTCCATTCAGCTATCAACAAAACTCCTCCCAGAGGATTACTAACTCAGTGCTGAATGATGTGTTCGTGAATCTGTTGATGCTTCCTACATTTCTGGTGATCAAGTGACTAACTCTAAGTCTAAGCTCTACGATTTATGCCATTCTCATCTTATCAGCTCCTGAGCCCATGATTCAATGTCTCACACCCATTCTATACTCACAGTGGCCAAACCCCCACCTTTTCTGGAGGTAGTGGCTTCTTGTATAGGGTTGTAGAAACAAAGCAAAAAGGTAGGGCAAATACATTAGTGTCAGTCACATTTAAAATGAGGCAGAACTAGAAAAAAACAGTACCAAGCACATACCTTGCTCGGCAGGCATTCACTCTGTTTTAGCTGCCGCAAGAGTTGCATCAAGTGAAGACTCTTGAAAAGCAGTTTCCAGTGAAGGACTTCTCTGAACTCGCTGCAGGCTGTTTGTTGAGCTGGTGCTGACCTCTCATCCAAGCTCTGAGCTCATCCTCTATCAGGAGCCATCAGGACTCTCCTCAGCAGCAAGAAGCCCTCCCACCACCCCCAGCAAGGGAGTAGGGGACAAACAGGGAACAGTAGCCCCCCAGCTGAGCTTAAATACAGTCCCTTGGAAGGGCAGGATGGGTGGGGGCCCAGCTGGGCCAGATCAGGGTCAATTAAGGTCTGTTAGCACCCCAGGGTCTGGCAGTTTGTTTACTTGTGCAGCCTTTTGTAGGGGGTGCAAAAAGGGAGATGGGAGGGGTTGTCTTGTGATAGGTATTGTTGACAATTCTCTTGTTATTCAAGTAATTCATGTCATGCAAAGACCAATTTTCCCATCTTTCTTCATTGCTTACTATGATGAGAATGTTGTTCTTTTGCGGTCCTCAGAACCAGGAAGTTTAATTAAAGATGATCTGGTAATTCAAGCTTGTTTTTCTTTGAAAACTAACAAAATCCACCCCTTCTTCCCCCTTTTTTTTTTTCTGCTACCTGGTCACTGAGGGATCAGTGCAGGTTTGTAGCAAGAGATTAGCTATCTGTTAGTTTTGAATGGGGTCATCAACATTGTTCAGGTTGAAATGTTTGATTTCTTTTTAATTTCTTTTTTTGCAGTTTGAATTGAATACAGTACTCTGTACTGGACTCTTCTCAGCTAGGTGTGTGGTATGTGTAGTTGCTGTTTCATCATCCTCTCTAAGGTTGAAGGTGTTTCCCATCAATTAATTTTACACAACTGATACCTGCACCTCAAGGGCCTTGGGGCTATCGTAGGTGGTGCACATGGATCTGCTGAACTTCATTCAAGGCACGACAAGTTTCTGGAAGAGTCCTGTCTTCTTACAGCCTGTGTCTGCGTGTAGTCGTCGTCCTTAGCACCACGTTCTCCCTCCGCTCTCCAGAGTGACTAATGCATTGCGGAGCTCTGAGGCACCTCGCCATGAAGATCTCTGCGAAAGTAAACAGCATTTTTGCTATTTTATGTTGTCAGTCTGTAAACTCTTCTTAAAAACTGTATTATTTGAAGCTGTCAGTGTGCATGGCTCTGGAAGTATGCATCTCTGACTGTGAGGAAATGCTACATTGGGCTAGCATTGCACTCAGGCTTGTAGACACACACAAATACGTGGGAGAAAAAGCTGCAGAGCTGCTGCTGCTCTGGCTTGGTGACACTTGTACGCTCCAAAGTACCACTCCATAGATCTGCTAGATTTTCATTTTTTAATGAAACGCCAGTTCTCTCTGTTGCCACAATTGTAGTACTTGCAAACTTGTTCTATGGCTAGGGCTTCTTCTCAGCCCTTATCAGTTAGACTCCGTATGAATAAACTAGGCATATTTTATGAAAGCCTGTCCATGGCTCACCTTGGGGAAAGGATGAGGAACAGCAGTGATGTGTCTGTATGCTATGTTGCCTCCCTGTGCTGTGAGATGGCCGTGGCGGCCAGGGCGGCGCTCGGGGTGCCACGGCCTGGCAATGCGCAGCACTGAGGAAGGGCCACCGCGGTCCCCGCGAGGGGTGCCCGGCTGCCAGCCACGACCTGTCCCTGGCACGGGCACAAGGCAGCGCTTGGCTGGATTTTAGCTGCGTTTTTGTTCTCTGCATGGCGAGGGTTCATAGTTTTGGGATGATACCATCCGGTCCTTCCTGCCAACAGGTCACAATGCAAACACTTGAGAAGTAATCGGGATCACTGCAAACCTTAAACAATGTGGAAGGATTTTGATAACTGTGACTTTAAATCCCTCCAGCTACATCCCGAACTTCAGTAAACAATGTGAATGGAAACAACAGTCAGGAGACCTACATTTGTTCCCTAAAGACTGTTTTTTCACAGCAGAAGATAGTTAAATGCAGATACACATGAGTTGATCCAGAAAGTAGTACACAAATTATTCACAGGGGGGAACTTAACTCCAGAACCAAACAATCAAACTCCTGGAACAGCTACTTACACTGCAGTAATACCAGAAACCTAACCTAGGGCTGAGAGCCCGTCGTGAGTGCAATTCCTGCTCTGGGAAACTCAAGAGACTATTTTCTAGTCAAAGCACACAAACTGCGTAAAATGAATTGATAAAAGTGAGAACAAAAGCAAAGCAAATACTACTAATACCAGGCTTTTATGAACTGCTTATCATCAGTAGGACTGATGATGGTTGATCAAAGGTTTTCACACAGCCTTAGTGTATTCTAATATTTTGATATTCTATCAGTCTCTGTGAGGAGATACCCTTGGTTTCCATACGGGGAGCTATATGGGCAGCAATACTGTGTGTGAGGCAAGAAGTGAGCCAAGGTCTCGCTGCTCCTGCACTGCTTATTGCTCCCCAGAGGACGTCCTGCTGCGGCCTTGCTCGTGGGAAGGCACCAGGACATGGAGGTGTCATAGGAGAAACAAGATCGGTAGTGGGATGTGAAGAGCAGGAGTTTTATGATTTTGGAAATTATTTCATGTACATGACAGAACAAGCATAAGGGTGTATGAGGAACGAATGCATAGATCAACATGGATAGGGAAAGTTATGAAAGTATTAATAGTCACACAGATATCACTATTTCACTTCAATATGGCTGAAGGGCTCCATCAAACTGCACAAACTAATCATGAAGATGGGTCCCATGGGACAACAGAGTGTGCTTCAACTGTGCAGGGTATTCCACCTCTCTGAGAAAAAGTTGGAATTATTCCGAGCAGGTCACCTTGCCCAGGGCAGAACTGTTTATATTGACTTCATTCCTCACAGATGTCATATTGTCTGTTCTTTGAGCTGTCTTATGAAGGCACAGCTTAGGTAATCTACTTAGGTAACCTACAAGTGTTTCATTTTCACTGCCATTAGGCAGCCTTCCTAACGCTGTGTCTTGCAGTTCGAGCTCCCTGCTCCTCATGAATGAACCAGAAGCATGCAGGGCAGATTGATAGCTCCTGTTCCATTCATTACAGGCTTTTATGTATTTGAAGACTTATCAGATCCCTCTCTGTTTTTTCTTTCTTAGGCTAAAGAGACCCAGTTTGCACAGCTTCTTCTTCATCCTCTAGTGGTGAGAAGAAAACTCTATTATGTTCTTATAATTTCTATTCTCCTTTAATTTTTTTACAGGTCTCACATCTTTCCTGAGGTGGAAACTCATGCTGATGAAAGCACTCCAGGAGTAGCT
>JAUBOD010000244.1:3232657-3243617 GCA_032353885.1 Nothura maculosa | reverse complement strand
GGCCCGGCCTGGGCCGCGGCCCCGGCGCGCGCGGCGCCCGCGCCCAGCCCCTGCAGCGCGCAGGGCCCGCCTGCCGCCTCCATCCCCAAGAAGCGGTAGGTGCGGGCGGCGCCGCCGCTCCGGGGCTCCCGGCGGCACCGGCCGTGACGCTGGTGGTGGTGGGTGTTTTGACAGACTCTGCTTTCTAGGGCCTGCACCGGGGTGGGGTATCTGTGTTAATCCCTGGAGTCAGGCGGCTCCACGGCAGCCCCGGTGCTTCCCGAGGCTCTGGAGCCGCTCAAGCAGCCGCAGGGCAGCACGGCCGGGACCAGGCTGGGCCCCCCCACTGCTCCCCATTCCTTAAGCTACAGAATCATCCCCCCATTACGCACTGCAAAACCTGGGTTTTGTCCTTGACAGCAGTCTCTACCTAAATCCTAATATCCCAGCCACCCATTAAGTGTCATGCATTATCTTTATGTAACTTGTATCAGGTGTTTCATCACACGTGACACGTTCAGAGGAAACCTCTGCAGGACGGGGACACTTTTGTTTAGGTTTCCCCATTCCCACACCTGTGAGAACCTCGGACTCCGGTAGATCAGGGTAGTTGTACGTTGTGCCTGTTGCAGTGGTCAGTTCTCAGAATAACAATATGTTATATTCCTATAGCAAAAAATGGGTGTAGGAGAGCGATGTTGCTGAAGTGCAGCCATATCCTTGTTAAGCTCACAAAGCTGGAGGCTGTGGAAGTGCAGTCAAGAGGTAGGGCTGGAAGGTTAGGGTTGAACTTACACCTAGGGCGGTGAGTACAGGAGAGTGAAGTATGGAGGAAATGAGCTCGGTAAGTGCAACCCAACTGCTCTTTGAAGTGCAAATGTGAGGGAAAGGAGCTGTGGCTGTTTGGTAGCTCAGTTGCTTAAGTGCCTCTTCCCAAAATAGGGCTATTTGCATTATGTCCAGCACTTAATCTTTGCTGGTTACACTGCTTTTTAAATTTCTGCTCTTCTGTTACAGCTTCGCAAGGTTTGCAACCACCTCTAAAGTGAGGACACTCAAGTACTCTAAGCCTTGTCATAGTTCTAAGTGTTTTAAGGTCTTCAAACAGACTACAAAAAGATTCTGAAGCTTCCTTAAAATTTGAACCTGTCAAGTTTTCCTGCTCGCTTTTTTGAGCTGTATGGGTATTCACACCTATCTTTGCAGCACACTGTACAATATAGTTAGTTTGAAGCCCACTAGTTTAATTGGTACCAAATTTTACATTACTATCAAATTAAATGTCTTTCAGTGCTTAGTAAGGTTTTCTTGTCTATTCTCAGTCACAGCCACAGAGGTATGCAGTACCAAGCTCACAGATGTTCTTTTTTCCCTATCAAGGCAACAGCAAAAATTTTCAGGAGTTAATGTGACCTCGTGTTGGGATAATCTTCCAAATAATATTTTTATAAGTTCTTGAAAAGCTTGGCTGGAAAATCTTAGCAGAATAGTTGGTCTCTAGGTAGTTATGGTGATGCTGTGTGGCTTTTGGTCAGCAGTATTAGGGCAGCCTGCACCAACATGCCTTTTTTCCTGCAGTCCATTCATTAAACCTGTACCTGGAAATTCAGCTTTTCCTCCTCTTTCTGAACTACTAGTTTAACTGTGCCTAGCAAAGCTGTAAGCAAAGATACCTGTTTTCATTGTCTTGCATCTTTCAGGAGTGCTTGAAATGGGCAAATCAGAACATGGCATGCGCAAGACTCAGTTCAGTCTGGTTTCCCACCTCAGTTTTTCAAAGGATAGTAATCTGTCAGAATTGAATTTATCAATGTTTAGTAGATACCTTGTTGAATCTTTAGTATCAGATAAAGTAGATATATTCATTGGTTAAATTTTGCCAGACAAAATCCCTGTGCACTAATAAAAGTCTAAAGTATGTTTGATACACAAGTAAAGCAGGATGTGTTATATGAAAACAAGTAGCTGTTTACAGGAAGAGAATTTGATCAGTGACCTTTATGATATTTACCAAGGTGTAAATTTTTCTGCACAAGAAAATGAAGACTATGCCTATTTATTTACAATTTATTTGAACAGAATAGGAGAATTCCTGTTAATACAGTGGACTAGAAGAATTGCTTTGACTTCCTGAGAGGTGCCTTGAACTGAGCTAAGACCATGTGTAGTTCAACACACAGCGGCCAAGCAGGGTTCCCTGCAGTGCTGCTGTTACCCATTGCACAGCCTGTGCTGGCCAAGCACGGGGCATTATTAAGTCCCCAAGTGACTGTTGTATGCAGACTCTTGGGGGTCAGGTGACAGACCAGAAGTTTTTTTTTTATAGCTATCCTTGTGCTGCAGATTATGCTGAAGATTAACTGCACAGTAAATTAAATAGTACTGTCCAGGAGTTGAGTTTTCTTTTGCTTGAAAAATATAGTGAATGCTTGTTCTGTTTATTAACTTGAGCTTTTGAAGATGAAGTAGATCTCATTCATTTTGCTAGCTTAAAAAAAATGCTATGGCAGGACTGATCTCTGGATTCAAGAAATAAAAACTTGAATGCCTGTTTGTTTATTACCTGAAAGTAGTAAACCCTTTCCTAGGGAACACTGCCACACTTCCGTAGTGTGGCAATCTGCTCAGAGAAAAACAAAACTGGCACGTTCTGAAGCAGAAGATGCAATATTTATTGCTTCTTGGAATGTATTTCATCACATAGGAATTATCAATTAGCTAAATGTGCTTATTTGGAAGCTGAGCAATACTGGTTTTCCTACTATTGATTTTAGTATTTCATATTTAATTCAGTCATATTGACTGAAACTTTCTAGAAAAGAGACCGTTGTTCTTTGGGGCCTTATTTGCTCCCCAAACCCTAGCAGGATGTGTAAGGAGAAGGTAATGCTTTGCTTTTGTACCAGCTGGAAATGAAGAGCACACTTTGCTTCAGAGTACCTGGTGCATTAAAGTCTATTTAATGCCTTAACTTTGTGATTGCATTAGCATTTTAACATGGCGCTTAGGTTTTAAATGTGAGCCTGGATTCCTGTTGCTGTGTTTGCTCTTTGGCAGAGATTAGCAACTGAGTTGGATGTACCGGCTATGGAGCTGGAAGCATCAGCTACAGGAGCTGAGTGTGTCCCACATTGTAAAATGTTGCTTGGCTTCTCAGACTTGGGAATCCTTTTGGTTGCTGCAGGGAAGATGCTCCAAGAGGACAGAAGTGTGGGAATGACACAGCACAGATGATTGCTGCCTACAGCACGCCGTTCTTCTCCAGAGCAGTGATGCTATCTCAGAGCAGCTTGTAAAGACATTCCTGGGGCTACGTTCTCCTTCCCAGCTTCTAGGTACCCAATGACTAATTCAGTGGTGACTTCAAAACCTCCTGAGTGGTTTGCTTTCCTGGTGGCTGGTAATAGAGTCACTGTTTAACTTAAATAGGGTCTCTGCTGCGGATCGGGAGAGTGAGAGACCTTCCAGCATCACTGATGGGCTGGCTTCTGAATTTCCAGTCTTCTGCATCAGCTCAGCCAAGCCAGGCTTTGAGACATTGCTGTTTGGATGGTATCTTGCTGATGCAACTCCTTAGCACCATAATACTGCCTGAACCTTACACTTTCCTTGCATTTTTTCAGGACCTTTTTGCATTGCTACCTTGGGTGGCGGCTGATGTTTTGGCCCTTGTGGTCACTCTTAGAGCTGCTGCTTTAAACCGCCCTCTGAGAATATGCTGGATCTTGGATGACAGAGCAGGAGGATCTGTGTATATGGATCAGTTCTGTGTGTAGGTTTCAGTGCTTGGCATCAGCTGCTGATGGAAAATAGCGGTGGGTGTGGTGAGGAAACCATAAACCAAAATGTAAACATTTTGGTTGTGGTGCTTTGAGTTGCACTGATTCTGTTGTGCTGGATTGCCCTGTGCTTTCATCCTGCCCTAGGGAAATACCTGGAACTGAATTATTTGGTCTTCTAGCAAATCAGTTCCAGTTTGCTTTGCTCTTGTGTGGTGTTCCAGCTCTCCAGGCAGTGCTGGAGATGAGGCGGATCTTGTGTTGCTGTTTGGTGCACATGTGTGTGTCTTGCATGGAAGCACTGCTTTTGCCCTTTGGTCTGCACTGCCTTCCTGGAGAAAGGGAGTTAATTTCTGCACAGTCAGTGTCTGGCACTAAAGTGTGAGACTTGAAGCCCACATTGGTTTAATTCAGATGAGGCCTTGGCGAGCAGGGCTGTGTGAGCGGAGCCTCGGGGGTCCTGCCCTGCGGTGGGCAAATGCTGCCACCGCGCGGGCTTGTGTCTCTGCTCCAGGTGCCCTGAATAGCGTCCACACCGAATGCGCCGTCCCTGGCGCTGGGATTTGAAGAGCTTCCTGTGCGGTGACTCCTGGCCGTTCTGCACCGAGCTCGCGGGGGCAGCGAGGAGAGGCTTGGGTAGTTTAACAAGGCTGTTGCTGTAGAAGCTGGTCCTTGCTGCTCGAAGTCAAAGGATGTTCGGATGCTGAGCCCCGCAGTGAAGCAGAACACCTGAGTTCACATGAGCGGCTGCTCCGCTCTCCCAGTGCTGCCTTCCCCCTCTCCCTGTTGCCATGGGAACTTGTTTTCCTTCAGATTGTTCCCTTCAGGCAATCCCATTATGTATAATGTTGAAAACAAGCTTTGCTGCAGATCTAGTACTTCATGGCTTTTCCCACCCTGTCCCCCACCATAAAACATGTCTGGCTACAAGCCAAAGGAGAAATGTTCCCCCCCCCCCCCCTAGTATTTCTAGCTGAAATATTCCCACTTTTACCTCTAGCAGAATATCAGGATAATGTAGCATTATTTCTGCAACTGTGAAGGTAAAAACTAGAAAAGCTCTCTTTGAATGATACAATTGAGGTGGAATGTTGAACTGAATAGGAAACAGTTTAAAACATGAGAAATAGCCAATGTTGGTGAAAGTTTTTGACTTCTCTGTGTATTTTCTTTGGAGGACAATAAGAAGAAAAATGGGAGGATATGCTTATAAGATTGTCTTGCTACAAGTTTAACATGAACATGCCCATCAGTCAAATCAAACTGAACTTCTGACTTTTCTTCAGACTGGGACATGAAATGATTAACATCTTTTGTGATGATGAGTCCATATACCCCGACTAAGGTTTAAGAGTGTGGGGGATTTTGGTTAATTACTGTTTGGTCAGCACACACAGAGTCAGAGCAGACTCGATATTAATATAGGAAGTCAGAAGGCTCAAGAAGCTTTGGCCTAACCTTGGGAGCTCAGGTCTTGCGAGGCAGCACCAAAAGCAGCAGTTAAATGCAATGTACAGAAAGGCTTGAGGAAGAGCAGTATTTTTTTTTCCTGAAAATCAGTCTGCTCTGACTGTTCTTCAAGCCAAAGGGATGAGGTGGATAGAAATACTGTGGATTGTCAGCAGAGGGAGAAATCCAGCCTTGAGGACTCAGGACTGGGGCTTTGAGGGAACCCTGAGTTCAACAGATGCCCCTTTGGTTGGTTGGTCCCTGCCAGCTGCACTCAACTGTACAGTGCTTGGAATCTGGAATTCTGTGTGGAAATTATACATTTTTATAGTTAGTGTAGTACATAAGTGATATAGAACTATGATTATTTTATAGCCTTAATCTTAGAAATGCATATACACAGATAATATGCTTAAATCCGAACACTTGTGACCAGTTTTAGTAAAACACTTATTAAACATTGGTTGTCATACTCCAGGCAATCCCAAGGTGTCTCTTTCATATGAAACTCAAGTGGATCCTTCTCTTTGGGGGCGAACATGAAGTGCAAGGGCTGGCCCTGTTGCAAGAGGCAGCAGAGCAGAGGGGCTGCTGCATCTCACCAGCTGCTTGGCCGAGTGATTAGCCATGTTAGATTAATGTATGGTTTTGTATTTCTGCATCTTAAATGTTTATGCTGTGGACTTACGACTGTCATAACGAAAATACTCTCCTTTAGAGTAGTTGTGATTAAGGCACTTTTGTGTATTAGCAATGAATATATATACATTTCCATATTCTTTCCTGTAGTGTTGTTGCTTTAGGGTCACATTCAGGTTGCTCGGTTCATTATGTCTGCACTGGTTTCTTTTTTTCTTCTTCCCAGTAGTGCTTTGTTACATGAACATTGTAAAAATGCAAAAATGAGTTTTATGTTGATGTTCTATTAAACTTCAGTTTATTTCTTGGCAGAGACTAGCAGTGCTAATTGTCTTTCATTCTGAAATTCAAATACTGCATTTTGATGTTTTAATATTTGTACACAATTAAAAAGGGCCTATTTCAAGCATCACTTTTTTGATGACCTGAGAATATCATCATACAGTGTGTGTTGGCTTCAGCTGCTGGTCTTTCTGTAAAATACTGTGTTTGTTTTTCAAACATTAAGATTTTGTATCTGCAGTGTAAAAGAAAGTTGCTGCAGATTTTTTTGGTGCATCTTAAGCTGTGTGCCTGTGATACGTACTTGCTTTCTCAAATTACCACCTAAAGCTTTCTCAAAGCCATAAAAGCGCAGAGATACTTGTGGTTTGCATATGCTAACATGTTCTCACTTTGTTTTTCTCCCTTCAAGGCAAGAACTTCTAAAGTGGAATGGATGGGGATATAATGACTCCAAATTCATATTCAATAAGAAAGGTCAAGCAGAATTCACAGGAAGAAGGTATATCGAACACTTATCATTGAAGCAGAATAAAGTATTTTCTTAAATATTTTTAAAACGCTAGTAAATTTAAAAACATATTGTTGAGTTACAGAGTTTTTTCTTGTTTATTATCAGAATCAATTTTTAGGTTATTTGGTGTTTATTACACACTATGTATAGTCTTTTGCATATGTTTTAAAACAGATTGTGTAGCTTACAATAGATTTTATTAAGAGCTTTATAAAAATACAAAATCTGCCTTATCCATAACTTTATATATCCACTGTGCATTGAACTTCTTTTGAAGAACGGGATCAGACTGAGAACCGATGTCGCCTCCTAAAGGTTTAGGGAGCATGCAGCAGTCCTGTGCAATTCGGCTAGTTTTAAGAATCTCACGAGCATCAGCAAGTAGCTTTACTACTTAACTTGCAATTCATTTTTTTCTAAACCTTCATGCATGTAATTCTTCAATCCCCTTAACTTAAAAGTTGCTCTTTACTAGTGCATTTTTGGTGGTAAGTTGCTTTTCTGGCTTATTACTTCCTAGAGCTTTATTAGAAGACTTTATTTTCTAAGAATCGTCATCTTTGAGTAAATAACAGGAAGATTAAATCTACCTAAACTGATCACTCTCTTCCAGTAGCATTTCAGCCTATGACTTCACATACTTTTTCCTCCCTAAATGGAAAGAGTCTTGCAATCTTTGTCCTGATTTTAGAAGATATAAATATGGTAACTAGTTGCTTTCCTCTGTCATGCTAACATGTTCACATTTACTTTGTACTGTTTCAATATTTGTATCTGAAGAACACAATGGTGGCTTCTTGCTAGAAATAATGGGATATGTGAAGCAATTTGTTGGAGTTGAAAGCCATTCTAAAACTTTTCTAAAGGTCAGGTAGGACCTTATCTTCCTTTCCATGTGATTTAAGATCTGCAGTAGGTTCCAGGGGCATTTGCTTTAGTTGCTAAACAGCAGCCTAGTTATGAGCACACATCTTCCAGATTTGTTGTGTCTTGTAGGCAGAGCTGCTGCTCTGTGACTTGCTTAGCTGCAAACAGGCCTTTTAAGACTAGTGGGGCCACTGATGGAAATACCATTCCCTTGGGATTTGTTGAGGCTTTCGAGATTGCACTTTTAGTTGCCTGAATTTTGTCCAGATATATCCCTTGTCCTTATTTCTTTGCTTTGAAGCAAAGAATGGGAAGCACTGAAAGAAAATGAGTAGAATGGGGAAACAACAATAAGTATTCAGAGCTACTTTCCTAGCTCGCAAAGCTAAGGATTGGTAGGGTTTGAGGATCCTGACATGGTATAGTAATGTAGTCAGAATATTATATTGTTTCCATAGTTTCTTTGTTGGGATTGCATGGAGGAGGTGGGCTTTTTTGTTCTTCTCCCTAGACTTTTGCCACTTCCTATCTCTGCCACACATTCTTTCAGCTGGTATTTCTTTAGCTGTTCATCTGGAGTAGGTTTATGCTCCATAGAAAGCTTCTCTGCAGGGTGCAATGAAGAAAGAATGGGCATGGAGCAGGACTTCCATTTCAGAAAGAAGCACTCAGGCTGCTGCACTCGTCTGGCTAATGAGCACCAGTCAGTGCTCCAGAGTGGTGCTGCTCTTGCCCATCTACAGTCTCTAAGTGATGGGTAACATGAGAAGGGCTCTCTTGGGCCATGCCTGTTCCTGTGCACTGATCTCCCAGGGATAGGAGGGCTCTTGGAGAAGAGTGAGAACTCAACTTCGTGACAAACTGCTTTCAGCATCCACAAGGATTGTTGGAAATGCCTAGTGCTTTTAGTGTCCATTTACAGATATATTGTTCATGAACTTGCCAAATGCCCTTTGAGTCAGTAAACTGATCCTGTCTGGCGCTCTAGCATCCTGTGGGAGCACCTTCTGGAAGGTCACTGCTGCTGTGTAAAGTACTTCTGTTTTAAATTGAGTACCCCTTATTCCTTGTGTGGCAGGATTAAGGAAACAGCACTTCTTCGTTCAACTTCTCTGCTGCTACCTTGATTATGCAGGGCTTGGTCAAACCTCTTCCTTAGCCTTCTAACCATACAGAGAAGTCCTGGATCTTTTAGTCCCTCCTTGCAAAACTCTATAACCTTGATTTTACTAGTTGCTATTCTGTGAATTTTCCCAAATGCTGCCTGTCTTGGTGCAGGAGTGGGAGCTGCACACACAAATCAAGATGAATGAAGGTCTTTGAAGCAGCAAAAAGTGCCTTGTTTCTCAAAACCTTCCTTGGTGATGCCTGACACTTGACTGCTGTTGAAGTTGTTGGTGATGATACTGTCACCTTCACTAGATTGACAACCAATCCGAGTTCAGCAAATGTACATGGACCACTTGGTCTTTTTTCTTACTCCTGCAGTTATCTACATCAAAACTTATCTTCTGTTTTCATTTGCCTATTTTTTTAAAATGTTTTTCATTTGCCTATTTTTTTTATTTTTGCCTAGTTTTTTAAAAGGTTCTGGAGTTCTCTGCAACCAGAGTGGGATTTTTCTACCCAAAAGGACTTAATTTCCACCTGCTTGGAGATCCCACACTTTTTTGGAGAATGTGGATGAAGATTTTAAATCCTGCCAGTATTGCTCTGTGGGGCTTGTACTGCTGAGTTTGTCTTGGACAGGGATCAATAATCCGTGCCCTTTACTTCCTGTCTTAACTTTTCGATCAAAGATACTTTCCTTTAGTTCTGTAGCATCATACTTCCTCTAAAACCTTTGTGGAAGTCCAAATGTTTTTTAATTGTGTGTTCATTCACAGAATTCCATGGTTAGTGAAAAAGAATTTCCTTTTCCAGGAAACTATTACTGATAGGAACTACTTCTGTGGTTCTAGTTTGTCTTTTGACAACTGGCTCAACAGTGAATAAAAAAAATCTTTAAGAACAGCTATCAGACTTAATGCAGTGATGCAGGTGCAAGCTGTATTAAAGTTTCTCAGCTGCTGAAAGTTCCTAATAGTGACGAAAACTTCTTATTCTCCTTGGAGAATGTTTGTGCATAGCTGCATATGCACCGTGTGTCCATGTAATTAACAACTGCCTGAACAGCGTGTCCTGACCTCACCTGTTCTGCAGGTGGTTGCATGGCTGTAATCAGCTCATCTGGCTGCCCAGCTAATTCAGAGTAAACTTTCAAATATTTTTATCTGCCATACAGATCAGCTTTCCTAAATTAGAAGCTAAATATCTTTCAGACTCCATGTTTCCCTTCTAGAGTTTGACCTCGGGCTTGTCATGCCATAAAATTAGGACAGCACAGTGTTTCTTGCTCTTCTGCGGCATTCGGAGGATTGTTCAGCCTGGAACGTGTTTTTTGCTCGCCAAGACTCCAGTCTTTTGTTGAAATAGTCGATGAGAAGAGCAAGTTGCTTGGATTAGAAAATACAGAAAGAGTAAAAGCAGTTGTCACACAGCTTTCTGCCTTACTTGGAGACATTTCTTAAATGGAGAGGGTGGTAGTGTTTAGAAAAAGAAGCAAACAAGCAAAAACCATATAAACCTAAATTTTGCTATCATTCCCAAAGATTTTAAAGTGAAAGTGATGTTTAAGTTAACAGTTGATATGATTTTGTGTTAAGTACAGAACACTAAGTACTGTGAAATACGTGGTTGCATGAAAGCTGAATATGTAGAAGTCTTGCAGATGTGCAGATAAAGCATTTCATTTAAAACTTGCATTCTTTTGACTGAGTAGAATCAAAAGTAGGGTGTCTGATATGCATTGTTTTTAAAATGACCATATGTAATATTGACTTTACAGGTACAGATTAGGTGGTATGGTATTACCAACTTTTAAAGAATGGATAGAAAAAACCTTTGGAGCAAGTCTGGAGCACAAATCTACCTCTAGAGTAAGTAAATAGCTTAAAAATCAGTTCCTCTGAACATTCATCTTGGTGATCAATTTGTCTACTAAAAATGATTTGGAAGTTGTCAGCCTTGTATATGGTTGACTTAGAGTGTAGTAACACTATAGAAGAGCTGATACATTATATGAAACCTTCAATAGAATAAATTTGTGTTCTCAGTCAGCTGGTAATACCTTAATTGCAGTAAGTGTCTTGCAAAGTGAATTTTTGCCCTTAGTTCTAGGTTGTTTCTCAGTTTGCTGAAACTTTTAGTCAAGGGGGAATTTCATTTACAAGGACTCATGGTAGTTCATGATAACAAGTGTAGAAGATAGTGAAGTTAAAACATTCAGTGTTTTCGGTACATTTATTATAAGCCGGCTAAGCTCCTGTTGTGCTCATGAAGTGACCTGCTTTGGAAAACACTTTCTTCAGTTAGTTCAAGATTGAATTTTTGCTGAATCAAATAATCTTTT
>JAUBOD010000244.1:3195891-3215471 GCA_032353885.1 Nothura maculosa | reverse complement strand
TCTTATTCTTTAAAAAGCTTATATGGGAACAGCTTCACTGATTTAGGCCAAAGATCTATTAAGCTGAATAATGTCTGAGTGGAAGATGTCTAAGTACAGTGTGTTAAACTAATACAGTTTCAATATTGGTCTGCAGTATAGTGCTTCCTGAAAAGGTTTAATTTCTAGATGTGTTCTTCACTTTACTAGGTCTAAGGTAAGTATATCCTATCATATGCTGCTTCAAATTATTTTCTTTAGATCATAGAATCACAAAGGTTATACAAGACCAAAGACTGGCACCTCATGTCCGTACCTTTTCCGCTGCCTCCGGAGTAGTGGTGTCCAACGTGTTGCTGCAGTTACCCCCTTGTTAGAGGGAGAAAGTGAAACTGAATCCAGAAAACATCGTCTCTGGATGTTTGATCTGATTTGGTTGTGTCTTGAGTCTTCAGAATAGTGCAATCTGCCTTCTATTGAATATATTAGAATATATAGAATATATTGCTGTTAAAAGCAGAAGACTTTTTAAGGGGGGAACTTTATTACAGCAATCTTAATATTGAAATTAACCCTTATTTTCTATATAAGCTGATTACTGAAAGCTGAAAGAATCTGATTAAGGTTTCTAAATTATTTAATCGTTGCTACATTGATTGGTTTTGTATTATTAATTGTCATCAGTCCAGATTTAGCTTTAGTTACTAATTGCACTGAAGCAGACCAGAAATCTTTGTAGTTTCAGGCTTACTTTAGCTGTGCTGGTAGAAGGGATCCTCTAAAGGATGTTGATTTACAGATGTCTGCTATGAAGTTCATCCTACCGAAATTTACTTTTTTTTTGAGATTATTCTTGATTCTGCTTTCCAGAGAAAACATTCTACATGAGCATGTCAGTGAAGGGAATAAAATACCATTTCAAAATATAGGGACTCCATATATATAAATAATAAAATTTTAATATATAAAATAATATACATTTTCAAAGTATAGAGTCCCTGTAGTCTAACTGTTTTAGCATAACTTTAATGTGGTTAAATTTGTGCATGTATTTGATTCGAGTATCGATTTTCTTTTTTTCTCCATATTTTTAATTCTTTTTTTGAAACCTGTGAATACATTGCTGAAAAGCTCATTAGCTTTCATTTTTTTGCAGTGGCTTGGCAGCGGGAGAAGATAATGGACAGAGAGGATATATGCTGACATTTGTTATTGCTTACCTTCGGGTAGGTCACCTTTTATTGGCCTACTGAAACTTCTGTTGATTACTATATTAAACTCTAAAGATGTGCTTTTCCAAGATACTTTTATGAATACTAACTGCAAATTGCCTTGTTATATTCTCAAATTTCACCATCTTCAACTCCGTAGTGCTCGTTTATAACATTTCATTTATAAAAGCACCATAAAACATTGAATTATGCATCTCTTAAGAATATAGAGTGTTGTTAGTAAATGCTAAGGAAAATGATTTTGAAGAATCACTGACAAGTTGCTAAATAAACAAGGTCAGTCTTAAAATATCCAAGAGCTGGAAGTAGTGATTGAGGTCTCAGCTTTTGTCTGTCAAAATATTCATGTTCTTTTTCAGTTCTTTCTTTTTGGGCATCGGCCTATGGCCATGGTTTGAATCTGAATTTCAGGAGAAATTAACATGAGTCTGACTGCAGTTGCTTTTAGGAGTTGAAGTTCCACTGTCTTTTTAGAGATTTATCAGAATATGCTGGACATCTTCAGTGTTATGTTTTATTTTACAGTTTGGAGCAAATCATTAAATCAGTCTTTGTCATCAGACTAAATGGGAAAAATGATTCTTGTCTATAGTCATGATATCAAAATGCTGAAGTCATTTGTGTATTGGAAGTTACCATAACTAATTAACTGCGGTAACTGGGACAGCTGGATGTTTTTCTAGGTGGACTGTTTCTGCTTCTTATAGAAATTATCAAATTGAAGAAGTACTAACTAGGTATCCTACACTATAATCCCAAATGTAAATGCTGAATGTTATTGATAAATTCCTTTCTCTGTTTATTAGGACCTGGGCCTGGATTACTATATAATAGGAGAATCATTTGAGACATCTGTTCCTTGGGATAGGTAAACTTGTACCTGATTTTACTCAAATTACTGCTAACTCATACATGAGGAAACTTAATTTAGTTTTATGTATAGTAGAGGTTTGCTGATGGGCCTCTGAAATCTTGCACCTGCCTGTTCTTGCTAGAGTTCCTGGCAAATTACATCCTGGGGGTTGTGTGCACAAAGTAGGCAGGTATTCAATAACTTTTCTATTTAAGGGCTAGCTTACTGTAACAAAACCAGGACTTTAAAATGCCCAGGTTGGGAATGGAGGGAGCGACTACAGTAAGAGATCTGTTTAAGCAGCTGCATGTGTGTGGAACTGGCAGTTTATTTCTAACACAGCTCTTAAGTTTATGCGGATATGTTTGACAGCTGCGTTGTCCCCCTGCTGTGATGAAGGGATAGGATTGCTTAAAAGGATGAATTATTGCCAAGGTGAAGATCTTAAACTTCCCTGTTTAACTTGTCTATCAAACTATAGTAGAAATACTTGACAACAGCACAACTTAACTTTTTCTGCTTAAACTTATGATAGAGTTTTTCACAACTGATTGATTACCCTGTATGAGACTAGTTGAGGATGCTGGAACAAAATATTTGACTTGGTATGTTCAATAAGTGATTATGTTTTTCTTATGTATTACTGCCATTGGTAGACCAAATGGTTTCGATCTGTATAACATGTCCAAGTCCAAATCAGATAGTTTGGATAACATCTCAGATCTGTGTAGGAGAATGTATTAATGAAACAAGTGGTAATTGGAAAAATACAACATTTGAAGTATTTTTGCACTTTGAACACACCTGGATCTATCGTGGGAGAAGAGGGGCAAGAGGTGGAAGAAGAGAAAAAATATATGGTTTATGACAAGCTTTAACAACTCACTGCCATATTAGAATTACAACATTTCAAGCTTGCAAAGTAATGCACAGTGGGGAAGTTTTTCTCTCTGCCTCGCAACACACCAGAGGTGTGGTCTGAGCACCAGGCCTTAGAGCTGACTTGTTAAAAGGAAGTTGTATAAAAGGACATCTTAAGATTCCTTTTTATTGTTTTCTCTTATAGGGTTTTAGACCTCTGTAGGAATGTTAAAGAAAGGATAGTAAGAGAATGTAAAGAAAAAGGTGTTCAGTTTGCTCCTTTTTCCACCTGCAGGTAAGTTATTCACCAACTTAACAAACAATATTTAAGAATAATGAATATATTTAAATAACTAAGGAACTTTAGTACTAACAAAGAGGTCCTGAAATTTGCTGTATAGCAGGTAAAGTGAAATTATTAGTATAGCTGTTAATAATCTGACTTTCTGTAATCTTCTTGTGGGTTGCATAGCAAAGTAATCATTTCCAGAGATTAGTGGCACTTGGTTAGTTTTGACATTTATTATTGCTTATAGGCAACAAGGAGTCAATCAGACATTGATTTAAGAGCTTCATCTTGAATTCATAATATTGATTCACTCAAAGTATGAGCAAAAAGGACACAGAGCTTGAAAAAGGAAGTTTCCTTTTTAATTTAAATAAATTACCTAATGAATTGCCTAGTGTTACATAATGGCAGGTTTACCTGGTAAAGCTCTGCTTGTAACGTACTTCTCTTTTAACAGGGTGACACAGACTTACGATGCAGGTGCATGCGTCTACTTCTATTTTGCCTTTAACTACAGGGGAATTAGTGATCCTATTCATGTCTATGAAGAAATAGAGGTAATGTATATATGAACAGTGTTTAAGGTGGGATATAGGGGAGAAGCAGGTGATGCATGTTTGCCACAATGTGTATTTCAAACCCATTGGCCAAGCTAACTAAATGCAGGAGAGGGTTATCAAGAGTATATTCCTCAGCAGCCAAAGGAAAATGTGCACACTGGTTGCAAAGATAAGATAAAACCTGGTCTAAGCTGTGCTGTGTTAAACCGACTGTAAGTTTCTTTGTTTGCCAAAACCGCTGGAGTATGTTGTTCCAGAGAAGCCCTTTTGGGCTTATAAGCTTAATAAGAGTGCACAGGAGAGCCAGTGTTAACTGCTTTAGTTGGGTGAAAGGCATACATCTGTTGGGGGAAAACTAATGCAAGTTCTAGGTCTGTGCAACAGGATGTGGCTAAACTGTTTTCTGGTTCGTATACTCAGCAGCAGATAATTAACAGGACTATCCAAGAATACTCTTGGTAGTGAGGATAAGATTCTTTTCATGCTTTTGCTTAATTTCGTGTTAACTTGGCAATTGGATGGAAAGTTGTATCTACAGGTTCCAAACTTTTCCGCTATTAAATTTAGGGCATTAGAGAACATACTTCTAAAGCACTTACCAACTGAAACTCCATCATTCTTTAACCATTCATTGGAGTTAGCAGCTTGCTTGTACTGATGCATGCCTTCTACTTGAGAACTCTGTGGAAGACTAAAAAAATCTGTAAATTCACAGATACAGTCATGTACATTATTCTGGGGGTAGGGGGGATAAGGGAAGAAAGGATCTGTTTATCAAACTCACCACAACCAAGATGATGTCTGTGCTTAGGAAAGCTTTCTGTGTCACAGCTTTCTTAGGAAGCTGTTCATGATCAGAGCTAGTTGGGAAAGATTTTTTTTATACTTGTAAATGAGTATGGTATCAAGTATTGTTTATTGTTGAATAAGCATCTTATCTTTCCAATTTAGAGGGCGGCTAGAGAAGAAATACTTGCTAATGGAGGAAGTCTGTCACATCACCATGGAGGTATAATTCCCAGTCTCTTTATCTGTCTTACAGTGCCAGATATTGGCCAGTGTATACAGTAGTCCTCAGGGAATTTGAGAAATACTTCAATGATATTAATTGAAATTACTGAGAAATCTTTTGACCTACTTTCAGGGAACCTCTTATGCTTTTGTCCAACTTTGTTAGCCCTAGTTCTGTGGCACGTGGTAAAAAGTATTCGCATAAAAGAGCGAGTGACTTTCACCTAGACCATGCTGCAGGCTGCTGTTTGTTGCACAGCTGATGTGAGCATTGGCTCACATATCTGGTTGGCTACCTGCTAACCTCTGATTTTATTTCTTTGCTTCTCTAGTTTGGGAATGATTTGTCATGAGTTACTAATCTCTTCATACTGTGCTCTGCTAAAAACAAGCTCATGTCTAAAGTGTTACCCTAATGTTTTATATATGCCTTTTTCCACACTGCGTAATTAAACTTGATTATGTATATCCTGTATCATGCTGAAACTCAGATATCTTGAATACTTGGTCTGGCTTCAGCTTGATTTGTACAACTAACTTGTAAGCTTGCAATGTGTTTCTCTTCTCTCTATTCTTTTGGGGCATTGCCTGGTTACAGTTCAGAGCAAAAAGAAAAAAAAGCCTAATGTTTTAAAATTAATTTAATTTTGAAATTTTGCATGGGGAACAGCTGGAGAGCAGAATGACAGTTTCGTAACACATTGATTTTCTGGACTTGGAGAATGTCCAAAATTCAAGATTTATAGCTAGACCTGTTCTTCTATGTACAACTTTAATACAAGCTTTAAGGATTCCTGCCACAGGAACACCAAAATAGGAAGGGATTGGATGACTCGGGCTCTGTTAACATGTAGAGGAAAAAGTATTTCATGTGCCTTTATTGTCCACTAATGGATTTTTTCTTAGTGTGATATTGTAGTGGACTGGTCAGTTCTTGCACATGGAGTATGGAATTTCCCCCAGTCTGCTCTGGTGCTCTCCCCTGCTGTGGCACCTGTATTTTACTGTGACTAGTGTTTCATCCAGTAACTTGCATGCAGCTGTAGCTTGTCATATGATTAGATGTATTTGTGTGCACCATATAAAACCTTGGGCATGTGTACAGCATGTGTCGGGCAAGAAAAGAAATTGCTTGTTACTGCACGCCTGAACTTCTGACTCAACTGATAGAGAAACTTGCTCACTGTTAAACTCCAACTGCATTATCTGCCCTGATAAATATTTTCTGTTTTAAGTTTTTTGTCTGCCAAAGCACTTTGTACAATATGTAAGATCCATTTTTCTGTGCTTAGTAGTAGATTTGCTGCTGAGAATTAGTCTAAAAGTAGTGCTTTTATTTACTGACCTTCAGGCCTTGTTACGCTTAGCGCTGCTAACACTGGTGTATTGTGTAGGGTAAAGGAAAACACTGTTGCAATTTCTTCTAGTATTTGTCTTGTAATTGTGATTAATAACTGTTGTTTTCACTATCTGGAAACAGACAGACTGGTTTGTCTGCCTACAATCATGCTGTGATAAATGGAGCTATTTTACCTCTGGTTTTGTGTATCAAAGAAAACAGATGTAGTCTGGGTCTTGAGGCTATAGAAAATACAAAGCCAGCTTAATTCAATCTTCATATACTTCTTGAGTGAAGACATGGTCATGTATGTCAGCTTTGGATATCTGTTAAGATCCAATCTTAATCTGGAGAAATACTAATTTTGGGTAAACACATAGCTCCGACAAGCAGAACTGAAACTGTGATAAAGTTAAAACTTTGTAAAGGATAAATTCGGAGATTTTAATTTGGATTCTGTTTCATATTGTCCCCAAGTCTTGCGCCAGTGGAAAGTGCTGTAACTTTCTGGCAATACTCAGGAAAAAGTTAGTAGTGTCCAGAGATTTTCCACACACATGTGAACGCTTCTGAAATTTAAAACTTAAAGTAGCATTTTGAAAACCAAGCCTTTCCTTGGTTAATGTATTACACCTGACTGCCCTGCAATATGTAAGATCATACATTTCTCTATCTTCCTTTTTTTTGTTTCTTTGGAAGAAGGATATGCTAGCAAAGAAAAGTTTATGAATACCAGCCTCTTACAGCAAGAGGATCTCATACAGGCAAGAGGTCGCAACAAGGCTAGAAGTGTGCATTTGTGTAATGGGTCTGTCCTTTTAACATGACACGGACTTGTATTTTGGTGTATAGTGTCTGAGATTTTTATAAGGCCGGATATGATTTTTCTGACACGATAATTTAAATTACTTTTTGTTCTTTTAATCATACTGCTTTTTCCTTCCAAATTCTTTCTCACTCATGATTTCAGAGCATTAATTAAATCCATATATCTGAAGATGTCAGGAGTGATTTTTCTACTTCAGGTTTATCACCCTACATGTTTCTAGATTATGTAACAAGCAGGATTTTTACTTAGGAAGACTCTTGGGCATGGTATGGTTGCCTGTGTGTTATAGTCTGCTCATAGGTACCTCTTATCAGAAAAGCAACTTCAAAAATGACAGCTTTAAAGAGACAAATTTAAGTAAATAAAAATTCCTAAAATAGCAGACACTAAAACAGCCTATATGAAATGTTGCCTTGTATTATTAAATTCCTGTTTTAAAACAGTTATTTTGTTGCATACATGAAATAGCACATGCTGAGGAAGTATCACTAGGAAAGGTTGATGTATAAGCAGAACTATTCCTCTTTGAAGTTCAGCATCATAATCTTGTATTTTCCATGGCTGGATTTGGGTCGGATCCTTTTGCATTGTCAATTCTGTAGCCATATAAAATGAGCTAAGGAACAATTTAAAGTGAATGACAAATTGTTTCCTTTGAAGAAATGTTCTAGGAAATGGTTACTTAAGGAAACAACTATTTGACCTTTTGATTCAAGCAAGAACATTCATTTACCTAGTTAATACAACTGTTTTTCTCTTCTTGGAGAGACGACAAGGATAACCATTAGTGCAGGCAGAGTTCCACAGGTAAAATATCAATTTCCTGGCAGTTGATATATTAAAAAAAAAAATAAAAGCATGTTTGGTGCTGCAATTCTTCTGTTTTGTGAAGGGGCCATGGCTTAGTTGTACACTGCAGTAATTAACTGCAGCTTTATTTTCTCATCTGTAAAATAACCCTCACAAATTGCAAAATCTGGAATTATAAAATTCCTTTTGGGGCAAGGCAGTTGGACACTTTCTTTTTCTGCATAGAAAAAGTATCCCTTTACTTTTGCAAGTTTAACACTGGAGGTGAATCTTGTTTGATCTGTAAACTGCAGCCTGCTCTATTGATAAGAATGAGGCATTTAAACTGTGACCCTTCTGAGATGGACATCAAGAAACCTTGTTATGTGAAAGACTTGAATCATTCACTGGATTTTCCTCCTTGACCTACTGAAAGCCTTGTCAGGATTGTCATCTTCAATACCTCTTCCTAAGCAAACGCAGAGTATTTTCTGATTCATCAACACAGAATTTGGGAGCAGTTATTTGATGGCAAATACAAACCTGCCAGATGTTGGACAGGGATTGGGCAAGTTAATTATGTAGCAGATAAGGGCTCAGATATACTGGTCCCATCTCACTGCAGTATTAGATTAATTAATGTGCTGACCTTTCTCAGTGAATTGCAGAGCTCTCTGGAAAAGTAATAACCTGCTAAGCAATTTCCAGGAGTGGAAAGATGTTCCCCATAGAGAACCAACCTCAAGAAGAGCATGTAGCAGCCACAAGAGCCCCATCCTTCTTGAGACCCGTCCCAAGCTGCCATCCCTTCATCCTCTTGCAGAGCTGTTCTGCAGCAACTGCCTCTAAGTTGAAATGACCAGAGCAGAGGAAATGCAGAGCCATATGCAGGGCCACTAGAGCCCTTTTCAGCTGAGACACAAGCCTACAAATCTGTTCTATGTGGGTAGTGTTATTTCTGGGTCCTGTAGTTCAGTGCCACTTAAACTTCCCTTACAAGCCTCTTTTCTTGCTTTCCTGAAGGAAGACAACTGAATGCTAAGCAGCCAGATCTTGGGCCCATGGAGTTGCATTCTCAGAGATGAGCAATTATGGCCTTGATGAGCCAGAGCTTTCTTATTTAGCTGCTTTTGGGGGCAGCAAGCTGCCTGTCCAGCATGCTCTCACACTTGGTGTCTGTGGCAAAGACTGTAATGCCAGTGGCTGCAGAGGGTAGATTGCACTGGAAAAGAATGGTATGTGGTTGCATTTTACCAAACTTTGTCATTTGGAATTATCTTTTGTTCATGGTAGTGTCTCATTCCTATGGAATTTTCCTTTCTTTCTACTTGAGTTACTGTACCAAGGAGGAACAGAATACCCTGAAGCTACCCTGAAGGGAAACAAACATAAAGACTGCTTCTCTATGGTGTTCTCATTTGCACAAAGCCTTAGCCTTTCATTTTTCTGTGGAATCCGATGGACCAGCTTGGCAGTTTAGGACTGCTATAGGACAGGATTGCCTCAAGGCTTTAACCCTGTGATATCAAACCTTTGCAGGAGCTGTGACACATCCACATGCTTCTCACGGATGTGAACAGCAGGAGGTTTGGGCTCAACCTGCTGTTATCCGGGGGTTAAAATCTCTCCACTGAACGTGTTTGAAGGACCACTGCTATCTGGAGTAGAGCTTTTCCCTTTCCAGTTCGCTAACCAAATGTATGTTAGATTTATTATTGTGAAAGTATAAACCATAGAAAATTTGACAAGATAGATGTGTAAATTATCACTTTGACAGAACTAATGATGCAGTCCAAGCCCCTTCTGCTTCCCCGCGCTCGGTGAGGGACTCCATTAAAGGCGCAGCGGCGGCTGGTGCCGCGGAGCGCGCGGCTCAGCCCCGCGCGGGATGGCGTCGCCACCGGCGGGGCCGGCGCGCGCTGCGGGCGCCCCGCTGTGCTCCTAATGTGCTCCATCTTGTTGGAGCAGTTGTTTGCAGGCTGTTCAGGACAATTACATCCATAACCACGGGACGCGTTCGCTGAAGCTATATTACAGATAACGGTGGAGAATGGTAATGACTGTTCTTCAGCTTTTTGTGCAGGAGGCAGTGTCACTGACTTGAGGTGATGGTTGAGCCACATCCAATTTTTTTTTTCTCTCCTTTAAACCATCCCCACATAAAATGCAACACGATCACCTTGCTCAGATAACAGAGCTGCAGTGCTGATGTATTCACAGATGAAGATTGTTTGGAGCTGGGTTCCACAGTACAGCATTAGCCCCTACCCCGTGGCAAATGCTCTTGTCCTTCAGTAATGATCTTAACTCGTGACACGCGTGCTGGTAATGGTTATTTCTTACTAAACTGCACATTTTGTTCTTTCTCACATTTGCTTTTTCAGTTGGCATTGTGACTAGCTCATATTCCTTAAGATATAAACAAATATGCTCTGTTCTCCAGAGGTGTCCCTGTAATTTATTATTCTGATGACAGCTTGATGGTTACCCAGAGAGCAGGATACAAAAGATGGCTTGAATTCAGCTTCGGATACTCTTAAAGCATCTGCCTCTCAAGCCTTTACTATATCACATCATACTGATAAATGGACTGTGTTTTAGGCTGACAAGCTAAATGCTACACTGTGTTTACTGAAAAAATGCCCTCCGTTTTTGAATGATCTGTTAAATCGGAGCTGATGGCTTTGTTAATATATGGATGCTTGGCCATGTAACAGGACTATTGTGAGACTGCTAGTGTTTAAGCTATGCTTTGTGTATGGTATGTTGTGAATATCAATTTTAACATGGAAACTGAGTTCCTATGTAAAACAGGCTGTGCAAGAATCAGTCTGTGTAGAAATTTTGAATGAAACAAGATGTTTTATTGATTGAAAGACAGGTTTTGTCTTGTCTTTAGAAAGCAATTTTTACATATTTAAACTGCTTCTGGCAGTAAGTTCTGATTCTTATGCTGCTCACTGGAAGGAATCAAGCAGTATGGGATTCTAGCTTTAATAATCTTTTCAGCTTCCTACTTAAAATGAATTTGTTTTTTTAAAACTTATAATTACTTTTTTTCAGTCTCGGTATTTTTAATAGAACATTTGATCTTAGCCTAAGCTTCATCTAAATTTTATAGTTTCCAAAGAAAGTAGGCAGTGTGGAACACAGGCTTCCTCTGGGAGTATGCTGAGCTTAATGAGCTTGATAGTCTGGTGGGCTCAATAAATCAAACAAAGCAAAACATTTCTCATTTTTGAATAACAGCATTTATCATGCAGTGTTTGTTCATTCATGGTCACAAGATTGATTGGCTCCTAGAATCCTGCCATATATTGAAATGCTTTGTTTTTGTTTTTCCAGTAGGCAAATTGCGGAAGCGCTGGATGAAGGAGAGCATCTCTGATGTTGGCTTGGGAATGCTGAGATCTGTTAAAGAATATGTGGACCCCAAAAACATCTTTGGAAACAAAAACCTTTTATAAAGCCCCGTGCTGTATTATATACTAAAACTTTAAAATTGCCGTTGAAATTCTTGAAATTCCTTAATTTTCATTGTACTGATATCCCAGTAATCAAATATAACATAGACTAAACTTTAAGACTACAATATTAATTGCTTTGTCCTTTCCCTTCCACTAAAGTGGAATGAATGCTTTCACTCATTGTTAACATGTGTGGATTTTTACTTAGAGTGTTCCTAAATTCTCAAGCAGCCCACTGGGCACATCAAAGTATATTGCCAACCAGGAAGTGCAAATTTGGTGTTCCAGGTTTGGTTGGGCAGCACAGCTGAAAGTATCTTCCATGCTGGATGCAGCCAGCTGTTTGTTACTAAAGCATCCCCTGCAAGGAGAACAAAGACCGACAACAGTGTTGTCTGCTGAAGCAGCTGCTCAGCCCAGCCCCTTGCCAAAGGAGAAGTGCTAGGAGAGAGATGAGATCACACCAAGGAGTGCTCGTGCTGAAGAATCAAGTATGTCGTAGACTTTAACCAGCAGCCCTTTAAAGCACAAATGTGGGCTTTGATCAAAAGGGACAACTGTTAAGTCGAGCTCCCCCCGTAGCTCTGCTGAGAATCTTATAATTAGTGTGTTCTGAGTTGTATTTGCATTGCTGGGATAATCTGCTTAAATTAATCCTAGGTAAGTCACTAAGTTTTGTACGATGAACGTTTCTCACTGTATGTTGAAAACAGATTTGTAACATAAAACTTTGCCTTCATCTGTACTACCGTCCTTGTGTGTATGGTTTTGCTCCTGTTTTGTTTTGCAGAGATGCAAAATACCATTTTTTTCAGAGAGAAAGAGAAAAAAGGTCTAGTTATTCAAATGAAAGTGCCCAACACTTGTCTTTTAAAACAGTCTCAACAGTTTTACTAAGCTTAAGTGGACAACATACTGTCATCCTAAAAGTGAAGTTTTCCATTTTCATTTTGTACAGTTTCCTATGACCTTTATGAATTGTTTACTTCACCAGTAGCCACAAATGTAATTGTCCATTTAGCTTTAGGAAAATTTATCTTGAGTACACTGAGTAAACATTTTTACATTGAAACTTGAATCTTAATCAGTTAATAAACTAGAAGTATTTGTCAATACTCATGATCCATTTTTAAGGTGGGCTCTTTTCTTAAAGCAAATTATCCAACTTTTTGATAAAGTATATGATCACATAGGATAGAAACAAAATCCTTTGAGGATACTGTCTCTAGCCAATTGCTTCACTGCTCTGTGGTGACAGTTTGGGCACCTTTTGTATTGGTAGTGCCCTTAACAAGGAGAAAAAGATAAAATTGCAATTCTGTTTTTAAACTATTTTAGGATACTAATTAGTTCTCAGTTTTGGTAATATGCCATAAAAAGTATAATACACATGCTTGAAAAATAGTGCATATCAAACAAACTGTTTAAACTTCAAGTATGTAATTAAAATCATCTAAAAATCATGGACAGTCAAAACACACTTTAAAATGCATGCAGTTAAGATACCAAATCAAAGCCTTTTATGAGCCACAGGTCATAAACTAGGATGTTATTGTGGTATTTGTCATACAGCTAGATTTATTTCTAATGGTCTTTGTTTCATAACATTTCAATATAAAAAATTCTCGTCTTCTGCATTTTTGTTGATATTTTGGCCCACAGAGCTCGTATTTCAGCAGCACCCAAAACAATAGGTATGTGTAGTCAGTTTTAGAAAATCGACTTCTGGCACTGTGGTTAAGTGTTCCTTATTTGATATGTGCACAGCGGCTCTCAGCAAGGCGAATCTGTACCCGTTTCTGCAGGAGACTTCCTCATTTTGCATGCTGCACCCCGGTGATAACTTGGCCACAGCTGGACACTTGCTGCTGACCAGTGTCACTGTGAAATAGAGACCTTTCTAGGAGCTGGTAAATATGAAGGGTATGTTTATTTTTATGTGCCTCAGTGAAAGCATGGTATGCTAACATGAATTGTCAGTTTTGAAAGAAGTTGTGTAGATAACCAGAAGCCTTTGTGCAGAATGACAGCACAAACAGAACTTTAAAAAAAAAAAGTGGTATAGTTCAGTAATACACTTGTCTCTTAAGACATTAAGTTTTTGACTTATAAGTACTACATAGTAGTGCTTAAAAGTACTACATAAAGTGCAACTTCCTAACTCTTACTTCCTAACTATGATTTCCCCAGCCTTTTCTTATTGAAGTTACACAGCCAAAAACTTCTTATGTCCTTTATTTTCAATCTCTAAATAGCCAGTGGCTTTTAAAATTATTTAAAATGCAGTAAAAAATTTCATTGCACATCAGTTGGTCTATAGGAAAGTGAAGTAACAGCTTGAGTCCTACAGCTACAACACAGGATAGCCCCAGGGAGAGGATTAACTGCAAATGTAATGGATATCTCTTTCTAATAGCTGCCCTACAGCTGTCTTCCTAAATATTTTTCTACCATATGAACTGTTTGGAGCTGAGTGAAATCCCACAGTTGAAATGCATATTTCATTGGCTGCTTTTAATTCTTTGATGAGAAGACAGAAATATCTAACAAGTACAGGAGGCCTAGATATCAAACCAGACCTAGACACAAATCATTACCCCTTTAAAAGAAATCTTCCCTCTCCTAGCAGTGAATTAAGTCTTCCACCTTGCTCTTCCTTCTGTTTTCCTTACAGAGGCTGCTCTTCCCGTAGCTGCAGCCTGTTCACAGATGGAGTTTGTTCCATGCGGATCAGAAGTGTATCTTAGCAAAGCGTATTACTTTTTTCTTTTGTTTGACTGCTTTGACCATGTGTGAAAGAGAATTTTGTTTAAACTTGCCATAACTTGCAATTACTGCTGTTCCCTTCTTTGACGGGAAGAAAGGTACAGAGTGAATATGCTTGACTGCTAAGTGTATTTACACTAGAGAGAGAGGGACATTTCTATAAAAGTTGAGGGAAATGTCTTTAAAGAACATACTAAATTAAGAGAGAAGGGATCTTAAAGAAAACCATGCCTCTGACTTTAATACTGTGGTTATTACTACTTACAGTATATTGGTTATATTAGAGATGTCATCTTTGTCTTATGGCTGGGAACAGAGGCCAGGCCAAACAGTTCTTCCATAGCAATGTAAGTTAATTGAAACCAGCCACAGAGGCAGGAATGTTAGCACTGAAATCCAGAAAATATGATCTGTTTCTCAGTCTTGAAAAATGTGTGCTTATCAAGACTTCTGCTAGTAAAGCCCAACAGTGTTTGTCATTCTAGTGTGAGAGTAACTGTAACCCAGTTTTGAAAGATTATCAAACCTTTTGTCATTAACAATAAAAAAATGGGCCTAAACCATCATGTGTTTCTGTGCTGAAACTGAAAAAAGTGCTCCCTTAATTAGTCACAGTGGTTCAACTTAGTGCATCTAAGGAAAACCCCTAGAAAGGCTTTGGCATTCATAGAGAGAAAGGAGAATGAATTTGAAAATGCGTACAAGAAGATTTATTTTTGCATTCTATTTAAGGCAAAATGGAAGTATTAAAATAACTCTATTTTCAGTGAAGGAAATGCAAAACCATACTTGGCCTCTGGATTATATAAATTTATTGGCCAGTTCAGAGGCTTCTCTTTTCCTGTTTGAGCAGCAAGAGCCACTTTCTACTGCTCTTGGAGAGCTCTGTCAGACGCAGAAGAACATCTTACCTTAATTAGCTTTCCCTTGTTCATAACCTGTTTTAAGTTATTGCAACAGCTATGACTTACACATGCAACAGCAGAAGACTACTTGATAATAATTATTTCTTAAAGCGCTGTACATCTTTATTTGAAAGTTTTGTGTGTGCAAATATGCACATTTGAGCAGAAGCATATTTCAATTCTCTGTCATTGCTATAAAGTTTATTATGTCCTTTAAGCTAAAATGACTGAAATTGCATCTTGCTGAAAGGCCTGTGAGTTGTCTTATGCTAATGTAGTTTCATTAATGCATGTCATTTGAAAACTCCAAAAGGCAGTGTAGGCAGGGGAAAGGAGCTATAAAGATGTGCTTTAATTTGTACAATTATAAATTACAACATTGCACAGCTATCCAAAGCCCATGTGCAATTTTTAGGAAAAATTTCCTAAATTTCCTTCCTTCACAGGAAGGAAAAAATTACATGATATTTAGGTATCATATTTGTATGTTTCTCTCATTAACAACATAAATGTGGTGGGTTTACTTGTTTTTAGGTCTAGTTACTCTCCGTAGGAAGGAGATCTTGGGTGATATGTAATAATACTCTCAGGATGAGAGCCAGATCGTATTAATCTCATTGAAAGTCTTCTAAGAAAATCCTGCATTTTATAAAAACTTAAATCTGAATTAGCAGCTGCATAGATACAGTCGCTTGGTTTTAGACCCCAAACTGACTCTGAATTCTATATTACTTTTGAATGAAAATCGATGTCTTTCTCTTGGTTATGGAGACTGTACTTGGCAGGGCAGTGCTTTGTTTATGTCAGCTTTGAGGTTTCTTGTGGTGCTCAAGTACAGAGCTGGTTAAAGCTCTTTTTTTTCCTAAAATATTTGGCTTACTGTCTTTGAAAAATATCAACACTGTCAGTTTGAAATTTAAAACTTACTGTTTCCAAAAGATGAGAAATTTGTTTTAAATCTTGCTGTTACTTGCAGTATTTACCAATACAAGTTGCAATAATATGTACCTCTACTGAAATGCTGTGAAATATTTCATTTATGAAGTTGTTTTTGCACTTTTAAAAAAGAAAACTTTTTTTTTTATGAGGAACTTTATGAATGTTTCATTTTGATTCAGAATAAAGCTCAATTTGTTTCAGTTAACTGTTCAGGAATTCCAGTAAAATGATCCTCTTTGGGGAGTATCCAGTCCGTTCCTACATTCCTACCTTCATGATAAAAGCATGGGGAAATAACAGCTTTGGAATTACTGTATTTGTTGTAGTGCTGTAAAGTATATCACGGCAGCCACCTTTCCATGAAATGGGAGTGTGGATCAGAGAAGTGAAATTGTATGTGTACAACATGATGGACACAATCTGATGATGTGACTGTAACTGTGTAAAGTAAAAGCTTCTAGGTCTTCAGATCAAATCAGAAATCAGAAAAGTGATAAATGTTAGTCTTTGTTTAAAATTCATTTAAAATTAAACTATATTTTCTAATGAAGAATGTCAAGTGACTTTGTTTTTTATAACTGCAGTTCAATATCACATATCTTACTGTGGCTGCCTTCCCAGAGCGTTGCTACAAAATAAAATATTAAATGGGTGTAATCAAAGATAGGGCTTTGAGTAAAGGTGCTCTCATTTCAGATTGCTGGAAGAGCTTGGATCCATTCCCATGGCACTTTGAGGACAGGGATATCTGGTGCTGCCATCACACCAGTCAGCGCTAGTTGAACAACGCAAATATTCAGAACAGTTTGAAGACGATGAATAGCATTATAATGTACTCCAAAGAAGTCCAGCACTGAACGCTGAAAACACCATAAAAACTTTAACTTGGGTAGATGGATGCACGAACAGGACACAGGTACATGTAACTATTGATAAATTGGTATTGATGATGGTAAGTGGTTGAATAGCAGTCTGGAATTGCCCAGGATAAGGTAGCGATGAAGCCTGAGGAGCCTGGAGTAGGTACAAATAGAGCAGTTGACCTTTATTCCTCTTGCCCGGTGGCAGCAGCCATCAGTATTTCCTGTTTCACTCTATTACCACTGCCATGCAGGAAATCCCGACTGCCCAGAGGCAAGGGTTAAAAGCTGCTCTGAAATGTCAAGTGACACGTACACTCACCTAGAAAATACAGAGCAGCTGGATAAATACGTGTAGAGCTGGGGCAGTAAAAGCCAGTCATTAAAAAAAAGAAAATCTGACTAATGTTAGGAAGCAAATGTAAGGAACTCCTGAGTGAGAACACTGCATGAAAATTGAGGCTTTAGAATATTTTTTTACTAGCCTAAGGCATCATACTCACTTGAATGCTCTACAGAGTTAGAGTACAGAGGCCAGATAGATGGGAGGACTTGGGTTTTAGCCTATTTTTAAAGGAAAAGAAGTGTATGCAATCTCTTATTTATTTTTACTTCTTTATTTTTATTTATAGCCTTGTCTCCACCAAAACTTTAGAGCTTTGTGGGTGCTTCCAGCCAAACTTGGATAGCTGCATGTCTCAAGTATATTAAGTTCTCACAGGATATGGTGAAAAATGGACAGCCATGTAGTTAAGCAAACCTAATTGGTCCTGGTGAGTAGCAGAAATGTTAGTTCAGTCCTTATTAGATACTAGACAACCCAGGTGGTAAAAATGATTTCTCTGTGGGAGAAACTGATTGATATTTGCGCCACTTGAAATGATCGGTATATTCTGCTTTGTGGTTCTCCAGTTACTAGAAGCAGCTTCTCTTGTAGCTTTAAAATATTTTAGTGAATGGGTCCACCACAAGGCAAAACTGCTGCAAAATGGCCTTTTGAGTACTGCTGCTCCTGAAAGTACAGGACAACACTTGCAGTTAGTGTTTTTTGGTATAATATTTCCTTAATAAATTAAGGTCTTGCCTTTATTCATGCTTATCACTGCCATGACCCCCTGGGTTGTGCTTGGTGCTATTTTACAGTCTGTGTTCTGGCATAGGAACATGTCAGAACAGACTTTGCTTCTTTGAGATTTTTCTTGGACTCGCGTTAGTGTCTCAAGTGGAGCTTGAGTGGTAGTTTCTACTTCACAGAGGAGATTCTGGTAAAGTATAACACTAATGACAGCTTGCATGGAGCTGAGTACCCACAAAAGAGAGTTTGGGGAGAAGAGGGAAGAGAAAAGGTGCTAGTAGGTGCCATCAGTGAGCCAGGTCTGCCGGCTTGTTCAGGCCTCTTTGTGAACAAAGTGTTCTCTCAATGAGGAGTTGTCCTACAGTGGTGTTACCAGTGTGTGGTTAAGAAACCAGGATTTATGGTTTTAGAGAAGATGAGTGACTGTTGTACAAAAGGTTTTGAGAAAGGTTTTTGGGAAGAGTTTTGGCACAGCCACGAGGTTAGAACTGCAACCTGCTGTGCGGCCTGCGGCCTTCCCACCTGCAAAGCTTCAGCAAGCGGCGCGGCCTGTCAGCGCGCGCAATAAAAGCTGCTTTGTGCAACATCGCCTGTCTGTTGCCTGACTTAGCGTACATGAAATAGTGACCAGGAAGCACAGAGAATTACTAACTGGGAAACCAGAGCAAGGGCAGTGCAAGCCACGTCTCGCTGCTTTGGCTAAATTACCTTGAAATGAACATCTGGCAGCAATGGCCAAGCAGAAGGAACTTGGTTACTATAGAGAAACAATAAATTTTAGAATAGCAACAAATCTGCTGCCTTAGTTAAATTTTTTTTAAAGATCAATGAGAGGAAATCTCTGTCTCTTCATTTGTTGAACTGTATGCAGCTCTGTGAACATGAAGGAAACATAATCTCCTGTTCTTTTATAAGTCTCCCCCTAGATATCTCCATGCTTCTGTTGTCAGCATTCAGGTGTTTACTGCCAAGCATTTGCAGGCTGGCCCTCTAACCCTCCTAGCGAATGTTAGGTGCTTCCATCCCATCATAAGTGAAAGTGTGACTTAGGTTACTAAAGCCAAAATTATCCTTGTGGCTGTTGTCACAGAAAGGATAGCCTCAGTGTGATCCATTCCTTTAACAATAACAGTAATAATAAATTTTTTTTTTTAAAAGAAAAGAAGAGCAAGAGTTTAGATCTAGGCTTTTTCTGCTTTGTTTAGGACCAACCAAGTGCCTGATATACTACAGGTGCAGAGCAGCCAGTGCCCAGCAAACACCTGCACCTAGCTGCTAATGAAGGGTGTGTCTGCAATTAGCAACACCTGCAGTGTTAACATTTAACATTTAACACTTAAACTAAGTGCAAGCTGCCCTAAGGGCAAGCGGGCTGAGGAACAAAAGGTCCTGTGTTGTAGAGGTGCCATGCTTGAACTCACCAAGCCCCTGTGTGGTGCCAATACCTGGCATCTTGTAGCATAAATATGAGGTCTGTGCTTTCTGCAAGCCCCAGGGACAGTAGTTGCCCACAGCTTGTGTGTAAACTTGCCAACAACCAAAATGGCTGTGCCTTGATGGCCTGTGGCAGTGCCTGAGGAGTCACACAGCAACTTTGTGGATGTTTTGAGTTTCCTTCAGCCACAGGCCACAGCTTGTGCCCTGGTGTTTTCCTTTCTTCCAAGCATGGTGAGCTGGGTTTGCCAGTGCCTCTCACTTGGTTCCTGCTGCATGGAGATTGCCCAGCTGCAGGCACCCTGCTTGTTACAGGGTTTCTGGCCCTGCCCAAGCCAACCTCCACCAGAGGAGAAGGGACAGGAGGCTGCGTGTCTGCACACCTGGGCCCC
>JAUBOD010000244.1:3164566-3176510 GCA_032353885.1 Nothura maculosa | reverse complement strand
CGCGGGGCGGGCCCTGCTCGGCTGCGGAGCGGGGCCGGGCCGGGCGCTCGGCGCGGGCCCAGGCGGCAGCGGCGGCTCTCGGGGCTGTTCTGCACCAATTCCTGCTCTCGTGGCCTTGTGTTTTATACGTGACTGCAGAAATAAGCAGGTGTCAATGGATTCTGGTCTGCGCTTGTGCCGTGGCCAGGGAAATAGGTACAAGATGGAGGTTTCAGACTTAATTCATACAGAAATTTCTCCCATGCGGTTCCCTCTTGGAATTGCATTGCAAAACTGACTGAAGTATTGGGAAGTGTTTTGGTATCAGAAGCAAATAATGAAAAGCAGGTACACTGTAGGTCAAGCTCGTAAACACAAGGTAAAGATTGCTTCCCACCTTCTTCAATATGGAGTACTTGAAATAGAGGTTTCCTCGCTGCACTGTGAGCTTCCACAAAGAACCTTTTTTGTTGCATTCCAAGCTGGGTGTTGAGAAAACGTCAGCAGGTTCTAACGTTGTTCCCCCCCAGATGGAGCTACATGGCGCTCCGAGAGCCAATTCAGTTGTGGGATGCGCCGCGGTGACTCGCAGGTTTTGTGGCCTGGCTCCGTTTTCCCCAGCAGTGATTTGCTGCAGCTCTATCTGCTCCGTTTTTCTCCCTCGCGCTGCAGACGCAGGGCCGCAGCGTTAGTCAGCGCTTCCTGAATTCCGATCCCCAAAAGGAAAGATACGGAAAGACAGGCGAAATAGATGGAGGCAATTACCACCCGCCACTTGATTGATGGTTGACATTGTAGGGGCCTCAACCGTGCGCCTGGCTGCAGCGCGGCCGAATTCCCGGCTCTGCCGGTGGCCGTTGCTACGGACAACGGCTAGGGAGGCGAGGAATGGAAGGGAAGGGAGGGGAGAGCGGCGCTGGGGGTTAGGCCGTGCCGAGCAGCGTGCAGGGCCAGAACGCAGGAACGCTGACGGGTTCGGTCAGCTTTGCCTAGGGGCTCACAGCTCGCTTGCCCTGGATGCCTAAATTGAAGATCTCGTCTTAGCATCTGGTCTCTGGGGGCAGGTTCCGATTTCCTTGTGTTGCTGCCAGGTCAGGGTAGTTCCCTGGAAGCCAATGGAGCCTGGCGGCTCCATCGTGTGCTGGATTCTTTCCTGCTCCGAAACGTTCATTTCAATTGGGAGTCCTATTAGAAAGGCCTTTTCCCAGTAAACTTAAAGCACAAGGAAACAGATCTCGTTTCTTATTTTGATTTTATTTTCTTTAAAGTTCATTAATCATTTCCTCAGGGACCCCTGTAACTTTTTTCTTTCTTTTTTTTTTTAAAAAAAGGAATCCATTAAAGGAGTATATTTAAAATACTCTGCTGCCTCCAACCAAAAAAATTACCATGCAATATTTTGCCTTTATACAGACTTCCCCTTGCAGGGAAATGTACTGCGTTGTTAATATGAATTTATCAGGAAAGCAAGGACAGGTTGGTATTTTTAAAGGTAATAAAGTTTGTTTTTAAATGTAGCAAAGGTAGGCAATTCTAAAGGCCCTGATCAATCACTAAGAAGCTTTGTTGTAAAAAAATACGTCTTTAGAATACAAAGCAGCTGCTGAGAACATTCAGGCATAAAAGGGGAAGGAAGAGTGAGGGGGGACATCACAAAAGCGCGCGTAATTGATTCATAACATGTACTAAAGAGATGCAAAACAACCAGGTGATTACACACTGCGCTCTGCTCCCGCAGCTCTTGCATATGAATGGAGCAACTTGCGTCCCAGTTCTGCTCTGTTACCCATCGGAGCGAGCAGGGAGCTCCTCTCCTGGAGGCTCTGGCGACTCCGCGCTCCCCGCATCGCTCCGGGGCCGCTCCGTCCCGCTGCGGCCTCCGCGGGAAAGCAGCTCTGGGGTGACGGCCGGTTCCTGAAGCTGTCTGTGCGAGCGGCTCCGAAGGGCGAGCCCAGGCGAGCGCGAGCCCCGCGCGGCTCCGCCTAAACGGGCACCCGCTGCTTAATGCACGTCCTCCAGAGACACGGGGAGGCTGGCGGGGACTGAGGCCGGCGGCCGGCCCTGCGAGGGGGCTCTCTGCTGGTGCAGCTCCTTCCACTTGGCCCTGTTCACTGCCACAGAGTCCAGCATGGGCTTCAGCTTGGCGTTCAGCTTCACCAGGCACTAGGGAAAAAGATGGACAAAGATAGAAAATATGGACAACGTTCCCATGTTTTGTGATTCACGGTCTACAGGGTGAGCGGGTAAAGAGGCTCTAATCTGCAGAGCACAACGTGCCCCATCTCTACATTAAAAAGAGACTGACGCCTGCTCAAAGCAACACGTGGATGTGGGGGTGACAGCAGTTACCCCTAGAGCAGTCGCACAGTGTGCTTGGTTCTAGCACAAAGGAGCTTCCTGCTGCATGACGTTTTCTTGCAGCATTTTTCATTTGTAAGAAGTGGCGTCAGCTCAGAGCTCCTTGCCGGCTCTGGCAGTTGCCATTAACAAAAGGCTGGTGCAGGCAAAAAAAAAATAAATAAATAAAAGGAAAGAAAGAGGAGACAACAGAAGTTGCTCTGAAAGTGCAGAAAACTGGAGGGAAAGCAGAAGAGGAGAGCTATCTTTGCAGTTGATTCTTTTTTATTTTTTGCTTTAAATAGCAGGGTTAATAGTACTGCTTTAAATGGCCCCAGAAGCGCAGGCACCACTGACGAACTGCATTTTATAGCTAGCCTGCAAACCACGGGAGCTTGGCTAGCTAGTGAAGTAAGTCGTGGTACATTTTTAATTGAGCTATTATATGGTAATTAAGGGTTAATGGCCTGATTTTAAGATGTGCTGAAAACTTGCAGTTTCGGTTGACTTCAGTAGGAAATATGAAATGCTCAGCACTTCTCAAAATCCTGGTATAACTACCCTATTTGTGAGGAACTTGAAGCACATCCGCTTCAAATGATTTCCTTGGAGCAGGGATGCCAGCATCCATCCACCAACAGCGAGAGCTTGCTGGTTTCTCTTAAATCTCCAAAATGTTGTCTTCAAATACAGTTTTCCAGAATATTGCCACTGTTACAGTATTATCCCTGTGTTTGAAAATCGGGGCATTTTGAACCTCTCTGTGCTTGTTGAATGGGTTCAGGAAGCATCTGCGCAGCTTTGCTCTTGTTGCACCTCAATCACGGTTATCTGATGAGTTTGTTATGCTATCTTGGTTATCTTGGGAGCTTTTTAAATCCCAGAGTAAATATATAGGTTTCCTGCAGAAGTACTATGAGTATTACGAAGTATGAACGCAGCTAAAACAATTAAAGAGGAGTATTTAAGAATAAACCATATCTTTGGGATTCAGTTTTACTACAGCACAAGTGATTAATTCTGTTGGATGCTTACACAATATATAGTGTACTCTTAGGAAACTTTATCTTGTTTCGCATTAATTTAGGTGAGGAATACTTGACAGTGCAGATTTTGCACTTGGCTTATTAAATGTCTTTATTCAGACATTGATTTGATGTTTAAACTACTGCTTATATATTTAGTATCTTTTTGCTTTGGGACTCCTTCGTTCTGATTTGGTCTTTTAATTAAGCCCACTACTATAATTCCTATGGAAATTAGCTTTTATTTTATTTTATTCCAGCTACCAAAGCATTTCACTAGGACTTTTCCAATAGAAAGTGCACTGATTGGATTTTATTTCTACTGGAGATGTAATTAGAAACTCATTTAATTCCTATATTTCTGGCTATTTTAATTATTAAACTCCTGCAATCAATTTCTTTTATGAAGCTTCTGGGAAACGATCCGCAGGGCCGCCTGTTTCCCTCCCTCCTGGCATGTTCTCCCCCTGGAGTTTCCTGAGCAGCTGAGGTGCTTGTGGCCTCCGCTCCGCGTTAAACCGAGTCCGTCCGGCGCCGCCGGGCGCCCCGGGGCCACCTTGCGAGCGCCTCAGCACTCGGTTCGGGGCTCCCTCGCCCTGGTCATCACCCCTTTCAGCGGGAAAGGGGCCAGTCTGATGCCCCACTGGGTGACACCGGGAGGAGGGGCTCTGATACCAGCCTCTTTTGGGGGGCACCAGGCACCCCTTTCTCCGCAGCTGTGGGCATTGGGGTTTGGTTTTGAGGTTCTCGGCCAAATCCCAAGCGGTTCTGACCTTGCCTAACTTGCAAGCTCTGACAAGATTACAGCTCGTGGCAGTGTAGTTGCGGGTCTAGTGTTTGTAAAGCGAGTTTATGGAACACGACTGTGTAAATTTATTTTTATTACTGAACACATATCAAAAAGTTATAGGTCGCAGTGTTCACTCTTCTTTGGAACCCAGTGGTTTCTAATGAATCACTTTTATTATGTAGGCAGTTTCGGAGTTGAAAGGGAGGACAAGTGAGCAGGGATAAATTGAGCCCTGGTGTTGAAGCACTGCTGAAGTCAAGGGAGTCGTGACCGGATGCGGCAGAGCGGCGCTGGGCACCCGCGTTCTGCTGAGGCGGCTTTCGCGGGAGAACACGCGGCCACGGCTGGGCCACGAGCTCCGGATGAGGCCAGGTAAACGGGGACCTGTCTTGTGGGCACCCACAGACTCTATCTTCGTCATAAAAATTGATGACAGATGTCTTGAAAACCCACCACGTACCCACCTGTGCGCCCACAGCTAGGAAGGGTAAGATTGCTAAACCTCACCCTTTGGAAGGTCCTCTGCAGAAGATAAGGGTAACTTCTGTGAGCCTGTAGCTGTATGTGTATGTCAAGACTGATTTAGGCTGGAAATATTATTTTCCTGAAGGAATGACTGTTTGGGAGGAGGCTGAGGTCACAACAACCAGCAGCAGCAGGAAGTTTTCTTGCACTTGATGGAGTTGCTGTTATTCTTTCAGAGCTGACTGCGAAGGAGTCTAGATAGTCATGTGTATGACACATCAGCTCATTGCTTTTGCATTTCAGCCACACAGATATTTCTGGTGCCTAAAGAAATAACTAGATGAAATGAATAGCACCAACTTCCCTCCTAGAAAAGATGAGTTGCTGGTGGTGTCTTCCATAGATGCAGTTAGCAGTGCAGAAGGGAGCTGGCTGTGACTGGCAATGGATGCACAAGTGGTCAGCTCTTCTGGTATAAGTTGGTGTCCTGTTTCTTTCTGCTGATGATATATTAGCAAGGATCATGTTGTATTCCTTTGTAAATAACATACTCAGCATGGATGGATGAGCCAAATTTTGCCAGTGATAAAATGTGCCAGGAAGGAAAGGACTTCAGGAAGGAAAACACGTAGTGCGCTCCTGGTGAGAAGCGCATTCGCCAGACCCCCAGTTTGCCCCTCAGCCCCCTGTAGCTGCACAGAGCAGAGGTGCTGCCCACAACAGCTGCTGCATCACGAGCCACGTCTTGGGCGGCTCTGCTGCAGTTTGATCCCATATCTGGAGCTTGTGCAAAAGGCAGAACATTTCCGCTCCTTTTCCTTTCAGCACCTTAACCAAGCAGCCGATCGATGTCTTCTACCTTGCTGTTAAATGGATTTTGAAAAACTCTTCAAACCCTATGAGTCTTATATCCTTATTTAGTTTTCTGAATTTGCCCTCAGCTGGGAATTCTGCAGGCAACTGTGATTCTGTTGTGTTAAACACTCACTTGAAGCATTTCATCCATCATCATTTCTAGTCCTTTTCTGATGCAATGTAGTTTGTGCTTTGTCTTTCTTGAAAACTGAATGGCTGTTAAATTATCCATTTATCTTCTTGGAGATTTGCTGTAGGATTTGAGCTGCCTCTATTGGCTGTCTCTTCTACCTTATCTGCCAACTTTTCAATCTACTTCCTCAGCTCTTTATATGCATTTCCATACATGACTGCATGTCTTCTGCAATACATGGGCAGATAATTCTAGTAAAGCAGCAGCAGAAATCCCAATATTATGGGTTAGTACCTTTTTTCACAGATTATGGTGAAAGCCTTTGATGAAGCCTGGCTATCGACTGAAGTCACTAGCAAATGTTGCTTCTTTCTCCTTGCTTCCTCTCCCTATATTTTCTATACTGTTTTGAGTTAGGCTTTTCAGGTGAGAATTGTAGGGTTTCCTTTTTTGCACTAGATGAACTAATTGAGAACTTTATCCCTTCACATGAGATTACTTCCTAAATGTTTCTGCTAACTCTTCCTTTAAGCAAGCTGTTTATGCAAGCACACAAATTCCTCAAATTGTCCACAGTAATGCAGTGTCCCATGAGTAATCTCAATAAATTACAAAAATCTGAACAAAACCAATACCTTCTGTTAACTCCAAATCCAGGACCTCTCTCTGATCTACACAGACCCAAAAATCCTTGCTCTGAAATCTCCTAAATTATCTGTATTACACTATGAAGTAGTGACTGACTCAGAGGGGTGCAGCAATAGAAACATTCTTTTTTCCTTCCCTAGCTTTTCTCTTATTATATTCCTTTTCTCCTACTCTTCTTGCCATTAATACCATGGTAGCAGAAATAAACTGACTCTTAAACTAATGATGCAAGGTGATAAAAAGCTGCTGTTGTCTATTCCATTCCTGGGAGCTGGAAATGCTCAGAGTAACTGCATTTTTTTTTCAAAGTTGGAGAAAAAAATAATTCCAAATCTGTTTAGGTTCCTCACTAGCAGGAAACTGAGAAGGGGGCAGAAGTGCTGACCCGCCCTGGGCTCCTACTCGAGGGCTGCCGAGAGCCTTTGGCAGCTCTCAAATCTGCTGTCCCAAAGCCAGACACGCTCTGCAGCTACCAGCTCCTCTAGGCCGGGCATTTGGCATCATTAACCCAGGATGTTTCTTCTGCAGCAGATTTCTTACTACTCCAGCAGAATGTGCTGCACCTGCCCTGCCTTGGAAACTGGGGGTAAACTTTCCCTAGGGATTTCCGCAGACAGTGGAGCTAATTTAGTTGCTGATGTCTACGGCCTGCGCGCATCGCTGCTTCCCGATCCTTGCCCGCCGAGCAGCCCTGGGAAGCACAGAAGTGAGTGCTGCAGAATTCTGCATCTTTGTGGTATCCTTTCATCTTCCAAAAGTTCTCCCTGGTTTCCTTCAGCAAGCTGAAAACTTGATGCCCGTGGGAATTGTGCAGACCTGAGCCAATTGCTTCCTGTGAGCGTTTTTTTTCTTCATGGCTTAGTCTTGTTTTGTCTTGTGTGGGTTTTCAGTTTTCAACAACTTGTGAATGCATTTTAGTGAATATCTATTTCAAAAGGATTATACAGATAAGCCCTTCCATGTTAAAAAAATGACTTAACACTTTTGTTGCACTTACAGAGGACAGAAACATTTGAACCAAGACATCATTGTTCGGGAGCTTCCAGCTGCTTTTGCCAGAGGAAGGACTCAGCCAGCTGCACGGCCTGTTCCAGCCAGGACACCGGCCAAGCGCGGTTCCCTCCGAGCACGTCACGCAGCGGTAAGGAAGGACAGTGACTGTCTCGCCACAGTCAGTCTGGAAAATGGCAAGTACTTGTTGGAATAAACCTAGATCTTTCTATTCTTCCCAAATTCCTCCTAAGCTCTTGGATGCAACGATGCAAATTCCCTTCTGTATGTTCTGTAATACGTCTGAAGCTCTTCATATCCAAGAAAATCTTGACTAGCACTAAAATGGAGCAGCTCAATGAAGCACCAAGGCAGAGGTGAGCAGGGCACTCTCAGGCACATATAAGTCGTGAGCTTCTTTATCTCCCCCACAGCCCTCTCCCTTAAATGTGAATAGCTGCTGTCGTGTTGCTGACTACCTGACTGGCTATTGATGTGGCCAGAGCAGAGGGCATGGCCTCTGGCCCTGCTATTCAGGGCGCTCCTGTCTCTTCCACACAATGCTCTGAACAGAGCCTGGCTCCTTTTTCCCTCTTTTGTTTGATGGGAATCGCTGACACTTTGATGTTGTTTGTGAGAAAACTGATGATAAAGAGATCTGTGTATTGCCTCTCCATCTGCACCCCATAGAGAAACCTCCTGGAGCCAGAGGAAATCTGGGACCGAGTCTCCTGGGTGCCATGCAGGCTGCGGAGCCCGGGATGGGGCTCTGAGGGTGTCAGTGCTCTCAGCCTCCGAGGCTGCTTCCTGCAGCTCTGGAAAAAGGCTTTGTCTTTATGGGCCAACTCCTGCGTTTCTGTTGCACAAGCCTGTATGTCTGGTAGCTGCAGGTGCCGTTATCTGTACTGTGAACGTGGCTGGCAGTGCAGCCAGTGCTTTATTTTCTGTAGGCTGTTTTAGATTTCTGCTTTAGCTGCATGTGTTCCTCCTTTAGAGAGTGCTCCAGCCTCCCAAAAAGGGATGATAATTTCATACTGAAGAAGCATTCATAGATTTGAAAGGCTCTTCAAAAAAATTATTTCATATAAATGATTATTCTGCTAAGGTTGTTTCTTATCTGTGCTGATGAACACTTTCCTTGCTGTCACTTCTGAATGAAGAGTAAATGTTAGGCAGGAAGGCGTAACTGAAGTCCCTAACTAAACTCAGGGCTTCAGAGTAAGTGGGTGGCTGTTCTGCTACCCAGGGCAAAAGCCGCTACCACATAAAGATGCTCTGATCAGCGATCACTGCAGTAACAAAGTAAATGCAATAAAATTATAATGTCCCAAGTGTAATAAAAAGCAATGAACAAAAAATTGGAAAGCTTTTATCTTCACAATCCTTTAATACAAAGTGTGGAGGAAACAGACTTGATTACCAGGGTACTTTGCAAGTGGCGGTGCCTGCGTTCCCATGTGGCCCATGTGTGTGGGGCAAGTCAGGGAGCAGAGGCTGGTGCCAGGAGTGGAGGGAGGCCTAGAGAAGCCCCTTCACAGAATGCTTTGGATACAGATAAGGGAGGGAAAGTCAAAATGGTGATGTCTGTTACACGAGTCAAGTTGTGAAGCTGGTCTAATCCAAATCAGGGAAACATCAGCTTGGTCAGTCATAGCCTTAGTGAATTGAGACCTACAGACTTGTGATTTATTCCAAGCCCCTAACAAGCTGCGTGGATGAATGATTAACTCAGAGCTTGCTGTCTTAAACAGCAAGCAGGTTGAACCACACATTGTTTGTCACTGACCTGTAGCCCTGGCCTACAGTGTCCTGCAACAGTTCGGAAAGGAGCCAGAAGCGGCTCAGCCCGACCTTCCCTTTGGGTCTCATGCACCCGTGCCCAAGCACACGCAGCACCTAGGCAGGACACGCACTTCCAGACACTGCCAATCCTCTCCTGACTCTACATGAGCAGTAAGTAAGAATTACCTCATACAAAGGCATGCAGATGCTATCAATCCACTCCAGCTGCAGCCTGGGTAGTTCATCTTTCCTGTTCCGATCAAAAATGGCCTGAATTGAGAAGGGAACAAAACTGTCATGCTTTATTACACCGGAGTATTTTACAGACGCATCATTCAGCACTCCGCAGCTATGATCAAATTCTCATAAACAGGACACTTTGTAAACCACAGTCAATCTTTGCAGCAGCCGCCTTACTGCTGTCTGGCATGAAAAATAAACTTTTTCATTCCTGTCTTGAAATTTGTAGGCTGAACGTATTTAAATTTTACAATTCTGTAATGTAAAACAAATGCTCTGCAGTTGCATTTCAGCTGGTGAAAAGCTGCAGAAATGTGAAGTAGACACTTTTAAATGCAAGTTTCTTTTTCCTTGCAGAGGGCTTCCCAGTCCAGCAAAATGCCCCGTGAGGATGGGGCCAGCTCCCTGCCTGCTCCTGCAGCCCCTGCAGGGCCGCCAGCCCGTGAAGGGGCAGTGGGGAACACGCAGCCCCTGCAAGCGGAGCTGCCCACCCTGGGGAGGGAGCCACAGAGGCCAGAGCCCGTGACCAGGAAGCCCAAGTGCTGGTGCACTGCCCCATGGAAGGAGACGGGAAATAAAAGTTAGGAACGTGAGGTTCCTCTGGGACCTTCCACTACTGCTACAGCATCTTACAGCACCTTCTCCACTGGCTCACCTCATGTCTCATTATTCTGTAAATATGTCAGGTTTTAAACCTTTCTATCTTTTTCTGAATCTGGGTCTATGTCCTCTAGGTTTGGTAATTCACTTTTCTAGAACCTCTGTCTTCCAGAAACTCAATATAATTGTGCTGAATGTCTGGCTGGATCGTTACACTTGAACCTTGCTCTATAGGTATAACTAATAAATGAGAGGGGGATAAAATTCAAAGATGAAATCATGTAAAAAACAGAATCTGGGGTGGGTTCTGAATTCTCCGTTATGAACTGAAGAGCCCCAAGGAAGAGTGAGAAGGCTCCTAGGAGGGAGGAGGTGCTGAGCAATACCTACCTCCTCCTCCCCCAGCCAGCTAGGCTGCTGGGTGCTGACTGCAAAAATATGAGGAATCCAAGGAAAACTCTGGCTTTGGTCTTTCTCTGCACTTCTGCCATGGTCACAGTATGACTAAAATGCAGTATATAATATGTTTCAGAATAACTGTTTAGGTTGCTAGACCTGGGCATCAATGTATGTTTTGGGGGAAAAAAAACCCAAGCTTATATGCTTTATTACTGTGAGAAACACACTTTGTAACAGCTATATATATATGGTAGGAAAGGGACACATTAAAGGGAATGGAACCTGCAGTTACTCAGGCCTAGATTTGGTCCCAGAATCATTAGTGCTGTGACTGATTGATGACAGTGCTACTAGATTTTAGCTACCTTTTATGGGGAAGATGCACCCACAGAACAACTATAGAGAAATCCATTAGTTTGCCAAGCTTTGTATAAGCACAAACCCATTTTTTTGTAGCTGATTCTTGTTTATTTCAAACTGAATAACTAATTTTTTTGATTTCAGTATATGTCTACAGGGAGGGTGCTCATGTGCAAATACTACCACAGCAAGAACAAGTGTGAACCAACAGAACTGTCTACTTGTAGAAGCATACAAACATACATACCTAAGTTCAAAACATACGGAAGTTCAATTCTGTAGAAAATTTGTTTCCCCTCTCCTGTTTCACCTACATAACTGTTCGTCAACCTTCTGGGATGTTTAAGCCAGGTAAGGCTTTCTCCTCAAATCATTCACAGCAAGCCTTTATGAAACTTTTCTTCCTCTTAGTTTTTGTTTGGCAATTTATACTCAGCTGCCTGTCTTCCACTTGCCATCCACAGTGATATATACATATGTATATATATATAGTCATATACTTACAAAAATGCCTTTTCAGCATCTGATACATCAAATAATACAAACAGTAGATGTCTGCAGCATAAAGTAAACCTGAAAATTTTGATTTCATTTTGATTTCTTGTGATTTTTGGTTTGAATACTCTGTATTAGAAATAATACGTATTGGTTTAGAAAATCAACAGGTAAAATAGTTTTGGTAATAGCTTCAGAAGATAGAAGAGCTTACTGCAAATATAATTGAGTTGATAGTGCAGCTCTATAAGTGGCTCTAAATGCACCTCCTTGTTGGACTGAGCCTTTATTTACTACAAGATATTTCTCTCCATACAAAATACAATTTGTTTTCCTGAACGCATGCAATGATATTTTCTTACCCTACCCAAATAGGTAGCTATTGCAGAAGTGATAAAAACTTACTGAAGGTGTAAGCTTGAGTTCAGATCTTTCTCTGTCCCCTTGTTCAAAAAACTCACTGGTTACCAGTTCAGCTGCCTAAAACATAAATCATGATAAAGATTAGAGCACTTCTTACATCATTTTAGGATCATGAATTGTTACTCAGTCTATGGCTTTAGCCTATACTTAACTGTAAAGAAAATTATAGTCTCACTTAATTGCTGATATTTGTACACCTTTTAGAACGAGTCCTTTCCAACTGCTTCTCTTGTCTTCCTTGTCATTCTCCAGCATATCTGGCTACTCCTCTCTCACTACACTTTTCTTGTCTAGCTTCTCCACACCATTTTTTTTAAAACAATCTTTTGTTAAAAAGTTACTCAAATTGTGCCAGCTCCTTACCTACACTGAACTGCATTGCTGTGTTTTCCCTTTGCTGGTTGAGGCTGCATATTCCTCAAA
>JAUBOD010000244.1:3151050-3164466 GCA_032353885.1 Nothura maculosa | reverse complement strand
TTGTGCCAGCTCCTTACCTACACTGAACTGCATTGCTGTGTTTTCCCTTTGCTGGTTGAGGCTGCATATTCCTCAAAGCTCCCACTTCCCAACATAGCCTGCCTACTCCATCCTGTCTTCAGGTCCAGAACAAGTATTATTAGAGTGGGAAAGAGGAAAAGATTAACGATGGATGTGGAGAAGCCGTGTGGCAAGGGGCAGGGCTCTGGGACGAGCCCTGGGGCAGCAGAGCAGCAGCTCCCTTTCTCGCCTTTGGTCACTTGCTGTAGCAAGTGCTGCACCTCCGTGTTATGTAGCAGCAGCAAAAGCCTGAGGTTTTCTGCTTTTAAGCACAGGATATAAATAAGGTGGTATACTGCACTGGCAGTGTTCCTGTCACTGTTGTGCTAATTAGCACATTTCTCTTATAAAAACTGAAAATTTGCTGTTAATCAAAGCCTGCAGATCATCTGCTGGTGCCTTTGCTTTAGGGAAGATATTGTCACCGCCATCTACACTAGAAGGAAAAGCTTTGGGAGAAACCCAGCAAGCAGATTACATATGGCTAATACTTTGTTTGTTTTGTTTAATCTGTCCATTTTTAAATACAGATTTAAAAGGCTTGCAAGAGGAGGAAGAGTTATCAAACCAGATCTCTTCAGATGCCTCCATACTGCTCACCAGCATTGCAAACGAACACATTATGCAATAAGCCAGTCCTTGGAATAAACCCCCTGCTATTATTTTCTGCAGCATTAATACTACTGTAACTTGATTGCAGTTTTGGTCCCCTGTAAAACAGGGCCCTGGGAATATTGTCCCACACGTCCCGCCTCTTCCCAGCCCTGCTATTAATCATGACTTGCCTGTCTTGAAATCTCCCACGGTTTGGTCACTGCTCCAAGGTCACAGGCTGTCATTAGCATTGATCTGAAAAACAGAAATGAACAATACAAGCTGAATCAACCTTTGTTGGATTTCTGAATGACTCTGTTCTGGATGCATAAATAAATAATAGATATATAAAGTGTCAGCCCAGCACCTCCTTTTCTCCAGAAAAGAATGACATGTTTGAAATCTCAGCCCTCGCTGTTGCTTTTACATCACAATTGTGCCTAGGCAGCCTCATGCCTTGCAGGTCATCAGGAGACCAAGTTTTGGTCCTGTGCACACCAGAAATAAAGGGTACTGCTAATTTTGCAGTACTCCTAATGCTAGTCATATGAATTTAGGTAATATACCTGACAGCGTGTGCCTCATGTGATACAAGGGTATTATTATTATATAATAATACCTGAAAACAGGATTAATTTATTTGCCTATTTCTAAGTGCCTGCTGTAGCAAGAGAACCTATAACCAGAAGAGGCATCCCAGACACTGTTTAAGCAGTTTCTACTGCTCATCTGCAATAAAAATTTAAGATTTACTGTATGAGCTAGACTCTTGCACCGTAGTTTAATACCTGGCTACAACCATGTTTTATATGCGCTGGAAGAAAGAAACCATTCAGCTGTAGAAAGCGTTTATGTACAGTACATGATGCAGATAAAAGTCTGAGAAAGTTTAAATGAGGAACAAGGGCACTGAAAATGAAGTATCAAATATATTGCCCAAATCTAAAATTAGGGATGGGTGAAATGATATAGAAAATGGTCACTATTTCCATCTAAAGACCACCAGGAAAACACAATTTTAATGAAGTTTCAGGTAAATTGAGACACAGCCATACGTGTGCCAAAAGCTACGTTTTGGAGGGACGTGTTTACGTGGGTGCGCAGTACTGCCTGACCTGTCCTGGGGTGGGCAGGCACAGGTCATTTCTGAGGGCCACAAGAGGACAGTGCATCTGCCAATCCCCACGTGTAGACCAGGAGAGCTTGGCGAGTGGCTGAGGTGAGGAAGGGAAGAGAAAGGGGCAGGAAGGTCCTCCATTCCTGAGGCAGAACATGGATGCTTTCTGCAGAAAGATGGGAAGGGCTCAGAGGTAACTGTTAAGGCTGGGAGAAAGGGATGAAAACAGGTCACAGACCATGAAGGTAGAAAGAGGAAAGGAAGAGGTGAGGTTGTACCGAGCCCTTTTGTGCTCATTTCTGGTTTCACAGTCTTTAGAAACCACTTGTTAATTTTAAAACAAGTCCCTTTACTTAGAACTCCAGTCTTCTCTCCCTTATGAAATTCTAAGCAAATACAGCTATGCCTTGAAACAACCAGAAAGCCAGAAATAATGGTACTCACCGAAACATTTCTCGATGGTCTTTAATATTCCAGTCATAACCACCTCTGCTGACAAGCTCAAAAAATTCAGATCTTCTCCTGCAAGAAAAGAGAGCGTCAGAGGAGGGAGCAGCCCCTTCCCGGGCAGCACAGCTGCAGACACCCTGTTCTCTTTGACAGTATAAAACCCTGACGCCCGCACGTTACTGTTAAAGATGTTACCCTGACAGTCCCTTTAGGCAAAACATACTAATTTCCAACCGTGTTCTATAACTGCCTGTCATCAGTGTCAGAGCTGCCTGGTAAAAGAGAGATTGTATTTATGGTTTTGCCCGATAAGGATATAAAGGATTCCAAAATGTTCAGTCTTCCATGGAAGCATGAAATATTTGACTGCAGCAGTGGGCAGACAGACAGTAGCAGTAACCCTGAAACATGCACGTTTGTCTTTGCTTATCCTTGCAAAATACTTTTTTTCCCCCTCACACACCCCTTTTTTCTTTTTAAACTCTCAATAGTGAAGTTTTTTCAGATGTCTAAGTATGATAATTTGCAAGCTAGTGGCTTTCATAAACTAGATGACCCTGCTTGCTCCCTGCTTTGTCTTCTGGAAGATCTTACCTAGTTCTTCAAAGCCTGATTAAAATATGAGTCAGAATGTGTTAACGCATATGGGCAGCCATTGGGTATCAACATTTTGGCTTATCCTGGTCTATATTTTTTACAGGAGTGCACACAGAGTTCAATGGCTCTGGCTGCACACAGGGTGGAACAGAGCCTGCCCCCCTAGGAATAACTAGGGAAAATAGTGAAGTGCCTTGTCCAGGAGACACAGGGGACCTGGAAACAGAATCACTCTTTTCTGAGGGACAGCCAGGAGCCCCATCTCCTAAGGGCCTGTGCCATCCCCTCATCAAGTAGAAAGTTAGTTAGATTTCTAACAGGAGAGAGTTGAGTCTTATGTTTTCTATTCTAATGTATCAACATACCAATATCACCACAGAATATCAACATATCAAACATACCCCATTTTCCATTCATTTCATATTCAAAGGTGTGACGTGCACATTTCAAAGTGCAGTCTGATGGTGGTTTTAAGCACATGGCCAGGCATGGGACACCTTTGGGAACACTGCTCACTACCCCAGACAAATCTTTAAACGGGCCATATTGCATTATTCTGCTCCTTGACTACATTATGTGACTCATCAGTCCTGCTTTAGGGTCCTTTTGTAATGGATTTCATGATGGCAACTAGAATAGAGAGATAGGGACCACGTGATAAGATCTAATCTTTTATGTCTTATGAAACAAGATATAAAACGGTTTCACATTACAAAATTTGCTAACATAATGCAAAGTCACACAAGCAGAAAACAAAATTCATTTCTCTCATACAGGTTCATGGGGTGATGGCCCCAGCAGATATAAATATTGCAGCCATGAAAATTTTAGTGGCCGAGAGTAGCTGGCACATAAACTTTAAATCAGCCCAATCCTGAGCTATCAGCACCAACTCCATGTGCCATTAGGACAGGCAGCTGTGGCTTTTCACATCCTGCATTTCAGTGCCCAGCATAGCAATGTCAGATTTATAAAATATTCAAATTAGAAAACACTCTTGATTATCTAATTGCCAAAAGAAATTATCACAGAAGCAACGGAGGAATTACAGGGCTGTGCTGATTCCTAGGATTGCCCTGAAGTGGTGCAGCCTATGGCTTCTCCTGCCTTTTCTTTATGCAAACATACTATGCATTAAAGCAAAACTTATTTGGACATTTGAGATATTTCTATTAGCCTAAGATACACTAAGCATTAGAGTAAATCTCTTCAACCACAGCTGAACAGTAATTTCTCATATTATATATCCTTATTGGGATTTAATAGGTCATTAGAGAACATTCTTTGAATTTTCATTTGTCAAATACCAAAAATGCCAATACTTACTCAAAATACAGAGTGAGGTCTGTTGCCAATATCGATTGCTTTAGAAGCTGCATAAGGTCACTGTAGTCCTTAGAGGACAAGTTAGCAAAGATGTTGTGACCCTGTAATGAAAGAGATAAAGGAGGTAAAGGGCTAGCAATCAATATAGGTTTTTAAAAGGTTTTCTAACTCTTTAGTCTACTGCTTCCCTGTAGCAGAGGCTTCTTCTGATTCATGGCAAAACTATGACAAAATAATAATGTTAATACTACTGAGATTACGCTGGGGTGGAAGAGTTGACCACTGCAATCAAGCACCTTGGATACTCTTCTAAACTCTGCTAAAATTATAGCCTCTGGAGTGAAGATTTACTCGTTGATCTGACTCTGCACAGATTCAGTTTATGGAGAAAAACTATGGATACATCTCAATCTTCCCTCTTATTATATGTTTTGGGGAGCTGTGCATTGCAGCTTCTGAGCTGTGCTCCTAATAGATTTATCTGTGCTGCTGCTTGCAGGCACACAAACTGCTGGGAGAGCAGTCCGAGACACTAAATCAGTTTTTCATTCAAAACAGTATCTTCGCTCGCCCTGACTGTTACGAAGTTGCTTTACAGGGCACAGAAACCTTCACTGCACAGAGCCTGAAAAACAGCAGGCGGCTGCACTGTGGAGGCCCTTTGTGGCCCCAGTACATGAGGGTTTAAGGACTCGGGGATTAATAGCTTGGAGGATGCTCCATAGCCAGCACAAAAGGAAATAAATGATTTAGTATTGATATTTGGAAGCAGGAAGTTGCTTTTATAACTGAATTTCTGAAAAAAAGGGACAGAGATCCTAGATTTTTCTCCAATAAACCCTGCAGAAAACAAACTACAAGCAGCAAAGCTAATATTCTAGTCACATATGACTAAATTCACATAAATGAAATGCTACACTTACTCCAAATTGATGGATGTTGTGTTTCACTAACAAATATTGGATAAAAATCCCACTGGGATTAATTTTCTGGTCTAGAAATAAGGACCTGGAGAAGATGCTTGATCAAAGAGGAAGACCTGTGTTTCAGGGAAGTAGTATTTTATACCTAGGAAGGAAGCTGCAGTATATCACAGGGAAAAAGAAAAAAAAAAAAAAAGAAAAAAAGATTAGCTGGGTAAAGATCTCTTCCAGCAGCTGAAGTCTCTCTTTTAAGTCCCTTTTCCCTATTCTAAACTGCTATGCTTAACTTCCAACTTTTAAGCTTTTTGTTATGCCTTCCTTTGCTAGTATAAAAAGCCATTTAATTCCAATTATCACCTTCTAAATAAGCTAGCCTAAGCTATGAGGATCAAACTGATTATTTTAAATGCTATTTGAGATGTTGGGGCTTTCCTTTTCCACATCTCTACTTTTAACATAATGTCCAGAAACTGAATACAAGTGTCACAGTCAGCATCCCATGCCTGATACCTGCAACACCAAAAAGGAGGCAAAGGCACCTGGTCCCCTGCTGTAAAGCAGCTCGTCTGATTACAGAAGAACAGACAAAATACTAAATTGGCACAGGAGTTGACTGTGATAGACTGGGCACGCAGCTGTGCAAGGTAAGAGCCCCTCTCCTCGCATGCCACTGAGCAGGATCTATGCAAGACCACCGAGTAAAAGCTGGCCACTTCATTAGGGCCTGTTCTCCTTGCTGCTTGAGACAGATACAACATCTGGGCTATATGAACAGCACTCCTAGCTTTTTAATTTTGTGCTCGCTGTGACCTTTGTGGTAACTACTCAATAATTCCTTGAGGAGAGGGCATTAAAAGGCACCGTGGGAGCTCTCCTTTGCGTGGCTGCAAGTGGAGCTGCGGGGAGCCGGGCAGCGCTGCCTCACCTCGCTCTGCAGGATCATGACGGCGTGGTTGAAGTGGTGGTGCTCCAGCGTGGCCGACGTGCCGTAGAGCTGGGCGAGCGCCGAGCCGCTCCTGCAACACAACACGGGCAGTCGGCAGCTGCTCCGCCGCGGGGCACACGTCGCAGCGCAGCCGCTCGCAGCAACCGCACCGGAGAAGGCGCAAAAGTCAAAGCACTCCTTTCAGGCCAGATACCAGGCGCTTATGGTGCAGGCCTTGCTCAGTGTCGCCAGCAAACTAAGGGTTATTCTGGAACGTGAAATCCTGGAATGCAGCTCTCACAAACGCCTGGTGGTTCAGCAGCAGAGGAGCTGCAGGCTGCAGTGAAGAAGAACTGTAACCCATGCCTGGGGCAGGGGCCTTCTTTTCTTTTAAGGCTTTGTATTTCTGTTCCGAGTAGATGTAATAATAGTGAACTTGAAACAAACACATACGAAAAAGCTTTCCAAATGTCACTGAGCACCTCTCTCTACAGTCCATAAAACACAGTAGTTAAAAAATACTAATGTAAACTAAAAATCAGAAGTGAAATGAAATATATATACACACAAATATGAAAGGAAAGCTTAACATCTCCTTAGAATGTATTTTGCTACATACGCTTACCGTCTCAAACAAAATTGGGTTCAAAATGCACAGAGCAGATGGATTTTCCAAGTTTAAAGGACAAAAACACCATGGATTGTAATTATGGAATTGAGAACTGCCAGGAAGCCCAGGGAGCAGGGCTGGATGGTAAGGGCAGTTGATATTCACTGCGACTTCACTTCTGCAACCCAGCCTAAAGCAACAAGATGGGTTTTCTTTCCAAAGAAATGAGCAGCAGAGATTATGGTAGAGACAAACAGAAAGAGTCTCCTAGGAGAACAACATACTGATATTTAATTATCCAGGGCAGCTATATTAGAGAGAATTGGTCAGGAAACATCAACCCTAGAAGACCTAGCACTGAGTAACATAGCAGCGCCATTTCAGACAACTGTGATATTGCTCCTATCATTTACACTGGGACTTCCATCATATAAAACGGCAGGATCAAACCTGGAAGATGAATTAGGAAAAATGATGCTTAACTTGGTAAGTGAAGATACAGGGATAAATCACATCTGCTGTTGTAAAAGCTACAGCGTCTGTTTGCAGAGCTGCTCTAGACATGTGTGGTGACGTTTGTCTCGTGTCTTCAGTCTTTATAGAGCTGCACTGAATCCTTTGTGCTCAACTGTCAAACAACAAGGACAACTGGCAGCAGCCTGACACTGAACCCTCTACTTTTAATTCACCCTCCCTCTGCCCAAGAGATACTGCTGTGCAACAGCACAGTAAAGAACTGATTAACTTAATAAGGGCCTAAAACTGTGGAGCTGCAGCCTTACATCTCATTCTTGTAAATCAGGAGCATAAATATCAATCAGCTGATCTTCCTATTTGCTCCATCTCTTCTGATTCTCTTCAAGACTTAGCTGCAAAAAGGCATCCAGCAGTGCCTGGTAACCTCTGCACCGGGAGCGCTGTCTCTCGATGACTGCAATAGATTTTCTTGGCTACAATGACTGAAGATGCAGACAGCATCGCTGTTTCATTGGGAATGTGCAGGGTCACAAACAGCCCAGGACGTGGCGGCTCTGAGAACATCAGTTTGAGCGGTGATCAGTGAGGTGCCTCATGCCCAGCAGTGCTGCAGTCCCTGCTTACACAGGCTGCAGCAAGAGGGCCCTCTTCTGCACACAGAACTGCGGGGCAGAGCAGGCTAACCCAGCATCCCCCTGTCTTACAAGGGTCTTGGGACAACTTTTTGACCACTTGCCTCCCAGAATACAGGGCTAGCAGCAAGGCAGAACAGACAAATCTGCAAGCACAGCCTGGGATCTGCAGGGCGAGAGCTGCAGGGTCTCCCCAGGTCTCCTAGGATGGCCGGGGCAGTCAACAAAACAACACAACTATGGAGAAGAATTACAGGTGACTGACAGCTCCCTTTCAGCACTGAGCAGGGATGTTGCCAAGGGGCTGTTCTTGCTACCTTTGAAACACATTCTGGGCACAATTTGATCTTGGTCAAGGGAATTCTCTTACCTCCCATTAAGGGGGAAGACTACCAAACCTTCTACTAACCTGCTTCTATCTCACTACATGAGTCTGAGTGAAATGCCTGAGAAAGTAAAAAAATGTAAAGTCAGGGCTGTGAGATCTAGTCCTACATGTCTTGTCTAGAATAAAAATCATATTACAACTGAAAAAGATACAAAGAGCAAGATTTCATTTAAGTGATGCAAAAATCTGACCTTGGCGGCTTGGAATTAACATGTCATTCTTTATCCTGGTCACCTTTTGCTCTTCTCTGGAAGGAAAACAAATTACAGTAATAAGAATTAGAAAACTTACTTGGCTTGGAAGGCATTGTTGGTTCCCCTGTGGTCAAGGTCATGACACAAGCATCCCACAATCAAAGCAAGGATTTCAATTTCAGTCAGAATCTCCTGAAATCCTGCTGTCTGAGGGCAGAAAAAAATAGCAGCTGTAACCACCAGAAGCAGAGAAGTAATGTAAGTTCATTGAGTAACAGTCAACTTTGTTTTGATGCCACAAACCTTTCCGTAAGGAAAAGATAAATGCTTTATTGTCATATTATATTCCCTGCAGTATATTAGATGGTTAGCAGAATAGATAATGTCCCTGGAGTGATCTATGATTTCTCTATTGCATTTCCAACATGCCATTTCCCCACTACGCAGAAGCCACTGGAGGGGAAAAGAGCTGAAAATAGAAAAAAACTCACACACTAAGATAGGAACTGAAATCTCATGAGAGGGCAAAACAAATCAAATTTCATTTGATTATGAAGTTATCAAGAGAAGTCCTTTGACACAGATTTTTTTGGTCCTGCGGTGACTGTCTTAGGTAATTCCTGCTGTAGGAAATACTTGAGATGTTAAATGAAAAGATCCATAAAGACACCAGCTAAAATATATTCTAGTTAACCATTACAATCTATTAAGAGATTGTCTCTCCGTGACACAATGTGACATGATACAATGAGATTTTGTCTCAAAAGAGATAATTCTGCTGCAGATACCTGCTTGAGTTTGAGGGAACATTCAATGTATGGAAATTCCCCACAACCGACTCGGACCAGATATGCCTGGCAGGGGCAGAGCTGATCCGAGCAGCACTTTCTTCTCCCTCTGTTTCTCCTCCCAGGCAGTTGCCAGAGCAGTTTCTCTGCCAGGGCTGCCTCCTGCCACAGAGGAAACGCTGCTGCTGCCAGATCATCTCAAGCATCCCGGGCAGAGCGTGTGCGAGGAACCACCTCCTGGCTCCAAGCATCCTACCCTGTAGAGAAACAATCCAGTTCTCCACTCGGGATGCAGGGAAGGCAGCACTGCCTGCAAACATCACTGCATGAGAAAGTCGTCGTTCCTCTTTCCACACTGCCAGTATCAACCATACTCTCTACTTAGCAGCGAGATCTACTTACTATGAAAGAAACACATAAAAGAAACATATTTATTGGAAGATCAAACCTAGACTGAACACTAGATTGAGAAAAATCCTCAATTCCACTAATTTTCAGTGCAGCAAAATTTTACCCACTGGGAAAAAGAGGGCCAGGTGGTCAAAGACAGTATTGGTGAGATCTCAGGCCCTCACTCTCCTTTAGGAACATCCAACCGTCTCAGGGATGAGAGTCAGGTCCTGAAACACCACATGAAAATGCTGCTACTAACCTGGAAGACCATAAATTCCATCAACAAATTCCTATTCAAATCCGAGTTCTGCTTCTCTGCTCTGCGGCTGTTAATATATAGTCAGTATAGGGAGCCGAGACCCCCCAGGTGCCCAGGAAGACATTTTGGTGAATGTTAAGGAAGTGCAAGACTTGCTTGGGGGGTGGAACTTTACAGCAGGACTCCAAGTTCACATGTTAAAAAAAATAATCGAAACTAAGGGAAAAAGGTTTCACTCAGAACACATATAGATGTACTGAATGGCTTGACTGCTAGGAAGGAGCTTCTCATTTCTAGCTGTGTTGCTTTAAATTTTGATTTCAGTAATAGCTATGCAGATAGAAGAAATATATGAAAAATAAAGTGTTTTCTGTTTTGATTTTCAAAATGTTGCTGTCATATAATACAAAATAATCAAGGTTTCTTATTTTTTCCTCTCTTACACTTGTCATGACAACAAGTCATGTGCCAGGTTTTGTTCCAGAGAAAATGTTCATGGCTGAGCTATAAAGCCATGAAAATAGAAGTTTTATGATAGAAAATTGTTGCTGCAATAGACGGTCCTTAGCCTAAAACTTGGGTTAGCCTAAAACTTGGGTTTTGATTACACCCAAGGATACAACCTACATTAAAAACAGAAGAAAAAGATTCCTTAGAATTTACTAGCAGTAACTATCTCAAGAATAACTTCAACATTTTACTTAATCAAAAATCTTCTCATGGAGAATATATACCTATGTTTCATTTCTATATATATGTATATACAGAGAAACCTAATGTATTTCATTTAATAAAAATATTTACTTTATAAACAGTGTTACAGGGTAAAGGGATTTTCTTTTGTACATAAGGCAAGGCAGGAGAAGATTATGTTTCCCCATTTTGTAAATTTACACATAGAGAGAGCAAAAATACTAACGCCAGACGACGGCGCAGCAGAATTTATTTTCACCAGGAAAGGAATGACCCATAACTCAGGAGTGGCAGAGTCTCCGGTGAGTTATGGAGGTCATTCTTTCGTGTGAGGAAATGAATCGCATTCATTATATCTTGCCCACATTTATGTGCTTTGTTGTTAGCACACCAGATGGGATTTTAATTTCATACTACTTACTTTTTTATTTTTACTTTTTAAAATAAAAATTGATATGAAGGGTGTCAGAAAAAGGCATTTGGAACAAGCCAGCTGGGGCTAGATCCTGTGGTTTATTCTCATCCCATGTCATTAACTCACAGAAACAGTCCTTGTTCCAGTGCCTGGAATACTTGGGTCAGTGTGAAATAGAGGAGCAGAGCTCCAGCCCTGCGCTAACGATTCTCTAGTGCCTATCTGGAGACAGCAAATATATGTTCACACACACCGAAACCTGACAGAGGAGGGAAATGGCTGTTTTCAGCCTTGTGGATCGTTGCTGCTTACCTTGTTCAGCCCCGCTGAATTTTGCTACTGCTTTAAATGGGAGCTTGGCTGGGCCTTTGGAGGGTGCCAAATTTGAGCACAAATTGGACATCGCTACATTACAGTAAGACCCGCTTTTCTCTTTTTTGTAGACAAAAACCTGAGGCACAGACGGTTCACGCAAGAAAAAGAGCCGAGTAAGGGCAGGCCTGGCGCCATGAGCAGTCGCGCTTTGCAAGCCACGCTCAAAGCGGGTTAAGAGCCAAGCCTGCTGGGGCTGCATCGGCTGTGCAGTCACTGTCCATAGATCCTTCCTCTCCCTGCTGCAGGCCAATTTCGTCACCTTGGGACGAGCTAACGGGTGGGAGCAACGTTTCCCACCCACAACCAGGATCTGTGGAAAACCTGGCCTCCGAGCTCCACCTAGGGGATGTTTCTCCTCACAAAGGCGGCTGCGACGCTGGTAACTGATGCTACTGCATCTCAATAACCAAGTGCAGAGCAACCGGCCCAGGGAATGCATGGAATGGGCCCTGGGAACATGCCCAGGTGGGAAAAACTTGAGATGTTAAATCAAAAGACCCATCAGAGAGAGGTCTTGGCATCAGAAAGGCCCTTTCTTGGAAACCACCAGATGGAGGTGTCCTCAAAACACAGCTCCCCAGCAGGGCAGCCAGTGGCATTGTTATGGGCAGGAAAAGGCCACCTTGCAAATAATTTACAGGAAAACCCACTTCTCCTTCCACGCCTTTGTTGAGGTGTGAGACGCTCAGCCCTATCTAACCCAGACCACACTAACCCACTTAAAAGATTTGGATTTTATTCCTAGCTGTGTCATGTGCTTCCTCTCTGTCCCTGGGAAAGGAAATCTTCCAATATTTGCAAATGCAGCCTTCATTTCGGGGTGCCTCTGTTTGTTAGTTCCTCACAAAGAAAGTCTGCAATTTGTTTTTTAGTGATAAATTTACTTCTAATTGGAGAGAAGGAAAAAAAAAGGCTTTAGTTTATTTTTTTTTTTAGTATCTAGTCGCAGATATCAGAGTACTGGTTTCAGCTCCCTAAAGCATGCACATTCATGGATATTTTAAACATAGAAAATCATCAAAAAGGGGAAAAAAGCTTCCAAAGACTTTTCCACTTTTCACAAGACTAAAAACATGCCCAATTGTCTAATTTTGCTGGCCCACAGGCAAAAGCTTGGGCTCTAGAGAGTTGAAGGCATCTGCCTGGTAAGTGTGTGTGAACGTGGAAGACGATGAATGAAGAGTTTTTAAGCATGGCCATGCTTATATAGGTATGACTAAGAAAAAGAAATCTTCTCAAACTTGCATTTCAAACCGTTAAAGAAATGCCTGCACAAATGCTACCATGAGACCTTTTTAAGACTCTCAATAGATGGCCAACAGCATCAAAATTAATATCTAAACTGAAAATGAAGAAAAAATGAAAACATTTCAACTTCTGTTTTCATCTGGACATAGGGCAAATCCAAATGGAAAGTAAAGCCATGTTCCTTTTACCAAGTCATATGAACCAGAACTTCAACATTACAAAACTACCAGTCTTTTTACTGACACATGGGAATTTGGTAACTAGACATCTGCTAAACAGGACGCTTCCACATGGTGGGATTGCTGTTGTGCAGGGAGAGAGGAGAGGGAAGGGAGAGCACAGAAGTGCTGTTCCTGCCAACAGGAGTTACTTTCCCGGGAGGAGATAAAGCTACCGATAGAGATGGATGTTGATAAGACCCAGCAGTGTCATAGTGTCTTATGAAGGCATGAGATTCCCTCAAATGACTTTGTTGGAAGATAATCTTCAAAGGCGTTAAGGCGATACCTTCTACAACTATTTAGATGTCAGAAAATAAACTATATCAACTTAATAAGTACTGCTACTTCCATGATTCTCATCTTCCATGGTTTTGTAGCTTCCAGTTTAAGAGACTGAAATAACTGTCCAAAGAGGTCTGTGAAAAGAAAAGCATTACTGTAAGATCAAGACGTATAATGACAAGCTCACTCCAAGACTGCTTGTGATGCTTTCCATCACTTCCCTGTGCTTGTGATACCACTGTCACTAAAACAGCATAAAGTTTTGCCAAACACACGCCACCTCAAGCTGAATATCCTGATTCAGTGTGTATTTCCATCCGCAGTAAATGGATACAGTCCTAACTAGAGAAGCTACCAAAGCCTGGGGAGACGTTTGGATGGGTAGGACAGCAAGACAAGGAAAGCCCTTGGGGATGGCGTGTGCAGCTGGATACTCACAGTGAGCATGG
>JAUBOD010000244.1:3119359-3131513 GCA_032353885.1 Nothura maculosa | reverse complement strand
GGGACACAGCGCTCGGGAACATTTCCCTTCTCCTTGGGCTGAACTCCAGCCTCAGCCCGCAAGGGCTGCAAGGAACTAGCACAAGACACCAGCATTTGAGGCTTGGCTCAGCACTATCTACCACAGCTTCTGCAGGGCACTCAGCACCTGTACAGCCTCTAAGGTCCTCGTCCTGTGCCTCATCTAGCTCCCTTCTCATTGACCTACTACAAACACGTTTGTGACCTTGGCAAGGGGTAGTTATTTGTGTGTGAATAAATAATTGATGTCATCTCGGTTTTGAGGAGAAATTCAATTAATTTTCAATGCCACAGACATATCTGCTCAGGAAGAAGTGCCTCTGAGCAGCCATAGAGAAGACTGCAATGGCTAGAAACTTAAAAGCAATATATGAGAATGGAAGAAGGTGCAGGTAGAGTTGTCCGAGGACTCCATCAAGGTGAAAGGATTTTTTTCTTTTGGCTGTATTTTTTTTCCTGAAGACTAATTCATCTAAGTTGCTCATTTAAAAGAAAACTCAATATTCTTAAAAGACTATAGAGATGGTAAGAATGATTTACATAAAGAAATCTCAATGTATCAACTTTCATTTAGGATAAGAATTTTGAGCAAGTGTAATGAATGTTATGCATACACTGTGAGAGGAAACTATATTCAAACACAGAATTCTTGAACTGAATTATAAAAATTCATCTGTATAATCTAAAAATTACTTGTCAATGTATGTGCCAATTAGGTGTTAATGTACTGGAGAAACACAAATTGTTCAAAGGTAGGATTTTCATTACAGATGTATAGCTTTTAGTGCATATCTTAGGAAAAAACAGCCATAAAATTATGAGACACACAAGATAAACAGCAAAGACTGAAATTTAAATGATGTGATTACATGAGAGATTTTAAATCAGGGATGGATTAGGGGTATCCAACATTTTAAGTGACAAATTAATTCAAGTTAAATAAGCCCACAGCAAGCTCCCCCTGGCTCACACGCACCCAGAACATGTGAGAACAGAAGCCTCAAGGCTACTCAGATCAACATGAATACAATAAAGAGGAATAATTTTTTTTTTTCAAAGAGAGGATAAATTGAAGAAAGAACTTGAAGAACTAAATGGCTGGAAAAAAAGAATGAGCACCAGCATACTAACATGAATGAGAAGTGAACTCAGTTGTGTCAAGTGCTGGGAAGGGACAAGTAATACACATAAATCCACATGTAATCTTGCAAGGTATTTCTTAACAAAAAGAAGAAAAAAAGAGATAGGTGTACTCATTGCAATGTTTAAGGAATTATCAAGCTAATGACAATATCTTCTAAAACCAAAGAGAAAATATGTTAGATTTTGGAAAGATATACTGGCTTTAAGGTTTTTTTCTCCTTCCTGTTTCAGATAAAACCTCATATAACCATTCTCTTTTTACAATTCCCCTAGTTCTCCATAAAAAAAACAGATAGTGTTTATCTTAAGTGCAGTAACAATGAAGGAATAGCACTCAATGCCGCTTTAATTCACATGAAACATCTCATGACTTCTCATCAGTTGGGTCTGCAGAATCTAGAGTGAAAAGGGCACAACTCACTAGAAGAAAAATGCTCAAATGTCAGGGGCTCCAGGCATTATTCTGTATCCTAAATAACCTTTATTTTCCAGCCACAGTGCCAATAACACAAGCTGTGCCTGTGCTAGGTCCAAACGTGATGTCATATCTGCCAGTCTAAACTTCCCTTTTGTAAAACTAACTTTGTTCTCCACTGCATGAAAAAATGAAAGGAAAGCAATATATCTTTACACCAAGACATACAGAAATATAACTCTAAATCTTTCAAGACTGGCTCCCAGTTGCATATGCATATCCATGTGTCTCAGTAAGCACAAGCTGAGCACATGCAGAGCAGGCTGCTAAAACCTGCTTTTTGGTAACACGCTAATATAGCTATGGTAACAAGGAAGGAGCCAGCTTGGTTATCCTGACACCACTCTACGCTGTGTTGACTAATCTGGCTACGGATCAAATTTGTGAAACACAGAAATAACAGTTAACAACCCTTGATTCATATTCCTGTCCCTGAGTAAAAGGAAACTATTTTCAACCACTTAATTGAACCAGGAAGGAGCAACTGTTGCTCTGAAGCTCTTTGTCAAAAGTGGTAGCTTGCGATTCCCAGATGAAGCAGCAGATTATTTATTCATACTTGAAGCTTCACATACACATTTTTGAATCCCTCCCTTTTGTTTTCCTAGTGCTATCCCTCTTTACTGCGGGGACAGGGCACAGAGGAAATTCTGCTCTGCTCCTGGCTGGACTCTGCTGATAGGCTGCACATCTTAAGAATGGAGCTATCTGGTTTTCTAATGTTGTGAGCTTGCTCCATGAAAAGCATTACAAATGATGAATTACTGTAGTCTGCTGCACAATGTACATATCTGCCTTATCACACTGGAAATGAAGATATACTAAAGAAAGAAATTTTTCCTTCAAGTTTTGTCAAATACTACTACTTAAAGGGCTTAACTTTGGAGAAGCACTAAGTAAGCTCCAAGCCTGCTAAGGTACTGATACCAGGATGGACAAAAAGTTACATTTATCATTACAGCATGGTTCTACATTTTAATGTAAAATTATCAAATTTTAAATTTGATATGAAAATAGGTTGCATGAAATACAGTATACAACAATCACTGAGTTTGAGCCCCAGCAGATGACAGAAACCTTTGAAGAACAGCTCACTCCGTGTGCCCTTCTACATGAGCCCATTACATTCCCTCACAGGAAGTAAGATAGTAACTCCCTGAGAAGGCAAAGCTCTTAGTACCACCTCTTACAACTAGCTTTTAAATCAATGCTTAATTAGAGATACCACTAAGCAAAATATGTATTTTTGACTGGGCTCCCAGGTGAGATTTAGTCATAGTCTCTGGGAAATGCACATTCCCTGGGGCTCACAGGCCTTGCAGCTTGACATTAGAGAAAAAAAATCAAAATCTTACTGGAAACCTTTCAAACACAGCTCTAAGGGGGCACTTTGTACAACAACAATCTAAAATTATTTTATTTTACTTCAGCACTAACCACGCAGAACATTTGCATGTTCTCCACGAAACCAGCAATACAAGTACAGCAGTTGTTTCATGGTTTCTTCTCCAAGATACTGATACAGCATTAATATGTAAATACCAATATTAGCATGGATGTTTATTCAAGCCATACTGCACTGGAGCTGAACAAGAGTTTTATCTGAGTAAAAGCTCTAGGTTCAGGCTGTCTCAAACTTACTCAAAGTCCCATATAAAAACATAACTAAGATCAAACAAACGTAAAGCTATGGTAGGGAAAGGAATCAATCCATTACCATAGAAGACATGAGGACTAACCTGTTCTCAAAATCAGCACTGCATTTGGGAGATAACAGTTCAAAGGACTTGGTGAATTTCACCACCTGTCACATAAAAAGAAAAAAAGGATATTAAAATTGTTATTTAAAATGCTACACATATACTAAAATAGTAGTATCAGGTTTCTACATTTTTATTTCTTTTTCATCTTGATCTTAAAATAAAATACTCTTGCAACGGAGAATTCGTGCTGAAACTGTCTCCTATTTGTAGTTTATATACAAGCAATATCCAATCACTTCATATTTTCAAGTCTCCTTCATAAAACCTTTTTGCAATAGAATGCCTTTTTCCTTCAAAGGCCTTTCGAACATAAATTATGAAACTTGATCTATAATTTCTTTATTTTTTAATATACACACACACACACACACACACACACACATACAGGAAAATGGAAATATCTATTGACAGTATTAATGGCATCCAGTTTCCCCTGAACATGTGGTATTGGCCTATCTGCCAACAGCAGTAAATACGCGTGCAATTTAAGACTGGCTAATGTGACACAGAATCCAAATAATGTTCTTTGGATGCTAGGGGTGATTCCCTATATTCCACTTCAAATCTACATTATAAAATATTTTCATATGATGAACATTTTAGACACGACTTAAAATTGATTAACTCTACCCAGATATATTTTGATATAGATCTCGTACTCCAAAGAAGAAAAAGGAATATTGTTGACACTTTTTTAAGCTTAACTGGTTATTTCAGCTGACCATATTCCAGGTTTTGGTCGGCAGTAATGAGGCTTGAGGCCTCATTGCCTGGGTCCAGAAAAAAATCTCTCTTCTCAAAGGTAGAAATAATAGTAACAGCAGAAAAAAAAAATAAAAGCAATGCCATCCATAACCTACTACCAAAATAATGTGCTCTTCTATAAAAAATAATCCTCATATTATAATTGAAACCATAATAACATTCCACTGAAACATGGTAGGAAAACTTATAACTATAAAATCATTACAGGAGGTCTAAAGGGGAAAATAAAACAGAAATATTAAAATTCTGTAACAGAATGCATAACTGAAAAATAAGGTTGATCCAGCTTTTATGAATTCTAGTATAATTTAGGGCATACTCCACTAAAATCAATAATTTTCTATTCGTGCAAGTCAAATGAGAATCAGAGCTTTCCTCCAGGAAAAGTAATGTTTTTTTCCTCCTTGCACTCAGACACATCCACTTGTGATCGCCTCTCTGATCATCATTTAGACGCACAACCTCACAACAAATAATCTATTACAGAGTCAGTGAATCCCGAAGTATTTGGAGAGGTATTACAAATAACACTTTTTATCCTTTGCCTATTTCTTCAATCAATAGAAAGGCTGATAGCTTATTTGTGTTGATTAGCCTCAAAGTACAAGTAGGGGCTACAAATAAAAAGACATTAACTTCCTTAATAATATTGATAATCATGAACATGACAATAACGTTAAAGATTCTCAAGGATATTGCCGGAAGCCTGTGAATAGCAGCGTTACAGAGTCCCAGTAAAAGCCCAAGTCACAACTGTGCATGAAGTCAAACTCTAGCTAAATACTTCCATACAGACTGCCTCCATCTATTCACCCAGCTGAGCTGGGCAACAAAATAATTATCCCTTGCTCAAGTGGACAGAGAAAATTGGAAAATAACAAGCATATGGGAATAGTGCTGAAAGTCATGTTTTTCTCTTCCCCTGCTCAGTGCAAAAATTTGCTTCCATACCAAGAACCAGTAAGTGACTATCTAGACATTTGTGTTCAAATCTCTTTCAGAGGGTTTTCTGTCACCTCAGGGAACAATTACGAATGACAAAATGACAAGAAAACTGATCTTTTCACAGCATTTTCATCATTTGCAAACTGAGACCAATTCTCATTATTTAGTTTACAGAGTGCTTCCCAAAGGTATTAAGGAGCGTGTTAAAATGTGCAACAAATATAGTTGCTCCCAATCATATCTCACCAATAGCTAGCGCGAACAGAAAGCTTTCAGGAAGGTGCAAATCCCAACCAGAAGCTGCTGAGGAAATTCCCTGTGTTACAGGTTCAACTCTTACTGTCTTGTTTTTCATCTACAACAAAATATTGAATTTCACACAAAATATTCCTGAGATAAGAGTTCACAAGCACACTATTATGAAAACATGATCTGATTCCTGTAAAGCTCACTGAGCTGCTGAATAGAGAGAATGGTCAGGTAAGAAGGGCCTTGGTAAGTTTATTGTTATCTGTTATTTTTGAGGGACCAATAATCTGATGAAAGATGTTTATGTGAAAGCAAAATGTTACACACTAGAATAGAAACTACATCAGTATTTCAGTGTGCTACATTTAAACAATAACAGATCCAAAAGAATGAACACTGTAGAAATATTAGCAATGGTGGCTGATAATTACTTACTGAAATGTAAACGGAAAAGATGAGCTCTAAAAATAAACATTAAAGATTTGTTGATGATGCAACTGTTTTCAGTTCCGAAACCACCAGCAAGACAGATTCTATATGACATTAGCCTGAAAACATTAGCAATGTTTTAAGTTCCAGTTAAATCTAACTGAATCTACAGAATGGATATTTCTTCCCTTCTAGTGGCTATGCTATGAAAGAATCTAGAAAGTAAACATTTGATAACAAATCAGTTAATTTTTCTACTCTAAGCTGACCTTTTTTTGTCAGTTTAGCTGCTTTGTATGCACTAATTGCATCAAGAACCACAGGACATCAGCTGGATCACACCACTGGTAGTCAGATCCATCAGGAACTTACTGACATCCCACTAACTGCCTTGCAGTAAGCAAAAGGAATCACAAACGCAAGCTCTGGTTTCCCTTTAAAAAACAACATTGATTAAGATTTGACCTGTACCTAATTCATATTTAAGATTTCTGTGCTGAAGGAACACTCTGTCCCAACACTTTTGCATGATACAATCAATAAAAACAGTTGTTACACTGCTCATATGCTAAAACTTCTCTGAATGTGAAGACAAACTTACTGGTGACTCAATATCTTCCAGAAGCAACACCGAGCAGCGCTCACACTTCAGCAGAGTCTGGGCCCGATGCATGATTTTCTTGACAATTTTCTCCAAGTCCGTCTGTTCCTCAAAGAGATCATTCACTACTTCCAACAAAGCCTGCAGAAAGGACAGAAAATTCTGGTTTTGCTTGTGGAAGGAATAAGTGAGTGAAAAAGAGCCATGGAGGCGCTAACTTTGTTCTTGATCTTAACCTGATGGTCCTGACATGCCACAAAGTACTGGCCACCATGGAGCTGTCCAATGGCACTGATCTTTGCTATGTCTCCCAGGATGGGAGGGACAAGAGCAGGGAATAGGTCTCTCTCTCCCTGTTTCCTGAGGTGTCTGTCTACCGTCAAGGATTTACCATTTCGTAATGAAGAATGAGAACGTACTTAATATTTCTCTGCCAAATGCCTTCCTCAAAAGATTAAATGTTGATTCCTCCAAAGTCTGTCCTCTATAGGCTGGGAGTTTGTAGTAAATTTTAAGTGTCAGAGTTGTCAAACAATCACTTAGTTTTAACACCAACTAATAATAAAAATAATAAAAGCAAACTTTGGCAGAAAATTCTTCCATTCCACCCTACCCCTTGCCCTGAAACACAGTTGTCCGTAGTCAGTCTGAAACAGAAGACAAGTTAGAATATTTCATGACTATCAAATCTATACACTCTACTACTAAGCTATTAGAAAGGGCTATTCCTGGTGTTTGAAATAGTGGAAGGCACTAACTTTTACATATGGAAGGCAACAAAATCCCAAACCTAAAGTGCCATCAGTGTCATATAGAGAGCTGCAGTCTGCCAGGTGACAGAGGAAGGCGAATTAGACACGACAGATGATCGTTCTACTGAAGCTTTGTGGGATACGTAATAACAAATGCAGTATATGTCATTGCAGGAAAGGCAATTGAAAAAATCCAATAGTTAACAGTCCATTTGATTTTAAAAAACGTTGAGAAGTGAATGTGAGCTCAGTATTATTTTCACTTGTTCACAGCCACCTGTCCCAAATCATGCACGGCACCAGCAACCATGAGTAACTCATCTATGCAGACACAGGCTGTCAAAACCTTTCATGCTCACGGGTTTTGCTTGCTTACTTTCAGAAAGACATTATCCCCATTATCTGCACATTAATATAACAAATCTAGGATGCCAGAAGTTTGGTCTTTCTGGAATTTTAAAGAGATCTCGAATCTGTGGCCATGTAACTCTACAGCACAGTCTACCTTATAAACGTATCTGTCTCAGTGTCTCAGTTGACCCCAGAAAACAAGAGCTACCACCAAGAGCACATTTACCACCTCCTTGGCTTGCTGCCTGAATTACATGCACTGTCTGTTATCACATAATTAAATAAAAATGTCTTCTTAACAAATGTATTACAGAACTTGAATCTGAGGAAAAAAATGTTTAATATTGGTCCAATAGACATTTTTACTTACCCTGCTTCTGTCATATTCCTTCCTTGAAGCTGCAAACAACTGGGCATTGGATATGGCAATCCCACAAAACGGGAGGTACATCTGCATCACCTAGTAACAAAAGAAACTCCCAATCACTAAAAACAAGTGCAATTAGACACTCTTATCTTCAACAATGACACCTAAACTCTGGTTGCATCTCACTGGAAAAATCTTAGCCCACTCATTATTCAGCAAAACATGAAATGAAGCAAAAATCTCATGTACAAAGCACATACAATGGGAGGAACAGACTGAATAGGAAGGACAGAACAAACCCATTAGAGTTTGCAGAGCCCAGCAAGAAAGTTCTTCAATGGCTTGTCAAGAAAATTGCATAGATTCTCAAGCCTAAAAAACTCTGCTGAGGACTCCATTAAACTACTGCACCTTCTCCAGCAAAGGGATTCTTTGTTATTTTTCTAGACTGCTTCTGTCCTAAAATCTAAAGTAAATAATAACAGGATAGCACACTGGAGACAGTCACACTCCTGCTGATTTCCAGGGGCACTTTCTTAGCAGAAGAGGAGCACAGTGGAACACAGCACATCAATCTCAAACTACTGATGAGAAGCCGGTTCTTTTCCCCAGGACAAAAAAAAGAGGAGGTTAAAGAATATGCTTGAGAAACCACAACAAAAAAAGAGATGAAAGGTAAATTAAGTCGAAGCAACTGAAGAGAGGAAGAAATTACAACTTTCATACTCAACTAATGATCAGGAGACTGAGCTGGGCCTTAAGAAAGGCGTTAAGATAGAGATTGGAGAGCAGGGATGGCAAAATATCTTGAGAGGCACAAGCTGGCCACACGTTAGGCTGGCTCTTGGTATGAAAAGTACCGGCTCTTGGTATGGAAAAGTAAGCGACAGAGCAGCAGAACTTGCCTCAGAGAAATATCTTATCTTTAATGCAATTTTAAGTATAATACAGAGGCAGAATAAGCTTTTACTTGTATAAATGCTAGGGACTAATTTAAAAATGAATCCCTGTTCTCACCCTGGCTCCCCTTGCCCCCAAAGTAGTGTGACATCATAGCAATGGAAGGTATATGAGAAGCTTGTGAACCTTTGACCATCACAGAAAAGCCTATGCATAGACTTTCTATGTGGAAATGCACAGCCAGGAAACACTAGTTTACAAATTGCCAGAAGCCTGGAAAGCTGCTGACTTGCATCCTGCCTCCCACTACCCAAACTCATTGCGTCAGGTGCGGTGCGACTAGCGAATGGCCACCAAGCACCAAGCTGTTTAACCAACAGACTAGTTAGAATTTATCAGATTCAATGAATAAATGTCAAGGAGGGGGGGGGGGGAAATCAACCATCAGTGGGGAGGAATCAGCTCAGTTTGCAAGAGAAAAACAGAAGCCTGAACTGCCATTCCTCCTCTGCACTTCCTGAGCTGCAAGGACAACTGCTGCTCAAACAGCCTTCGGCAAATGGTAACGCTGAAAGAAAAGAAGAATAAAGGCAGCTCTAACAGTAACTGAATTTCAAATAAGCTTTTTAATCCAGAATTTCAGAATGAAGTGGAACGCAGTTATCACATTCTGACATCAAATTGCTAAATTAAATCTGCAGTACTCAAGGCTGCTTCCTGATTTACCTTGTAATACTTGCAGAGAAGAGAGGTCTCCGCAGGCACCTCCAGCATGTTGACGTTATCTCTGTACAAACGAGAGCCCAGAAACACGTTGCTTCCAGCCAGTGCGAGCCACTCACTGCAAGCAGCTCTGTGTGTGGCCAGGTACAGCTCAGGGCTTCTCCCCAAAGGGAACACAAAGCCTTTGGAAATAGCACATACCACCTTTAACGGGACGCTTCACTCTTCCCCCTTCTTTTAAGGGATAGGTATGTATCTGGATCCTCTGGGGATCCAAGCAGTATTACATCAGTGAACCTTAGTGCACTGTTATCCTATCCCTATTCCTGCCATTATTACTCTTTTCTTAAATAGAAGCATCTAATCTGTAAAGCAAAACATTTTTTAACATTTGGATTTTCCAGCATAGAAATATTTCATTGGTAAAACACTGATTTTTGGTAACAGTAAGTGAACTAGGCAGGAAGAACACCCGGTGTAAGAGGAGAGCGCATCGGTCACAGACACGCTGCTGAGCGGGACATGCCAGGAAAGGACATGGGTATAAATTACATTACACAGGTATAAATTACATGGGTATTTTAAGTGTTCTGAAGTGATGGGACCTTGCTGGGAAGAAGCAGTTTCCTCCCTGTCTGCTGCTCTTTCTGCAGCTCTGAACGGGCCAGGATGGCTGCTTGCCACTCGCCTGTGCAAGTTGTAGCCAACTGTTTCACTAAAGAAACAGCCCAGCCCTGGGCTGGGACTGGGAACACAGGCTGGCCAAACAGCTTCCCTTGCACCGAGGCAACAGCAGCCGGGGAAAATCTTGGAAAAAAACCCACATCCTTTCAAAAGGCATGAAACTGTTTCCCCTTCCTACCTTGAAAGTCAGTTTTAAAAACAATTTTTAAGTAAAACTGAGAATATGTGACAGGAAGTGTCTTTCCATACCTAATTTTCACTAATGAGAGCAAGAAATGCAGCATATTTATTAAACAATATAAATTGTTAGGAAAGCAATACACATGATACAAAAATATCAAGTATAGAGCTTTGCCAGATGCACCTTGTTTATGTCGACAAATAGATGGGTGCAACAATTCATTGTGCTAGTGCACAATTATTAACAAATCAAACAGTAAATACATAGTAATAGATTTTCAGCTAATCTAATGGATATGCCGAGATCCTCTAAGAGTCCATCACTCTTTTTGGTGCTAATTTTAAGACATTCAAAGGAGGCAAAGGGAAGTTAGCAAGATTATACTTTTAATTACTTGGTACTTAGGGCTTAGGTAGCTGGACATGGTTTCTCCCACCTAACCCTCCCAACAAGTACAGCATCTCCGGCAGTGACTGCACCACCTCAGAAATTCTAATCTGTACTACATTTTTTATGCCAGCAGGAAACAAAAATATACAAAGAGGAAGGAGTGATGAGCACCAATCCAGCAGCTCATCCCCCTCATTTCTAAATTCTATTATTTGGTTAGAGGACTATTCTGTGTTAGGAGGCCTGAAGCACAATTCCCATGAGAGGCATCAGGGTAAGTACTAGAAGCTGCAATATTCAATATCCTCACGGATGGTGCAAACAGCACATCACCTGCTTTGCTCACCCTGCATAGGAACACAGGCTTTAATTGCAACAGCTCAGTGTGGGTTTTTGTTTTTTTGTGTGTGTGTGTGTGTGTGTGTGTGTGTGTGTGTGTGTGTGTGTGTGTGTGTGTGTGTGTGTGTGTGTGTGTGTGTGACTTACCGATCCAAGCAATGAAGCTGCAAGTTTGCAGACCTGCAATGCAGCAAGTTTCCAGCTAACCATGAATGGGCCCATGCGGCCCTGGCTCTCGCTGTGGAGGTGACCTCACGCGCACCGCCCGGGCACGTGTTAGCCTGGGACAGCTGATAACATAGCCAATACATTGCATATATAACCCAATATATTGGGTATATATCGTGTGTATAACAATATACCCAATACAGCTAGCCCTAATACAGCTAGCTCATGGCCACCAATACGTTCCACGCATCCCGCTGTTTGCGGCTGTAAAAGACAATGATTCCGATGCCCCTCAACAAGGCTGGTTTACCCAAACTGGCACAAACTCCGAGTTAACCTCTCAGATTGCCTGGTTCAACCGAGTCCTCGAGGGCAGCAGGAGCCACTTCTTTAGGCAGCTTGCTATGCCGATGTGGTAAGGCTGTGGTAAGGGGATGTGGTACAGGCTATGAAAAAGATTTTTGTGATAGCCTCTCATCAAAAATACTTTAAAAATGTACTTAAAACCAAGTCAAGGAAGCCAGCTGCCCCTTTAAACACTTCCTAAACAGCTAAAATTAGGTTCAGTGAATGCAATATTTCACTGAATTCCAGGAGCAAGAAGGCAAAGTCAATGGCAACGTGGTTAAGCCCAACCACGACCCAAACGCCACTCATCCTGCTGGCTGCGCAGCGCCCGGCAGCCTCAGCCGCGCATGAAACCCGAGGGCAACCCGGCCTCGCAGTTCCCAGAAACACCATCCCAGATTATTTTTCCACCCCACTTATAGAGCAAACCAGTGCTTTGCAGAGACTCCCTGTGAATTACGGGCAAGCAGGCTGCGCACATAACACTTACCTACGTCAGCAAACCTACAGAGGCTCCTGGTCCAATTCTTAACAACTCCAACATTTTGTCTTTTTTTTTTT
>JAUBOD010000244.1:3096628-3118442 GCA_032353885.1 Nothura maculosa | reverse complement strand
ACTTACCTACGTCAGCAAACCTACAGAGGCTCCTGGTCCAATTCTTAACAACTCCAACATTTTGTCTTTTTTTTTTTTTTTCTTTTGAAATTGCCATTTGTGCATGGTTAATATTTATGCAGTGCTGTAAAAACGCACTACTGCTCACAAACACATGACCCCCCTCTCTGTGCAGTAAAACTGCCCATCTGAACGGTGGAAGCCTTTGGTATCTGCAGAGCCTAAAACACACCCGCGGGCACCTGCGGTCAGCGCCGGCTGCCTCGTGCGGCGCTGGCACGTGCTCCAGGTGCATAAATGCAGCCCCACGCACCCCACACCACACATCTCTACAAACCGCCTCCATGCAGGTCACTGTCCTTGGGAGCTGGGGGACCTGGGCGCAGGAAGGGGCCCGGGCGCCACTGCAACAGCCTCAGCCCTCCTCTGGGCTCCCTCACTGCTCTCCAGCCACTGCAGCACAAATTCCTCCTTTTCTCTTTCCTATTACATGCCTAAGATCCTGGGGGAAAACAAACACATCAAACTTGATGTATAAGTACTGACTTACAAAATTGTTCATACCAGCTCAACTATACACATCTACTAATCCCATTTCATTCTTCTGGCAGGATGTTTCCTGTCTCAGTCACTTTACAGTTAAACATTATTCATATCCGCCATCACCAAAAGGAGATGGAGCTTGAAAAACCTAAATAAGCTACACTGTGATTTATACTGTCATACACACAAAAACACTGGCAGGTCTATTATATGTATTTTAAACAATATTCTATAGGACACATATAAACATCTTAACATTTCCTTGAATTCAGTATGGTGCATCAAGTGGAAAGGACAGTAAATTGTACTGTAAATTTCCACAGAGCACTACATAGAGCAGCACTGGCTCCAGATAAACACAAAATACTAAACTATTCTGCTGAAGGGTAGAAATCCAAAGGACATTTACACAGGTGCTTCCTGACATCAGTGAAAACGGCTCATGTGCCACGACCAAACCTTGTGATCTCATACATGCAAAATTCCTACTACCCTCCGTGGAAATCTCCCCTTACCCGACTCGCATGGAGTCTGCGCTGCAGCAACAAGCCCCTTCCCACCAAGCAATCCAAGTGCCACTCAGCTGCTCAAAAGGGCTCTTTCCTGGGTGGCAGAGCCCTGCAGTGACACAGGGCAGCTGCCCAGCAGCCCCAACCCACCTCAAGCAGCAGCAGCAGCACATGGGGGACAGCAGCGTCCCCAGTGCCACAAGGCTCCCTGCCCCTTGGCTGGTCCTTTCAAGGCTGAGCGCCGCTTATCCAGGGCTCACCTGGGTCCCAGTCCCACCCAACGCTCTGTTCTGATCCAGGGGCTCTCAGGAGACACAACATTCCAAGGCACTCCAGTGTCCCTTGAGCCAAGATCTATAGTAGCAATATCACACTGTGACTGCTCCCAGAGATGGGAAAACTGAACCAATGGATGATGAAATGATTTAGCCAAGGGAAGGGAAGAGGTCACAGGAAAGACTTTGTCAAATTAGGGAAAAATAGCAGAGCTCTCGGGCTCCAGGGCACACGAAGCACTGGGCCAGGCCTGCCTGGTGCCACTAGGATGAAAGTACAGGTTTTACTTTGGTACTTGCTGGCCTCTTAACAGCCTTAACAGCCTGGAGGCAGGCAGGAGGGGTAAGACAATCACCTGTCTCCAGTTTCAACATAAGGCAACTTAAAAATAAACCCAAGTACCACAGCAGATATTTGTCTAATTCTTTAGAATTTGGAAATACATATTCCAAAACAACGATTTACAAAACATAGGTTTGACATCTCTTAGAATTTTCTCTTGTGCCTTCAAAAGAAAAACGCAGCAAAACACAAGGCAGTTCACGTTGAGCCTTTCTGTAGCTTTTTGGGGGGGTCCTTGGGTCCTGCTTAGCTCCTAGGGCAACATTTCAAGAGTGGGAATCCCTGCTACAACACAACTAGCAAAGCATGGCCAGAAATCAACCAAGATCCCAAGTCACAATAAATTTCTAAAACTCAGAATTTAATGTCGTATTGTACATGTTGAAACCAAATGGTAGAGCTCTTGTAATAGAATATTTCCCTCAGATTATAAAAAAAGAGGTACTGCATATTCAATGATGTTATAATAGTAGTTACAGTACAGTATGGATGGTCTAATTACATGAGCAAGATCTGCAAGGAAAGTTAACATCATCACAGTTAAAGCGTGATAAGGTGCCTTGCAAACCTTGTCTTTCTAACAACTCAGACATTACTGGCACTAACAACACTAAGAAGTTTCAAAAATCCTTGTTAGTGAAAAATGGTGATAAATAATACTATCTTTCACCTATAAAATTTCTCTTTAACCATCAGTGTAAGCATGCATCATATTTTTTTTCTTTTATGATCTAGTCAATTGAAATTGTGGTATGAATTCAGTCAGCTTGAGCATCACTGACTGACAGATTGCCAAGAAATTGGTGCCTTCCACATTACTGCACCTCTGAGCTGAGGACTGGGCGGCTGCAGCAGCCTGAGTTTCCAAATTTCTTATTTTTTTGTGCTGCCAACTTCAAAGGGCTGATACAAGTGCGTGGGCTGGCTTGGATGTGAGCTCTGCTTTCTCCACACATCACTGTGTCTCCTGCACTAATGACTCACACCTGCACATGCCACTATCTGATTTCCAGGCAAAGATGTTTATATATGGGAATTGCAGGGCCAAATCCTGGTGGTGTAACTATAGGGATCGTGATTTACCTAAAGCATCTGCCCGTGAAGAAAAAAGGGATTTGGGGACATTGAATTCCCTCTCCTTTCAGGTGCCATGAAAAATGGATGCACTTTCCCTTTGGACAAAAACCTGCATTGCAATTTTATCTCAGATCTACAGTCATCTGCATATGGTGAAGCTCTACTTTACACCTGGCTACTTGGCAATCACAGACCCACGAGTTCCATTCCATGTAGTAAAACTTACTGTTATCTTCTCTCACAGCAGGGTATGAAATTATTTTCCAATGCAGGCTACTCATACAAGGATACTTATCTGTTGCAGGCTGCTACAGGAAGAAAGCTACTTCAACCATGTAAAAATAACTGTGGCTGCCAGGTTTGTGATTACTGACCTGCCTGGAGTCCTTCACACCCTGCCCAGAGCAGCAGTCGCACCCGGGCACTTCCCCAGCGCTCAGAGGCTTTTCCTGGTGCAGACTGCAGAAGCACCAGTCCCTGGTAGCAGTTACACATCTCTCCTCTGCAACTGGCCATGGAGTGTTTTTACTACACCTTCTGATAAGGCCATTTGTCTTCCTTTCCTTCTTTGGAGTAATTTGGTGAAGGGTAGAGAAAGAAAAACAGCTCAGAATAACTGTCTGAATGACCTCTCTGCAAGAGCGGCATTGCAAACTGCTCAATGAGTTACATCCCCAGGGCACAAAATACAGATTTGTTGCAGTGTAAGTGTTGAAATATGTTTATCTGACAGCTAGTAAGTATACAGCCTATTGCACCTTAATGCTGAAAACCATACTGAGTCTTGGATCTCAGATTAAGGTGATTGTGCATTTAAATAAATTTCTGGGTGAAACTGGGTGAATAATCAAGCTGAAAACAGCTGTTTATATAGATCTGCATTTAGCTCCCAGCAGCACAACATTCCTCCATACAAACATATGTCTCCTTCATGGCTTGCTTCAGAAGAAAAAGGCTGAGGTGTCAACGTGAAGGTGGTTGTTGAAGCACAGGCTAGAGGGCCCTCATGTCCGACATCAACGTGCCCCTGTTGTCCCTGGTGCTAAGGGTTTGCTCCAGCCTGCACTATTAGCAGCTCCATTAGGGCCAGCTCATTATACACCTGCCCACATCGGCTCTCCTTCTGCTTTTCAAAGGAATTCAATCTTGTGGCAACCTTCCATTATTTTTTTTCCCCCTCTATCTTTTCTGTCCTCTTTTTTCCAATATTGGTTTACGCTTTTCTCAAAATTCCTATTTCCAACCCCCTCTTTGTGAAATAAACAACAAGTTTGAATTTAGGTATCACTTTTCTGGAAAAAAGGTACATCTTGTGTTCCTTTATAATACATTAGATTTCCTGATTCTTTTCTTTATAGTAAGAGACTAACTACCTCAAAAAACAGAGTCCTCTCTCCAGAGGGAATCCTCTCATAGCAAGGGAAGAGCCCAAACCCCAGCACAGGTGAATCTTGCATTCAGTCCATCTGTAGTCTTGAAATATTATATAGGCAGTAAATATCATTTATTCTTGGTACTTTATTCATTGGAAGTGACAAATTTTTTACTACTCTCTATGTGAATGAGGGTTTTACAATGATTTTGAGCATTTGAATTTACAGCATAAATGGATTTCACTGAAAAAGACCAATAGGTGATGCCAGTGCTATCAAATCTGAAGTATCAAAAGGCTCTCTATCCTCATACAAATTGCATTAGGCATTTAAAAAATGTTGCTGCGCCTTTTTTAGGCAAAGAGATTGTTGAATCGGAAAACAAGTCCGTTTTAATTAGCTCTATAAATCAGTTTGCAGCTGTGGTGGCAAAAGAGAAAAAAAGGCAGAACAGCTTAATTCTCCTTCCGAGGCAAGCAGAGCTGGTACCATATTACCAGCTTTTGGCTTTTCTTTCTCCTTTTCCCCCCTCCCTCTCTCCTAACATTTGCTCATTTTATTCCTGCAAGCAGCTTCTTTAAGTCAGAGGCTTTGCATGGATGAAGCATGAAAATCTTGTACTTTTGCTAGGGTCTACATTCATGCCTTCTTCTTTAACAATTCAATTTTCTTCCTACTCTATTCAAAGTATTTTATTTTCCAAGTAAGAATTCAGATCATCTTATAAACCCTACTATTCTCACCTGGCTAACAAAAGCACTCTAAATGGAATCTGTAGTTCAGTATGTTCCTTTTGAAATATATGTAGATGATACATTTTGTTTTGAAGCAACTAAAAGCAAGATTTTGCATCAAGTTGCACACTAATATACCAATAAGCTCATTCTAGCAACTATAGCTGCCCACCTGATAAGCATAGGTAATACAGGCACTTTAGGAATGTAAATGACAATGCTAAAATAGAACATTTCACAGCTACATATACAACATCATATAACCATGCATTATGTTTCCTCAGTGCACATATGTACTAATTAGCAAACTATTAAAATGTGATAGCTCTCCAATAAGCAAGTTAAATTACACTAAGTTCTGCATTAAAAGCCTCTCGAAACGGATTTCCAATTAAAAATGTATGCAAAACTCAAGTCAGAGCCTCTAATCTTGCACAAGAACATCTGAGGCTGAATTTTGGGTCCTAATACGCCCCTTCGGCTTGGGAGCCATGGAAGAGCTTGCATTGAACTGAACACGGTTGCCTCCTGCAGATGAATCAGATCAAATATAAAGAAAAATCAAATATAGAGCAAGTGTCAAATTTTGAACCACACACAAGGAAATTCACTTGACAAAGCTGCTGCAAGACCTTAAGCCTTCAGCATCCCTGCACACCCAGTGTTCCAGATGGGAATAGACACTCTCAGTTATCCCCATCATACGCTGGCCATACAGTGAGTACCACACGTTGCACTAGGATTATTTTATAAAGATGAATGTAACATTTTGCATTTTCTAAATTTATACAGACAAAACCCATATTCTGATAACTCAAGTAGCCACCTATTACCATTTGCTGTTATTGTGCATGTAGAACAGAAAGAAAACAAAAGGTAAAAACAAAAATACTGAAAAAAAAGTGAGTAGTTTTCGTATTTCCTGAATCAAGCTGAAATATGACATTGTTTCCAAGCTCAAGGCCAACTTTATTTAAGTGTTTTCCAAGGTCAGGACTAATTGCTGTAAGAAGCAACATCTCATTGTAAGAAGAAACTAAAACCACTTTCTAAGGCTAAGTAAGAAAAATCAATTCTGAAGCAGAGAGGTTCTGTCATCCTTCATGTGTTTTGGCTCTCAAACACAGCTATATATCATTCAGCCTTGTGCCTCTTCTCTACTTTGGGCAATTCTAAAAGACATCTAAGGCAACATGCAGATACATCAAGGGATAACAAATTCTTCCGAATGTTCCTTTTCTCAATCACTTTCCTAGGATTACCTGCACAATAAATTGAACCACTGCATTTGACATTTCAACATTTGACTTTTCACCAGGGACTACATTAGAGCTAGCAGACTAATGGTAATAAATAGACACACAAATAGACACCACTGAAGCTCAGCTCCGACTATAAAACCCAAGAGCCTTCAGAAGTGCTCAGCCTCCACAGACACTCTTGCAAACAACTTCCCCAGTGGAAACATTTCAGGTAAACAAGGGATTTTAAATGACCACTGGAGAATATGGAGAGAAAGCAATACTCAATAAGCAAGCACTGATTACAAACGTAAAAGAAAAATAAAAAAAGAAGAAGAAATCCTTCCATCACCACACAGCATAGGAAGAGAGGGGAACAACTGGAACAAGGTGACATTAGTCCCAACAGCAAAGGGATATTTTGTGCTTATTTTGTGTGTTTCCACAAACAAGAGGGTGCAGAGGCAGAGCCACCGGGCAGCTTGCGCTCTGTGGGTTTCGGAAAAGCACAAGTCAGGTAAGAAAGGGCAGACACAAGCACCTCTGCAATTTCTAGAAAGCGCCAGGGACATTTGTCATCAAATGCATACGTTTTTTGATGTCCAGAGACAGAAAATGCCTTGTGTCATTGAGCTATTTCTGCTCAGGGGAAGAGCAATGCTCAGGTAGCAAGTATTCATTTACTATTTTTACCAAGACAAATAGAAGCAGTACATTTAGTCACTGATACTCCCTTTTTTCTTGACTCATTTAAACAACTTAATTGTGATTGCAAACTGATTTCATTACCAAAAGAGATGAAATGTTTTAAAGCAGCATTATCTTGCACAGAGTGTATTAAGCCCCATAACCATGATGCAAGCAGGAAATAAGTGGTTTCTTTGCCTCTCAGCTGCACTTTAGACCACAAATCATCACTTTCTCAGGGCCATCTCCCTGGTAGGTGCCCATGAACGTCCCTGTACTTGAGCTAAAGGGCTTCTCCAAACAGCCTGTGTCCTGAGCTGGGGTAAGAGCAGCCCCTTCTGGGGACATCTGCTCTTTTAAGTCTTATATTCCGTAGGGGAGCCGAAATTGCTTCATGTGGCTCTCAAAAAATGAAAAGACGTGCTTAAAACTTGAAGAAAGTTTAATCCAACTGCTGGCAACACTGACATAAGAGTTTATCACGTGCTTTCTATGCCATTAACTAGTGAAAGAAGCACTCTCCTTGTTTTAGGTATGAATAAGAACACTGTTGTGATCGTGTAGATGACTCACACTATAAAACACAGGGAGACAAAACGTCCCTTGATTTCAGCTCCCCAGAACAGCACATGCAGCTGCTTCCAGCTGCAGGCCAGTCTGCAGCCTGGGAGCTCCTGGATTCAGCTGTGCACGTTCCTCCCGCTGCAGGGTGACTGGGAACCGCATTAATCCCAATTATCTGTGTTAGAGCGAGTAACAAACAACACGGCTGGGGTTCTAGCTCAACAGCATTAAAAGACACATAGAGAATTAGACCCTAATTTGGAAAATAGACTGCATTTCTCACAAAGAAAAATGGATTGTTCCCTGTAAAAGAAAATGAGGATTTAGTAAAGCAGACAAATTCTGACCCTTTCTCCCCTAGTCTCAACTCTGAAGGCCACCAACACCTCCCTGTTCCCCACCCATCCAAGAACAAGATGCATTGAGGTGCAGAGCTGACGCACGCAGGTGGCATCGCACCTGGGAAAGCTAAGGGCTGTCCAGGCCACCAGGCGCCATCAGGGCTCTCCCAGCGAGGCCAGGGACCCTGCAGCAAATAAGGGCTGCTCATGTCCTAACTGTTGCAGCACCTGCTGAAGGCTGGAGGAGCTCCCGATCATCTGGAAGGTGCACAAAGGCCCCTCCTTCCTGCAGCCCCCAGCGATGCTTCTGCCAGGCGCAGCAGCGATTCTGTCGCTTGCACCACCCTGTGTCCTTGCAGCGCTCTGGAAGCAGCAGAAATTACAGGTAAGTAGGCAGGTTGTTTATAACCATGACTTACAAACACCAATAAAATCTCATCCTCCACATCTCTGATGTGTTTTATAACCCTCAGAAGCATGATACCTTGAACCCGACTTTAGTACTGATTAATTATTAAGATTTTACTAATAATCTAATACAGTGACTGATGGAGGTAGATATGTGTCTGCATACCTGCACCATAAGACAGGAAAAAAAATATAGTGAAAGATCATAGCAAAAGCATCTGTAGATAGCGCATTTGGATTTAATCTTGAATTTTTATTAATGTCGGTGGGACTTATCTAGCTATGTCCACAGGCAGCAGTGTATAGCATTTTAATACATTTTATTACTGCAGGTATCAGTGCAAAAATTATCAAGAGTGCCTTTCCTCCCCCTTTTACATTCAATTTCCCAAAGATAGCGGTTGCATTTGTCCAATTAGAGTCAAAATTCCCTATGCAAAAGAATCCACATAATTCTATAAAATGAAAGAAAAATAACAGCACTCTACAACTCCATTAAGGGATACTTCTTGCCTACCTAATACACTGAGAGGCGGAGGGAGAGGAGGCACACTAGGGTATGTTGACCCCAAATCACGAACCCTAAATACACAGAATTTAGGAATCTGCTCCAAGAAACCCAAAGCACTCCAAAGGACTCATTTTAAGAAAATTTCCTGTAAACACATACAAGAATTTCATAAAGAAACTATGATTCTTTTTATACATTTGATGAAAAGAAATGAATTTAAAGATCTAAGATACAAGAAAACTGGAACACCAGCTTGTGAGGATGTCGCACAGAGCTCAGGCCCATTTGCAGGGTAAGGGATCAGGCTCCCGCAGCTGTGAACCCCAGGCAGACACATATGGAATGCGACAGGAGCTCTGTATCAGGACCCTGCTGCTTTTATATTCAGCCACTAAATCACACCTACATTAATGAAAACACGGTAGGAGTAAACCTCCAGGGAAGCACCCACAGCCATATCGAGGAACAAAGGTAGGCGCTTTCAAAGACTTCGCCCATCACGTCCATACAAAAGCAGAGGTTTCATCATCTCCGTAACACTTGTATCAAAAATGCCAACATCAGAATTACTGGTCCTTTTATTCTTTTGATAGACTTTATTGATCTTAATATCAATATCAAAACATCAACTTGCAAAAACAGAAAATAAATGGGCAAGATTCCTGTTCTATTCCAACCACTTGTATATACTCAAAAAAGAATCATTGCATTGGACACGAGAAAAACTCTCTTTAGTTTAGAAATAAAATGGTCCTCAATGAATAAAAAAAATCAATTTCAGCAAAATTATGATCATGAAATAAAGGAAAATTAAAAACAGGAAAATTATAAAAAGCACAAGCAATAGTAAGGTTATTTAAAAAAAAAAAAAGCTCAAAAAGAAGTGCAATATTGAAATGCATATTCCACAGCTGAATTTTAATTTTGTTGTCTGTGTCTGCAAAGAATTTAATGGAGACCAAACATATTCATTTCTGGTAATATCCAGAAGTGGAGACATATGCTCTGCGCCACATGCAATTCTGCATGACAAACAGCACAGCTTGTGACAACCTCAAGCAGCAGGTTTCACTGCTTTCAGATTTAACAGTCCTTTGAACACGGCCAAGTTCAAGTCGTGCCAGAACATTTTCTGGACTGACCTTTCCTGTCACGGCCGTGTCGCAGCGTTCAGCGAGAAACGGCAACATGCTGAACTTTGCTGAACAGCAGGCCCATTGAGGCTCGGCCCCCTGCACAAAGCACACGCATACTGGCGCAGAACAGCGTAAGCAAAAATAAAATAGAGAGAGAGAGAAAAGAAAGGAACTCGCCGAGTGAAAAAAGACTTTATACACAGTATGCAGGGTAAAATACCTGACAGAGAGTGATTTTAACTGCAGAAGCTGGAGAAGCAAGTTGAGGATACGTAGAAAGATCTATAAACTCAGAAAACAATGTTACAAAATTATCTGAGGGTGCAAATTAGTATTATTGTTAAAAGCACACACGGATGGCAACAGACTCTTCACTGTACATGTGGTACACATATCCAGCTCTATAAATCTCACATCACAGCCAAATTTCATAGCCCTCATTCTAAAAGCTAGGAGTAGAAGAGTTTGACAAAGGGAAAATATTTTTAACCTAGGCCAAATACTTTTTTTGTAAAAACTGTTTTTAAAATAACAGGCAAAATACAAAAACCTTCTGCAAAAGGAAAAAATCCAGCATGGAAAATTTGAACACTGAAAATGTGGCATAGCTTTAAGCAACTGAAGAAAATCTCCTGTTAGACAGTGCTCAGTTACTTTCAGTGCCTAAGACAGGAAAAGGTTGTTCAATTAGAATTATTGATGATGCTGCCAGATAAAAGCCAGACTGCGGTTTCTGCAACTCATGGAAACTTACTGAAGAACTTTGTGTAGGAACAAGGAGGTAGCTCATGAGGATAATGTACCTCCTGGTGTTAAGTAGCCATAAAATAAGGGTTTTCTGAAGTGCAATTTTGAATGAAGATGCATGCAGCATGTGCAAGCCTTGTTCTTGGGGCCCGAGACCATTTTTAGGTCTGATCACCTCCTCACCCCATCATCTTCAGGTCATCTTTGAAGAGTGCGTGTTAAATAAGGTCGAGGCCACACAACAAAACCAAAGAGAAGACATAGTAAAATACTACAGAGAAAGCAAGCCCTGTCCCTTGGAGGTTCTGAAAAGAACCTTAAAGGCAACTTAAATTGTGGCAGTTCCTAGCACTTGAGTATTTCAGTTTACATAACCCAAAATCTCACATTTGCAGATATAATCATAAGGATATAAAAATCAACATTATGTGTAAAGTCAGCTGCAGACTTATTTTTGTCTAATTTACTTAATTTTGTGCAACTCAGTAAAATACATTGTCCCGGTAAACTACTACTGCCTCTTCAGTATTGCAAGAAGAAAGGAGCCACCTCTAAGCTTCATGAGAATCAGGAGATGTGCAAGAAATTTAGAGCTATTAAGATTTTGATGCGATGCAAGAGGGAAGCTGTGGAAACCCAACCCGATGCTGCTGTTATGATACCAGCTCCCACTTGAGGGCGGTGCGAACAGGCTGGTTGTGCGGCAGGAACACCCAGCGCTGCTCCGGCACCCACGAGCTGCAGACGCTCACACGCTGCTAGGCTAGGGTGGAACTGTACCGAGGTGGGCTTAAATTGGTCAAAAACACTAAGAGCATAAATATGGCTTTCTAGATTCACGTTTAATTAACGTTTACAAAATGTCATTGCACAGTGCTAAGGAAAAGTACTAAATAGCAGAAAGCCTAAGCTGAAGGAGGCTCACAACGAAGCACTGAAAGGCATTGCTTTGTAATTAAACCTGCTCATTTAGCTTCATATTAGTACCACAGCTGAAGTAAGAAAACAAGCCACTAGAGGGGAGAAAGACCCTTTCCCTGGTGACAAATGGACATCCAGCCTTGTGAAGGCAGGAGGCAGCGCTTGCACCATTGCTGGTTGTCCTGCCATGCACATGAACGTGCCTCCAGCCATTCACCCCACTTCTGCTCTTCTCTGTCTCCTCTTCCGCTCCTCTGCATCAGCAAACTCCTGTGAAAAGTTGTCTTAAGAGCACAGTGGTTTCAGCCTTCCTGCATGTGCTTTGCACTGAACCAATCCATTTGTGGGGCTTGGCGGTGGCTACCACAAGTAAAGAAGATTAATCCAGGCCCTGTGTTGGTGCCTGATGCAGCACAAGAATGAGAAAGTCAAGACTTGACTGAGCACCAATGAGCAGAATTCAGGATAGCTTAAAAAAAACACAAGACAAGAGTTAGTACAAAATACTTTTAAATAAAACAAGCAGTTCTCTTGCTCTAACTCTGCCATCGCGATATACTCTTAAGGTTACACAACATGCTCATTGCTACTCCTGACAGTCACTTCCATGGCTTTAATGATCATCCTCACATACAGTCACACTGTCTGTTTAACTTTGGGTTAGAACTGCAGGACAGACACTGGAGGAGCAGTTTCTCTTCAGAACAGTATCTCCTCCTATTTTTGTTACTCAGATGTTTTTGATTTCAACATCACACGCATTACAAGCACCAGCATCTAAATTCATCTTCGTATGTGAGCAAAAATAGATCTTTGTATCTGACTTCACATATCTAACCTCATAAAAACCCATAAAGCTGAAGCAAACGCAAAACAGAGCCACACAGATGTAAAACATTTTATGAGAATGAGAATCAACAAATCAAATTATTTCACAGCTGTTATTAAAAGTCTAAGTACCTTATGAAAGTATTAAATGACATTTTGATTTAATGTTCAAAATGCACTGCTTGAATATTTACAGTGAAGAAGACTATCATTGAATAGTTCCTCAGTGGAATAAGTTTAAAATATTAATTCCTATTTATATATAGTATTTCTGATTTAAAGAATAAAAATGCTATTTTATACTCTATTATAGAGTATTTAGACTTAGAAAATAGCTCTCACCATTCTTTTCCACTACTCTCTGAATACTAGATATCTTTTAGAAAATACATGAGAAACTGCAATAGTGTGAGAGGAAAAAACACCTCTCTCTTCTACCAACTGTAAACATCAATGAAGAAACTTCATTGATTCAGTGAAGACCTTCTGAAGGCTCACGGCTGAGAACATGGTGAGCTCAAGCCTCCTATTTCTACAAGAGTTTTATGATGGGCTTGCACCTTTCTGCTTCTCTGCTTTCTGCTTAGGGAGATTTCCCAAAACACAACTGAGAAAAGCAAAATGCTTCCATCTGCGTATGAACTGCTTGGCAACAGAGCAACTATTGACTTTCTCTGCTGTGGTCAGGTTTTGTCAGATGATCATGAAATCACTCAAGAGCAGAGATCACCTCTCCATTCATAAAGAAAAGTAGCCTGTACCACAGGCAACTTTTCAGAAGCTTCCATTAGATACGTTACTTGTTGCCCTAATTTTTAAGTGAAAACTTTCTTCCACTTCTGCAGGTGGACCTGAGCTTTTGCAAGCCACAAATAGCCCCACTGCTATGTTCAACATTGCTGACTTTTGAAGGTTTGGAATTATTCAACACAGTTTTTCCTTCTTCCAACAGTGGTATTTTCGAGGTCACATTTCAGCTGCTGAGCACGTCCAGCACAGTAGCAACTGTCTTGACAACAAGCCAAAACATGAAACCTCTGCCCATTCCGATTAAGAGCGCAAGATTTTACACCTCAAGTTAAGGGACAAGCCCCCAAACCTCTGCCTATAACTGATTTAAAACCCTCATGATTCAAGCTGTAAAGCAAGTACATTGCCCCTGCTAACCATGTGAACTGTTTCTGCTGTTTGTGTGTGACAGAAAAGGAAAATCCAGACTGTGTTTATGCTAACACAGCTTGGCAATCGCTCTGCTTGCAGGCCCTCCTCTCCTTAGTAGGAAGGAGCGTCATCTTCGTAGCGAGTCACCAGCAGCACCACATTCCACTAGACCATTTTTATACCAAAAATGACTTAAAAACAAAACAAGAATCCTTGTTTGTATTCATTTCATGCTACAGCAAAGATAGCTAATTCCCAGCAAATTAATACTAAGGTTAAATTCATGTCAAGATTAGTTGAAAGACTGTAGAGCCTTGGTAATTGCCACTATAAACATCTTTTTGTTTGGCAGGAATATATACGGGGATAAATAGTCCAAGTAAAAGGTTTCCCCGCAGCCCAATTTGACAATTAAGGTGCTTCCTTCACCAAGCCCTGCTCAACGAAACACTTGCAGGTTCCCTGCCTGGATCCCTGTGCTGCTTGTAGGAAATCCTCCTCTAAACACAGTTCGCTGGCTCTGGGAAGGGTCACCCGACGAGGGCAGCAGCCCTTCCCACCTTGCTGCCACCTCTGGTCACGTTCACAACTAGGAACAACGTGGCTCAGTCATCTCTGACAGCTCCAACAACGTTCTGACTGGGAAAATCATCGTAATATTGCTTTCACTCTAGGTTAGTGTTTTCCAGCTAGGGCACAAAGATGAAATCGTTATCATTAATTGGTTAAATCACTTCAGCTTTTGCAGTTCTAGGCAACTTTACTCTGGCATATGCAATCTTGCTGCACAGCAATTGTTATCTTTGTTGACTAACTTTCACCGGTGACCTGACATGTTTTATGCTTTGTTCTAAAGTCTTTTATTAATAATATGTCATTTTTCAACATCCACCGTAATTTAGAGAGTTCTGAAATCTTTCATACGGACAATAACAGTTCTTGCTAAAATTAACAACCGGCAAAGCAGACCAATTACGTTGGCTGCTCAACACAACAAAAACTTCTTTCATGCTCCAGCAATGCAGCGGCATCAAAATGCAAATAAGCCCTGAAATCCTGCCCTGACTTTGGAAAAATGTTTCTAGACATACATGACAATTACTGCAGCAAGAAGGAAAAAATGTAGTACTTGCTTTTACCATCTAGAACTTGCAAAGAAAAGACTGGTTCAAATTCCTTCTTTCTAGATAGGGAAGCTTAAACTGACTGGCAGGGCAAGCTGAAGGCACTGCCAAGGTAGAAGCTGGAACAGAAGCCACCTAAGAGAGGATCAAGTTTATCTTGGTTTAAAAAATTCCTGAAAACATTCAAGGTGAAAAATCCCTGGGAAGACATTAAATACAAATACCACTTCCAGTCCTGAGCTGCAAGGCATAGGAAATTTGTAGGATATATGGCAGAAATATCCCTTTGAGGTCACCTCATTCCTGGCATCTGCTTTTGACTACTGACTAAAAAAGTTACTGGGTGAAATGAACTATCCTTCTGATCCCATTAATCTTTTCTTTCTAGAAAAGAACAACAAGAATTTGGATCATTTGTGGTCTCAGAATTAAATGTCCATTTTGCTACATCCAGGGAAACACATTCCTTTACTCATTCCCAGTAGGCCTTATTGCTGCGTTTCTGCCTACCTATTCCAAATGCTCCAACTACGAAGGCAATGTGGAGGTGCATCGAGTTCCTTCTGCTGCAGTCAGGAATTCACCGATGTCAGATCGGTTACACTCTGCAAACTAACCAAGATAAAAAAAAAAAAAAGGTGGCACAGTTTCCACAGAGAAAGCTGGGAACACTAAACAGAATGAAAACATGCTGATTTTTTTTTGTGAACTTTTTTTGCGGTTTTGTATCCAGGCCTGTTTAGTTTGCAGTTCCTGAAAGAAGACATTGAACAAAACTTCAAAACCTCAGACTGAGCTTGACATTCCACAGAAAAGTTATATCCTTACTATAAAGTAGGAATACCTAAACCAGAAAATTCTGATAAACAGTAAGTATGAACCCATCTAATGCCATTTCACATTATGTTACAGAACAGTTGTATTTCTGAACAGACACACCTGTGATTTGTCCAAAGGCATCCCATAAATCAGTGCATCAGAATGATGGAATATTCTTTTAATTACAGCTTCTCACAAAGCCTGTAATAACATGCTGAAGGTCAGAGGTTGACTTAATTGTTTGGCAAAATGATTTGTTAAGCAGGTTTCAGTATATCACTGTGTAATCCATAGCTACAGATGGGCTCAGCATCACTATTCCAGTGGGAAATACTTTTATGGCAGAAGCTGCTGTACGAACATTTCATTATGCTTCAGGAAAGATAAGCAATTCACAGGAGATAGGAAATGCTGTTTTCTAAGAGTAGATCAAGCCTTGAAGTTATTATAAAGAATTGCTGTGGGGAACTGAACAGACTGACAGAAGTTCAGAAAAATGCTTCACTGGGGACAGTCGTCCCCTCCAGCCCACAGGGCACAAGCAGCCGTCACAAAGGAAGGGTTTGTCAGCTGCACACCAGAAAGGTTTCCCTTCAACAGCCTGCAGCCCCAATATAAGTTTTGCTTGAAGCAAACGAAAGTTTCCTAATATGAGTGGCCTGACCAAAACAATTTGATTGGTTTAAGGAGTTTTTACAGCTAGAAAGACATCAATTAGAGGAAAAAGTACCTATTTTCTTTTTCTTTTGGCATTTAATCCATCACTATCTTGTTTTTAGGGGCACTGAAGGTCTCACTTATAGCCAAGTTCTTCCACTGCTGAGCTATGAGTATCAGTGGATTGCAACCACCTGCCTTATACCTTGCATCAGAGCCATCTGAGGGGCTCACTGAGCCACACCAATTGACCTAAGTAAACTATTGTAGATAAAAATCACTATGCAGAAGGGATTATTATTTCTGGACCAAGCCCACACATGAATCCTCTCCAGAATAACAGCTTTTTGAGTCAGTTCTGTGCAGGACTTGCTCAACAAATACAGATCACTGCCTCATGCTATTTGTGACAGGTTTCCTTTCTGTTCACAGATGAGCCAAAACTCTTACCCCATTGAGCCCTGATGTTACTGCTCTCATACCATTTAAAGCATGCTTCTTTACCATTCTTTAAACCATTTAAAGAATGTTTATTTATAAACATTCTGTTAATATCTAAGAATGCTAGAAATATCATTGCATAAATAGGAAAAAAAAATCACCACAGTTGCTAGTCATTCAACTGCCTAAAGATTGCTATCCAGATACCACATGTGAACATAAGTACACAGTAAAGTGGACACTGTCCTGGAAGAAACATATTTATGTTTGTGAACACAAATAAGTATTTCACTAAAATATAAGCTGTGTAAACTTATGTCTAAAAGTGTTTTATGTTCTTCAGAGATGAAGATATCAGATTCAAATACAAACTGTCAGACTCAAAACAAAGGTATTGATAAAGATGGACCTATTTTGTTAAGTTTTGATTCCATTTATAGAGTTCTGAAATTAAAAAAAAATCCATGCACTCACCGTAACTGGAAATCATGACTAAAGGCATGAAAGATTGGGCACAGTCACCCAAATATTTGTCAGTGCTGCTGCTGGTTGCAGACCAGTGGTGTGAGGCTGTCCTGATGTAGCTGATTTCTAGTGATGAATAGTTTCAAATGTCCCTGGCAAGCAAATTCTGCTACCATAGTTTATTCTCATTCAGATTTCTGTAGAAAGTCCTTTGCAAGAATGGTGCCTAATAGACCATTAGAGTTTTCCCAGATAGTTGCAGTGCTTCAGCACCCTCATCCTTCAATTGTCTTTCTTTTTTTCCTGCCTTCTTTCAGCAAATTCGTCTCTTTCATTGGTATGAAGGGACACAGAGTCCAGACAGTATCTCCTCAGAGGATTATGTCAATTTAAAACAACATACTTTGGAGCTATACAAATTTATCATAGAACCAAAGCAGATGTTAGTAGGAACATTCAAGGCCAAGATCATGATGTACCGCAATATATGAAACACACATTCCTTAATTGATTTGCTTCTTATGCACCTTTCTAGTGTGCCCATCACATTTGCTTTCAGGTGAATGTTTGCACATTCATGGAGTCAATTTCTCATCCCCCCACAACACTCAGGGAGATGGCAGCCTGTTCTAGAACACTCCTTTGCATGACAGTTTTATTTACAATTGATCACTTCCATACACTAAAGAAACAATCCTAACTGACTTAAGAGATTGGCACCTCCAGGTGTGACTAACAAGTCCATCATGGAAAAATTCACAGCAGAAAAGTTAGCAGGTATGACTAAATCTCTGCAAATCATTGGTCCCCACAGTAGTCCCTGGTATTAAATATACTTAGGCCTTAGCTAATACAGGCCAGGAAGAACATATTAAATTGGGCAATTCAGAATCACTGGGCTGCTAATAGGAATATAGGCAATAGAAATGTCGAAGCATGAGAACTGTATCTTCAAGTCCCCACAAATCACAATGTTCATTAGCTTAGTCTTGCAATCCAGATATATAGTCCTTAATAAAACTATCCATAGAACACAGATAACCAAATGATGCTCATCTTTCCCCACGAGGAACTCCACTACATTCAAACTGCTGCTTTTCAGTAAATTAAATAGGATTTAGTTCAATATAACCATACTGCAAAATTTGCCTGCAGGTCCTTTACTTCTTCCTGGCTAGGAGGATGCCCAGGCTAGAGAGGCAGGTCTGCAGTTCAAAAGACTGTGGAGCTGCTATTGTCCCTTAAACCTCTCCGTCAGAAGACTGGAATTTTGGCTCTGCAGTGACCTAAGCCCCAGATAGCCAAGCTCTTGTTAGGCTGTTCCTCACCAGTCATGAGGCCAAACATGACTAACAGGTCACCAAACATGATTAACACTAAAATACCCACAAATACTTAAATAAGTCTTCAGGACAGCACTGGAAACATAAGCAGCACGTACAGTTTCCTAAAGGTTTGGTTAATCTTCCTATTCTATGCCTTCTCACATGAACTGGTGCCCTCATTTACAAGGTATATAAAAGTATGAGCAGCCTATTTTTCTGAAAAGTTATCAATTATTCAATGTAACTTAACAAAGTGATGGCTGCCTCTACAGCTATAAGAAAGCAATAAAACATTCTACTGTTTACATCAAATTAGAAATCTCTGAAACCAGTCAAGTTTAACAGAGCAAAGGGGAAAACAGAGCATGTTTTCTCATGCCAGTGCCTTGCAGGTCAGGTTTTGCCTTCATAGGGAAAAGACTGTGATATTCCTTATAAAAGGAAAAAATAAATTTGGCAGGAGAAAACAATTCTTACATACAGAAAATTCACTTAAATTCACTTATGTTCATTATCAGTAGTGTCTCAATGGCTAGAGATTTAAAAGGAAAAATAGAAAACTGTTTGCCATGAAAAATAAACAGCTAAGAAAACTTTGAAATCAAATACATTTTGACTTTGCATAGAGCAAAATATAAACTTGGTTACAGCTTGGGAAAATTAAAAACTCCTCAAGTCTTAAATATTTTATTTGCTGTTAAAAAAGTTTTGTGAAAATAACTAAAAAGAATACATAAAAACAATGCTAGCATCTACTTGATTCTAATTGAAAACATAATTCTTCGTTTCCTATTGACTCAAAACACTAGTGCCCCCAAGTGACATTTCATTATACAATAAAGTTTTCTGGCTTTGTTTAAAAAATATTTTAATTGTTTTGTACAATGTTCAGAGAGAATGGAAGAACATAGTTATAAGCAAAAGCCAAAATTACATGATATGGAGAATTTAGAGCTTTGGCAGGAGGAAGAGTAGCTTACATTCTCATTTTTAACTGTTCTGAAACTGCAAATTGTCAGAAATTTTTAGCATAGGCAGAATTTACTTCATTTACTAGCCTCCTACTACCTCAACACCCAAGAAAGTATTTCCTTATTCTGGAAAGAATTTCCTAGTTCTCTTTTTCCGATTGTTAATCTTGCAGTTTGCTCTCCTGAAATCATATATCTTCTCTATATTCCCAAAGATATATCACGCTTTCTAGGTTATCAGCAAGTATAGAAACTTAAAAGAACAGATGTGAAGTGAAAAACACCAGGACTGACAGACCTCATTAAATCTAACATCATCTCTTGAACTCTCTCTTAAAGAAATATTCTCCTTTGCTTTTCCATAAAACATACATGAGAAAAAAAAAAAGAAATCCTCTGATATGTTCTTGAAGAGCTGCAGTATATTGTTTTATAATTGTAACAATGCTATCAGGGACTAGGAGAAATAATAAAACCCAGCAATTAAGATTGGGGCAACTTATTTAGTGTTTGCTAAATATTATATAAAGTCAAAATAAAAGCAAATGCCGCTACCTCAGTCCTGGCATCAAATGTTTACATACCATGTTCATGAAATACCTAAGTCACATTTATTTGCTAGCTGTATATATTAATATATATGATAATCAGATGTATTGCTAAAGATCAAATGTTATATTCAAGATTAAGGACATATTTTAAATACGAAAATTCATATATGCTGACACATTCCAAGCTCAAAAAGAAATAAAGAATAATGCCTATTTAGAAAAGGTTTAATGCTTTTTCCTTAATTTACATTTGGTATCTGTAGTTGGCGTCATAGCATATTCTGCTAGACTTGTAATGTATGTTTAATATACTAATATATAAAATATTGAGGATTTTGAAGAATCAAATGCAATTTGGAACCAAATTCACGGTTGCAGAACTTGAGATAAATTTAAAAGAAACAATTTTCAAGAACTATTGGGGCTTTTCCGAAGTCCGAACAGATAGCACCTGAAAACTGTGTTATTTTCCCAAAATTTGTTAAAACAATAACCCATGTACTAGTAGTTACATAGATTCTCCATTGGAAGAAGTATTTGAAAGGTATTAAAAACTTAGTACATTTCTTTGCAAATAAAGTTTTTATATGTTTTACACTAGAACATATGGAATACAGAAGTTATCTTTTATATGACGCTAGAGTACCTGATCCTGCTGACAGATAGGGCTGTGACTATTATTCCAAATCATGGTGAAAAAAGCATACAACCAAAACGTGATGTCAGATACACACGTTTTGCAATACTGCTCTTGTAAATAATTCTCCACTTTATAAATTTAATAGTAGTGTTAGTATGAAGAGTAACTACAGTTAGTCGACATTTATTAAAAAAAATAAAGCTCAAGCAGTACTGCAGAATAATTAGGGAGCTATGAACTGCCTGTATCATTAGTCTTCGTACCACACACATCCTTACTGTTAATATAATTTATCCTTCACTTCTTTTATCTGTTAAATGCACTTTAAATAACATTGTAGTCCAAATCTAAGTCTAATTTTTCAATGTGGATCCAAACAGCTGTGACTTAATGAGAATCACAAGCTTGCAGCTTAATAAAAGACTTAGCAGAGAGCTCAAGCACTGAACAAAACACACCACTGCAGCAGAGTTGGGAAAAGCATCCAAAGCAGTGCTGCACGGCAAGCAAGCTACAGCTCTTCACATGTAAGTAGGTGTTCATAAGAATAACTCCTGGAAAAGCTCCACTGCACAGTAAGAATGACCTATATCAAATACTAAGAAATGTTTGTTCATAACAGTTTCTATTTAAGATATCTACAATAAGGTATAGAGATAATTACTACTCTTCTTTCCTCTCTCAACTTGAATGTGTATCTGCTTAGAAGTATTTCCTCTGGCAAGCATTTTCCTACCTGGATAACTGAAGAAGATTGCATCACCTAATGAAATTTCCAAAACGCAACCAGTTTTGAATGACTCTCACTGTGTAGCAAACCAGAGACTGATACTATTAACAGACATTATTCATATTGATTCATATTATTAATCGTACCAGTCAAACACATTTTTCTAATGACTATTTAATAGCTATGAACTATACACAAAATTCATTGCTCCACATATATTACAAGTAAAAATAATCATGTAATATTCAGAGAGGAGTCAGTTACTATTGTTTCTATGGAAGAAAAGTTTCATTTGTGCAACATCTCACAGCTCTTATACACTGCTATTAGTTTAGAGGTTTTTTTTGTTTGTTTTGTTTTAAAAGGCATTTCATTCATATCACACTATCTGGATTCTGAAAACTAACACCATCTACTTTGATGAATCAATGAGGCAGGAATTTCCCTTTCTTACAGATGTTACTTAATACTCCTTTTTCTCCCAGTATAGAAATCTCAGTATACCAGCAATACAGAGCCACCAACAGTGATTTGCTATCAAATATCAACCGCTTTTGAATCAAGACAAGCAGCTGTTAAGACCGCAATCCATTTCAAACTACATTGTGAATGCATAAGTGAAATTCAAAAATGTTTTAATAGACATAGAGATTTTATTTTTTCACATTTTTGTGATAAACATAATCTCTTCA
>JAUBOD010000244.1:3081679-3096573 GCA_032353885.1 Nothura maculosa | reverse complement strand
GCCCCAGTCATCTTTTGGCTTCATTCATCTTTTCCCTATTCTCAAGTATAGGCATTTGCCTTCAACAGCACTACTTGCCCACTTTTCTCTACAACCTTCTTTTCACTCAAGTTCCTTCCCTCCTTTCTGCTCCATTTATTCTCCCGCACTTTGAGCTCCCCTTATTCTCCAAATTCCACTTCACGCACTCAGTTTCCTTTTGCTGCCCTCTTATCTTGTGGAGGTACCTTGTAGTCTTCTATGTTTTATGGTAACTTAATTATTGGTTATTACAGTAACTTAATTTATGGTATTATTTGCTGTAAAATAAAGTTTCTTCTGCAAACACTACAGACATTAATAATATAGAGAATATTAGGGGAAGGTGACAATTTTTAAGTCAGCAAGCTTGGGGGGGTTCCTCTATGATAGTTTTTCCTGTGAATTTATTTTTATAGATCCATTCCCAAAACCAACAAAAAAAGTAAATTTACTACTAACACAAAGTATTTCTTTCACAAAGAAGAGATTTTATTTGTTCTACTGCAACTTTTCTCCAGATGTTTTGACTGATGATTCGGAAGCCTTTCCTTTGTGTCTTACAGCAATCTATCATCTTTCTAAAACATTTTCTTTGAGTCACCCTTCAATAATACCAAAGAATTTTTTTCCCCTTGAGCCTTTATACTTAGCTTGTAGCTTTTAACTGTATTAGAGTGTGTTGAGTGTCTTAGAAACTCTAGTTTTCGCATTGTAAGACCCTGTCTCTAAAGTCTTAACCTCTACAAAACAAACTATGCTGTGAGGGACTAGTACAAACCCCAAGTAACAAACTCCAGGTCACATATGGAAGGTGAAAGTCAGAAAGCCTGACAACTATTTAATTACTTAAGAGCAAAGGGCTGCAGAAGTGATTTTCAGTACAAATACTGCTTAATCTAGGGTTAATGATGCCTTTTAAGAGTTACTGCTAATATGGGTTATTAGCAGTTGGTATTTTTAACCAGAGACGAAGACAAGAATAATAGTAGACCATTAGCTTCAGTCTCATGAATCAAGAATCAGCTTTTCTGCTTTGTAACTGCAATAATATCTTCATAAAACATTAATTCTAGCAACTCCTTTTTTTAAGTAGTTGAGAAAACAGGTAAGTATCAAATTTAAGTAAAAAGGGAAAACATGGAACAATAAAACAAGATACAAACTGGGCACGCAGGTTGGATACTCATATCCAACCTTCCCCTCCTCTCCAACAGAGGCACTATGAGCAAACATGCAATGCACTACAAAGTGAGATGTTAGAGTGAGATGTTAGCATCCCCGAGAAATCATTAATAACCTTTAGTTTGGATTACAAAGCCCGTTAAGATTTATTCCTTAATAGTCTATTCATCACATTTGAGTGACTATCTCTAAGGGAGACTCACAAGCTACAAGTGAAATTAAAGAACAAATGAAGATAAAGCTAATCTTACTTTTTCATCGTCTTCAGAGAAAGGGGCACCTCCGGGAGTCTTGTTTATTGCCTGGGCGACACCAATGACCTCTCCGTCGCTGTTCCGGATGGGCATGCACAGCAGCGACTTGGTCTTGTACCCCGTGAGCTTGTCGATCTCGTCGTTAAAGCGACGATCCTTCAAGGGAAGCAAGAAGGTGTTAGCGTATGCACCACACACTGAACAGGTTTCAACATGCTTGCTATTCTCCATGCTTTACACAGCATTCTCCGTAGTATCGTGTTGCTTCTTCTCCCTCGTTATATTCCTTTTTCCTCAGTTAAGATACTAAGAGGAACCTCTCTCACTCAGATGATCAGGCCCAGGCTTCATAGGTATGAGCATGCAACGGTGAGGAAAAACACAGGACCTTAATTAGCACAACAAGATACCTAAAGATACAACAAGATACTAAAGTGGCCAGCAGGATATGAAGGAACATGAAGGCAAAAACAGGAAAATGAAGACCAAACAAATGCGTGCGGAATATATGTATATAAAAATGGAGGAGGAAAAGGATTGGAGCAGAGCTGCACAGAGGAATGACCCTGAGGCTCACGCTAGCATTCCCGCCTTCCCAAGAGGTTGTTTGAGGATTGCTTTTACATCATCCCCTTCTCTATCCCTTTCCCTTTTGCATCCTGGAGCACAGGAAAAGGTTGGCTGTCTCCCTGTCACCCTTCTCCAGGGGAAGTAGCCGTTGCTCCTTTCACGGAGCCGCCTTTCCTCTCGGCTCTAGGATGGCAGCAGCGTTTGCTGCTGTGAGGGGCTGCTCAGAGCACAAGCACAAACCCCTTGTGCCCATGACACCAGTTGCCTCCGATAGGCTCGTGCCAGCGTGGCACTACACCCATCCCAAACCTCTTTCTCATTCAGGGAGCTCATTTGATCAGCAATCCACATGGGCTCGCCTGCGAGTCCCTCTCACAACCCAAACACACGATTCGTGAAGCAAGTGGTGATGCTTTAACATAACCATAAGGTTCGTCAAGGTGCTGACTCAAACACCAGCTATAAAACTGGGAATGACTCCACGGAGAATCCCTGAAGTGACCAGGCCTGAATAGAGATTTAGCCACAGACATAATTCCTCTGATCTCCCAACTAAGCCACGTGCAGCACCCAAAAAGCATAGGGGCAAACACAAGGGCAGCTAGAAAGGTCTTCAGACAGAGCAATTTCTCAGAAATCTGTAGTGTTTGAAAGGGCAAGTTTTCAATACAGTCCAAATTTTAGCAGAAAATGTCTTTCAATACAGATTGAAAAAAACTAAACTAAAAATAGTTTGTTTAAACGGTCATTTAAAAAAGAATTATCCATTAGAAGGCACAACTCTTTCCTCTATATTCTCCAAACAAATGAATTTCTGAAACACCACTTTCTAGAAACTCAGTCAATAACTGGATCTATAACTAGGAAGACATCTGTCTGCACCTGACAGCACTGACTGCACCAAGGCTTCCTGCCGTCCTCAGCGCAGGCCTGAACTTGACACAAACAGAGCACGAGCTGAAATCATTCTGCTCTGGAACAGCATAACTCAAATTACAGACCACAAAATGATTCAAAGGAGGCTGCAAAGTGTACAAAAGCTGCTGCTAATAGCATCTTTATCATACAGTGGAATTACCTTTACTGGAATTACCTGTACCTGTTACATTAGCCAAGAAATTACTGCTATTAACTGCAAACAGCTCCGTTCTTTCAAGGTTATGTTAGTTTTTCCACCGAAGCTAGTGGTCACAGCCAGTTCTGATTCCCTTAATGTGAGGGAATGGGGCTATTGTACAAAAATAAGCAAGTCTTTCAGAAGTCTAAACAATATCAGTTGTAAAATAGTACCTGTGTATTCTTTTCATAGGTGAAGAAAGAATAATCCTCACCATCCCTAACATATGATAAGGCTTGACTGTGAAAAGGAAGACATTTCATTATAGCATATGCAACCAACACAGCATTTTCATCCCCTAGAAATTTTATTCTCCGTTTTATTTCTCTGCATTTACATCTGCATTGCAAACACTACTGAAACAGACTGGTTTAGTCACCTCCAAAGAGAGGTGCTTTAGAAGCTGTCAGCACTCACTCAGCATTGAGATTAACATATACATTTGGCTATTATGTTGCTTTTTGCATTTTTTTTCTTATATGCTTTGAAGAGAATTAATACCAGCTGTGCTACTCTTACAGCAATTACAACATTCTACTGCCACAAAATATCAAGGTTTGGGTATTTTTTAATAATAAAATTTTGGATTGCATTGTTTTAATTCTGTAATTTCATTAGGAACTGTTATTCCTTGGACTCATTTGTTTCTCCAGAGTGCATTAAACAGCCTTTGCTTCCACAAAGAATGGATTACCAGTGTGTGCTCTTTGATGTAGCAATGAGATGTCCTTGAATTATTTGTGCCTAACAACCTCTTTAAGAAACCCAGAACTCCATGATGAATGTTTTTTAATAATGGCATCCAGGGCCAAGACCTGCTCGGTCCTGTGGGGTTTCCAAATACTTCTGAATCTTTCCATATTAACTTCGTTAGGAACCAAACCATTTTGCACCACAAAGGAGCAAACTTGGAGTTTTTGGAGACTTTTCTTCTAGAACAGTCCACACACAATGGGATGCAGCACAACTACCACACAGCAGGCCTCACCAATGGTCAAATTAGACACTATTCCTTCATCTACTACTTGTTGTTCAAATTATTTAGAAAACACTTTGCATTACTGAAGAGATACAGACCCCAAACTGATTTTGTTCAACCCAAACTAATGCACACAGAGACACATTAAAATGAAACGAAATTCTGACTAGCGGTATTGTTGTTGATTTACCCCCATGGGCCTTAGAGATGAGATGAACCTCCGAAGAAGTAAATATTTAATTGTAGAAGAGTAGCAGTTGGGTGGATTGAGAGTGAGCTACTACTTGTCAATTTTAATATATGCAGTCAAGAGATACATTGCTCAAAAACAGCAGATATACGACCAAAAAAAAAGATATATTTCTGCCTATCCCAACATTTCTTCTGTTTATATAACTATAATGGGTTTTAAAGCCCAACTGCAACTTACTATTTGTCAGCTACTCCAGAGAATTTGCCTGAAGTTTCTCCCTCATGTTTTAGTAAAGGGAGCAAATTATAGTTATGGAAATTTACTACAGACTGACTAATTATGCACTGTTGACAATAAAGTCTAAAAAGGGCAAAATATTAGGAAATACCATGAGTATGTAAAAGTTTCCTCATTATACTGATGCATTTATCCATAAAATCAGCCAAATCCGTGGACATTATTACTCAAAGTAGTAGCATGTTCAGTTTTAGGTTTACTTAGATTATTTACCACAATGTTCTTGGTCAAGATGCAGGGCACTGAAAAAGAGAAGGAGCACTAAATGCTGGAAAGTACCCCAATATGTCCATGGAATTTCAGCATCAACAACAACTTTAAATCTAGAGATCATCTGTCCGTTGTCAGTACCACAGAGTATGTAACTTTGCATTGTCCAGGACAAGAGACACCTATATTCTCTTTGGGACTGAACAGATTATAAACTAATTTTCCCATGAAGTCTCCACTGACTCATTAACCTCCATAGAACAAGCTGGCCAGCTGTGAGCAGCCTGATTATCCTAGGATAATAATTTTATCTCAAGATTAATGTACAGGCAGACTGCTGCTTGACCCACAGCAAAAGGCAGCATGTGGGACAGAGCCTGGAGAACCTCCCTGAATTGGATATATCCAATACAGTTGCCTGTGTAAGGAAAAGACTTGACACAGGTAGGACACATCCTATGTTCTTTAGTGCATGCTGTACAGAGCAGCAAACTAGTACAACAGAGAAACTAGCTACCCAGAACCTGTATTTTAAAGCACAACTCATTCCTGCTACCACTGCACCTCCTTTGCAAGTAGATTTTAGAAATTCCCTGCTTGTATTTCTTGTTGAGGCCGCCACTACATAGGATAACAGACACAGGTTTCCTGGAACAATTCGGACAGCCTCAGTCCCATAGACAGAGCTGCAACAACTTATTCCAGCCTTACTGCCATCTGGTGATATCAGATTAGCCATTTGCACTGGGGATCTGGATGATTCATTGGTGAAGGGCATTGCATCCCCAGAGCAGAGACCATAGGTAGTATAGGTACAGTATAGAAAATAGAGAGGGGGAGGAAGGTGAGAGACTCCAACAAGAACTGGATAAAAACTAACATTATCAAAACACAAACTGGAACCTTTTCTACAACCTTGAGTGGAAAAGCAGTCAAGAATTTCATTTCAGTGACACGAGGGGAAAAGCAATGAGGAAGCAGAAATAAAATACTACTACTGCCAGCATTAACACTGCTGAATGATACAACTTGTGCATAAGAGACAAATGGCTGGTTGACCTGCACTATTTCTACTGCCTTGTTTATGTCTACCCCCTCCCTACTTTGCTGCATCATTACAGTGCAAGAGGATGCAGAAGTTGCAATAGGATGTGCAGAGGCACTGGCTGGATTTAACAGCATCAATAAAAACTCAAACACCCAAGTATGAACTGTGGAGACTGAGGAGCTCATACAAATTTACATCTCTCTCTCCTTCCAGGGTAGTCACCTTGAGCAAGGAGGTCTGTTCAGCAGCTGATAACAAAGCTGCTAAATCAGAGAGAGGCCGTAAGCCTGCGAACATTTGGGAATGCAAACTCTATTTGTCTGCACTTTGGGTGCTAAGGAATATTAAGGGTGATAACACTAACAAGCTTTTGCTTTCAAGTTTATCTTTTGTAGTTAAGGCTTGCACTCAGAAATTAGGGAACAGATACAAAACATACTATTTTTTGAGAAATCTTACTGGCAGTATTTTGATACAATAAAATCTGATGAGCTCTAACATAAAATCTTCACTGACTGATTAAAACATTACCAAAACCCAAACAGCATAATTGTTTTTACTTTTTTGGTTCTGTATAATGACATTTCCAGATGTCAGAGACCCATTCAAAGTATAATGACTGAGGCACTTTTAATGAGAATTTCACAACTGTCAACAAGGAGTTATTCTAGAGGATAAGCCTTATCTTGACTGAAATTATTTATCGATTGTAAATTCTTCTTTGGAGAAATATCACCCTGTAAAATGTGATGCTCGATCAAGGAAACACAGAGAAGAGAGCAGACTGGATTCATCAAACCGAGTGCCAGGATTTCAGCCGCCGCAAAAGTGACGCTGCAGTCCCACTTCTTTTGTCTTTTCTCACTTATTGACAGCCTTTAAGTACATCCAAGCATCTTTGCTTTTTATTCTATACAATCCCAAAGGAAAGTGCAAAGGTTTTCTTTTTTCCCTAGGATTCTAGAACTAGGTAGTGAAAGCAGAATCTCACATTGTGTTAACAAAAAAGAGTTTCTAGTTTGACTGTAAAGATCTTAAAAGCATAACCTGAAAGCAATCAACACAAGCACTAGAAGAGCTACAAGCTGGAACAGCAGCTGTTAATAACATGAATTCTTAGCAGTGCCTTCTAGAAAAGTATATATGAATATACTAAGATCCTTGGCCTTCCTCACCTCAGCTGAAAACTCCAATAGAGCCACAAGTTCTGATCTACACAATACTCACTACTTTGATGCATCTGGGTATTCAATGTGCTTGAATTACACCCTAGTTATATAAACGCCTAACTCCTCTGAGTTTATTCTTGTGTTCATAGGAGCAGTTTGAAAATCTGACCATAAAGAAATCTAATGAAAATTAGTCATCTGTACTGCTGACAGGAGTGGACTGAATAGCATTTCCTGCAATTGCCTTCGAGATAGTTTCCAGTAGAAAATAAGGAAAAAAAAAGTCCATAAGTGCATTAGGACCTATCCCTCTTTTTTTTTTTTTTTTTTTTTAAAATCAATATCAAGATTACCAGAGTGTAGAACAACTGGACATTAGTGTATTTGGATCTGAAGTCCCTACGCAAAAAGCACCAAACATTGTGAAAACTGAACAACTTTAGGAAAGAGAGTTACTTTCCTAGTAACAGGCAGAAGTAGAAAAAAAATGTAACTGGAAAAAGGCCCATTTGATATATTAACTTATGTTCTATCAACTTCACTAGCAAACAAAAGATTAATCCAAAAGACAGTACACTATTTAGACTCAAAGTATAGCATTAAGACACCTAAATACAAAATGGAAGAAAAAATGCTGTAGCTACTCCTGTCTATAAAAATCACATATGATTAATTTTGCATTACACAGAAACAAGAAATAGAGCAAGCAGTAATCACTGCAACAGATATGGACAGAACTTTATAGAGAGGAAACACAAGCATAGGAGACAAGTAAATAAAGCAATCTCTGAAGAAACTGAACTATTTTGAAATACTTTGAATTCATCAAGGATCTATAGTGATAAAATCAAAAATAAGACTCACACTCATTTCAGAAGTGCACTGTCAAGTATAAAATTGATACTGCCCTATTAACACATTATTCTGTAAATACTTGTAAAAAATGAGCCTGAACCATTAGCTTAAGATGTTTGTTTTGTAAAAAAGGATGAAAAGTAAAACCAATTAACTTGTGTAACAACATAAATACGCTACATTATATAAACTTTGTTACATAATAGAAAAAAAAAGAGAAACAAATTACAACAAAATACAATGTAACATCTCTGTTTCCGGGAAAACTATCAAACTTGAAAACAACCTAATCCACAACCACCCCAAATTAAATCTTCACTCAGTCTCACGCTTGATGGAATTTATGCTAGAACTGCAGGATTAGGCCCTTCATTCACTGAGTCACAGACTTACTCTCATCAAATATATAATTAAACTGTGTTATACTACATTATAACATCATACAGACTGCCAAATAGTTAGAAAATATCCCCCTTCTTTTCTAGGCATTTAAGTTATGCATTTTAAATAACATTTTTCTAAAGAAGCATCAACTTCCATAAGGCTTACTGATAAAATAAAGGGCTTGACCAACCATTTTTATGTATGAAAGAACTTTAACTAAGCAATAAGTATACCCTAGACATTCACTTATTCAAGTCTGATTGAAAGCACATAATATATGTAGACAAATGAGCAATTTTAATCGTAATAATGCATGAAAACAACTCAAAGCAAGTCTGGTGATCTGAAACTGAAAACAAATGAGGTTCAAAAAAAAGAAGTCAGACAAATGAGTAACTACAATATTTATATACATACATTCATCTTTTGGACTTAAAAGCTGTCATTTTCAGTGACAAAGCTAATGAAATCCCTGCAGAGTGCTAAGCACCTGCATGGGAACTTTGCGTGTCCTTCACCTAGGCAGTGTGTGTGAGCACTATACGTGCATATCAACACAGCTCATTAAGTTCAGGGCAGTCAAGTTCCTGGAAAAAGTGCTTAGCAGCCTGCACATCTGATCCCACTGCATCAGCTTTCTTCTTCTGCAGCTTTTCCACACTGGTCTAGCAGTGCGTGAGATGACTTTGCCTTTACAGTTCCATTTGATGAAGTTGCTCTCATTTCCTTTAAAAGTTATTTCCATTTAATGTTTACAAAATATGTACCATGCCAGCTCTTTTAGTTCTTCTTTGATCCCAATTGCCCTACCAAATTTTTTGTTTTCTTCTTGTTTGGCATGAGGTCATATATACATGTATATTCTGCAGTTCCACGGAACTGCAAAGAAAAAGCCTACTTTTTGTTTAGCTAGAAGTCTTTCATCAGCCTTCTATAAACATATATGGAGACCTGTACTGAATTCATACAGGTATAGCAACACCAGGAAAAAAAGTGACTGTAAATAACACATATCATACCACAGCACAGAGTTGATACTATCGAGTGCTTTGACTACATTTCCACATACTAATACACTTGAGTATTCTAACTCCAAAATGAATTTCATTTTCTACTGTGTTTGTAAAACAGCAACCCAAAGCCTCCCACTAAATTAAGAAGTTGGAGTTCAGTTAGAACACCAGAATATATGTGGCAGGGGCTTCCCCCTTTGGAGGTCCTGATTTTTCCACAGTATAACCAGAAAGGCTCTTTCAAAAGTCAGGATTTCCAACAATCTTCACCTCACCCCTCCAAAACATGAAGGAATCCTGAGCCAGCTCTCTAGCTGAGGCAAGGAGCTTCACCCAGAAATCAGGGCTCAACACCACGAGGCACAGGGCAGAGAGAAATCAAGGTGCTTAACATCCGTAGATATCCCCTCTTCATATCTCTATCCGTACTTTGCTACCCACAAAGACCTGTGCCAGACTACCCAGAAACCGTGGCAATGTTGGTGCAGAAACTGATTTCCAGAGTTCAGGAGCAAGGCATGTACAAGTGTCCCATACAGGCTATTTAGGACACGAGAAAACCAAAACAACTTTCTCTACTTTAAATCATTAGAGACTCACTGCAATAAGGACATTCTATCAGATGAACATTTCCAAGCATACTCTGGAATCTCCTTAGTTTTATTTTCCTTGATAAAAACTATGAGGAATATAATACAACCAGATCAAAGAGTCCATATCCATGTCATGTAAAGATACAACCCTTCTTGTCTTATATTTGCACACTTCACAAGCACCAAAATGATGACTGCAGACCTCAAAACATTTTTTCCCAGCAACATATGAAAACTCATAAGGAAATTACAAGCCTTAAAACTGCTGAATATCTGACTGCCTAGAGGTGCACAAGGTAAAAAAGAAATGAAGATATGAACCTATTATTACCCCTTTCTGATGTTGGCTACCAAGTGTTCTACATGTTAAATGAGCTAAGTAAATTTTTTAATAAATAAATAACTACCAGCCTGCTGAGGCTGTGAAGTCCCCCTGGTTGCCTCCTCCCTAGAAGGGCCAATGCATTTGAGCACTCACTCGGGCCAACCCCGAGGTCATGCAAGACCCTGAGCTTTGGCATCAATTTTTAGGTGGATGACACCCCACACCTGGCAGCAATTTTAAGTGTATAACGCCCCACACCTGTTAATTTCCCAGCAGCCCAGGTGGAAGCAGGAAAGCTGACCAAGTGCCAGAAGGGCCCCAGGTCGATTGCCTTTGCAGCGAGGTCTTCCAAGTAGAGCTCCTGCAGCTGCTCTGGGCCCCAGGGGCCAGAGGCAAACAGCCTCCATCTGGCACCCATGCCCAGCACAGCGAGTCCTCCTTAGAGCTGATAAATGAGCTGCAGCAGGGGCACCTGGAGCTGCTACCAGCTGTTGTGCATCCATGAGACCCTGCAACAGCAACGCCAGCCCTACTGTAGTGAGCAAGAGCTCGGGGCATGTGCTGTGGGGGAGCCTAGCCCCCCTCATGAGACCTCTGGGCTATCACCATAAGTCTACATTCTGCTTTGCAGCTTTCCAGTAATTCTCCAGGAAAAGCAGCATGGAGGGATGTGAAACAGGGAGTCCTTAGATGACTTTGGACAAACACCCTTCTCTGCAGTCCTGACTTTGTACAGGAATTTCTATTTCCAGTAGGCACTTCCAAGAGATGAGCAGAAGCAGCGTTACCTAATAAGGCCTGAGGAAATCCTATGCTTCAGTCGGGAAGTGCTCCCTCTGCAGAGGGCTGTTGGCTGGCAGAAAGCTCAGGAGGGCGGCAGAGGTGCCCGCTGTGCCTCTGAGCTCAGCTCCTGCGGTGGAGGGTTCCTCGGCTCCCTGCAGCCCTAACACCGGCCAAGCTCCAGGAAAGCAGCTGCCCCCCGAGGAGCCTGGGGCTTGGGGGGAGCCTGGCACAACCCTCTGTGCTGGGGACTCGTCTGTTCTGCGCTGTGGAACTGGAGATAATTACAGTGATCCTTCATGTGCCACCATTCTTTTTATACTAATTTACTGATTCATACTCAGAATTTTATGTTACCCTAAGTTTTGCATCACGGAATAGAGGAATGGGGCTTTCCCTTTTGTGGGAAGCACATTTAAAGCACTTTGCATTTCTTAACTACTTCAATTATCTTTTGTATCCCCCGTGGTACTTTCTAGTCATGTTTAGTGCTCAGCAAAAATTGTTTTCACTAATTTCTTCTGCATTACACAGAATTGTCTTTCTAAAAGTTATTTTTGCTCCACAGGTTTCACCTCTGCTCTTCAGAAAGCAAACTTTGTCCTTGCTAAGGGGTAGCACTAAAATGAATGGAGCAGTTTGGTGCCTGCTCGGCAAGTGCTGCTGAATAAAAGTGCCAAGTGCTTCCCATGCGCAGAACTGAACCTCCCAGGGCCCCCGTCTCAGTGTTTAAACTGCTCTTTAAAATTGAAAGAGACGCTGTTAATACTGATGGTAACAAACCGTTACCCTCTGTAATAAACCCTGGCGCTCTTATGTTCATGACCCTCTATATAAACAGCCCTTCTCATGAGGGAACTCCCAGCCTAAAATGCTTATACCAGTAATCAGGAAACTTTGTTATAGTACCGTATAACAGCAGGAGCAAACGGATACTCATAACTCACTAAGACTTTAACTCAGAGTTCTAGCTATAAATAATAAAACAAATCAATACCCAAGTGTTCCAGGATTTTTAAAATTTAGTCTGGAGGCTTGTTTTTGCATTAGTTGTAGTTCAATTGGTCCAAGCTTAGAAAGGTATTACAGAGGATAAGCCAGAAGAACAGAGAGAGATCAATTTGTCTGTGGTTTTACTTGACTTTAATTCCACTAATTTGGTTAAATTTGCTTTCTAAAGACTGACTTGTACTGGAAAATCATTTCTGATCATCTTGTACTGCATTTTCTCCAGCTTATAAAAATACATCTTACCGTGACTTCTAATATTTTTTTCTTTCTTCTCCCTTCATTAAAACGTCTGATCAGCTGTTTTTCTCTTCAGACAAAAATCATTTTCCCTTTAGAAAAATAAAGGGTGGAGGATAGTAAATTAAATTTCCCAATCCTATCTTTTTCCCTATAAGCTAACTAACTAATAGGGAAACATCTTTTCCAACAAGTTTGTTAATTTCAGGAACAAGCCAGAGATGTTTGTTTGACCTAAAATAATAAAAGGCTTTTTGTGACTAGATAAGAAGCATCAATGTAAAAGGTCTCTTCGGGAGTCACCTCTTTTCCTCCCACTCCATCTGCCAGCCTGACAAAGTTTGCTGGTGGTGCTTTTTGAACCTGACGGTTGATGCAACACCTCCATAATCAGTGGCAGTGTTGAAAAAAATCATATCACCATATGTATTAATTTTTAAAGCACTGTACTGTGAGCCCTACAATAATCTGAAGCGGAACAGCTGTCTTTATGCACACATAGCTAAACTTCCTTAGGGCTCTTCACTCCAGCCTATTGAATCAGAAAGGTCTCCTTTCAATGATGCACAAGGGCTATACACACCTCAGGTAACAAAAGATAAACTGTGCCAAGTCAGAAACATAACAGAAGGCAGAGCCTTCATTTTATTATCAAGCAGAACTTTCATTAAAGTTACAAGGTCTGAAGTTTCATTTGCACTAGAATTAATCACAAGTAACTGTGCAACAAAGAAAGCAACAAAGCAGCAACTGATAAAATTACAGGACAAGCTTGCTTTATGACTTCCCTTCTATTGCAACTAATGCACTTAGGGCTTAAATATACAAGGAAGTGTATTATTTATAATCTTTGAATCCAATAAACAATAGAAGCCAGACAAAAGTATAATATAAATAGTACTGGAAACGGCAACTGCAAAGATTGTTTTTAACTACTGTGGTGAAACAGAGAATAACTAGTTTAAAGTAAAGTCTTTTTTACACAAAAGTAAATAGAAACACTTCCAAAAAAAACCCACCTAGGACTAGAAAACACCATGCCACTCTAGTGTCCTTCTCACACCAAAAAAGAAGCATCTGGAGCTACTCAGAGAACACGGGAACAAGAAAAAAGCAGCAGTTAAAAAGATCAAATTCTTAAACAACCAAACTCAAACACTCTTCAATCTCTTTAGCCACTTGAGACAGAGAACATCTTCAGCTTAACCACTACCAGTAGTTTTGTTGGATAATTATTTGTTGGAGAAAGGGAATTATATTAGAAGGGAAAGTTGTAGGAAAAAAAAAATACAATGATAAAAGAAATCATGTAATGGGGAAGAAAGCAAGCTTGGAACGTATTAAAGGTGAGACATTTTACTCTAAGTATTACACTCTTTTTTACCAAGCTCTGTTCTTTCCATTTGAACTCAGTGTGTCGGAAACCCCTCTGGATCTGTGAGGAGCCTGGCATTTTCCACTCATTGACAAATACATAAGTTTTCTGCCCAAAATACACATAGCCTGAATAATCCACTCCTAGCTCTCAGACATCTTCTATGCATGGTTTGCTATCAAGAGTCATTGAGTTTATGTTGATTATTGTTATTATTCTAGAACAAATTTAGTTTTTGCAAAATAGCTGTTCCCTGACTTACTAAAGATATGCATTGCCCAGCTTTCTGTGTCTTTCTAGGACCCTAATGTATGAAATCTGGAGTTCTGGGGTTCTGACTTTTGTCGGGAACCTTAGAGGAGGGAATGTGCCTCACATCCCCGAGTGCGAGGACCAGCCCCTGCACAGAGGCAGAGCAGTGCATTTCAAGCCAGTGAAGCACTAACACATGCTCAGAGAACGGCACTTCTGAAGCCAAGGAGGCTTTTTGCTCCAAAGCCAGGACTGCATTTCACAACTTAAGCTGAAGCCTCTCTAAGAATGGAGCCCACAGAAACTCCTTGGGGGAGGCTCAAAGGGCAGGTCACAGGGCTCTTGGGAGAGGAATGGAAAACGCTCTCCATACTCAGCACCACAGGCATGTGTGAAGCCACCAGCAGAAGTGCCACCAGAGCAGCAGCATGAGTGAGACAGACACCACAAAGTCTCACAATCGGAACTGTCAGGTTCATTTTTTACACTTTCCTTCGGTAGAATCCCAAGTGCTTTCTGGAAAGGAAGGAAGCGGCCGAACTCGCCCGCGCCACCGCTGCCCGAAGGGGCCCCTACCTGGTAGGCGTCGGGGATGTTGACGGTCTCGCCGTGCTCAGCCACGTAGCCGATGATGCCCTTGCCCCAGGGCACCTGCACCTCGTCGCTGCCCTCGCACGAGCCGCACGGCAGCAGCGGCGTCCCCGCGTGCACGTCGAAGAACTTGGAGACCAGGCTCTTCTTGCCGGCCGCAGCGCCCTCCACGAGGAAGAGGGAGCCGCGGTCGGCGTCGAGCATGAGGCAGGCGAAGATGAGGATCTTGTAGCTGAGGCTGGCGAGGTCCAGGTCGTTGGAGATGTCCTTGAGCAGCTCGAGGAAGAACTGCCGCTCGTTGCGCTCGCGGAGGTGGCGTTTGCCGGTGATGGCGCCGGGCGGGTACTGGGGCAGGCGGACCCGCGACTCGAGCAGCGCGCTCAGGATGGTGGCCGTGGTGGGCGGCAGCGAGCTGGCCTTGCGCAGCAGCGCCCGGCG
>JAUBOD010000244.1:3060316-3080579 GCA_032353885.1 Nothura maculosa | reverse complement strand
TGCGCAGGCGCGGTGCGTGCCGCGGGGTCGGCCGCGCCGCGGGCAGCCGGAGCGCGCGGGTTCGCTGTGTCGAGCCGCGGTGCCGACAGCCTGTCCCGTGTCCCCGCGCCCGTGTCCTTTACACCGGAGCCGCGCTGCAGCCCCACGCGTGGGCTCCGCATGCAGCAGCTGCAGCCCCCCGATTCTGCCACCTGCGTAATCCTACAGGTCTCCTGCACAAGGGTACGGGCAGCTCATCTTCGAGGCACCTTTATGTGACCCACTAGAACTCAAACGGAGAAGCTTATAGCCGCAATACAGAAGAAAAAGAAAATAATCATCCAGCTGTAATACAAAACTTTTACCTTTCACTTGTTCGCTTGCTTAAAAATAGAACTGCACCTCTTTGGAGCCCTGTAAGACAATTTAAAACCCCTAGTGGGTAAAGGCTGGAACAATGCAGGCAACAATGAGAATCTGGGAAATGATCCCACCGCAAATGAGTTTTGTAGCAGTGCTCCTTTCTGCAGTGGCATAAAGGAACCTTGGTTGAGTGGAGTATATTTTAACCTGTAACATTTGTGAAACAGAATTTACTTGTAAATCGCACTTCAAATGGTAGAGGTGAGATTCATGGGTAGTAGCTTTTAGGAGGACTGTAATAACTTTCATCAATCTTTGGTGGAAAATATCTATCACTAATACCATTCATTCTACACATGAGAGGATAGCTGAATAAATTTACCTCATCTGGTGGAAGAAAAACTCCACAACTGTGCAAAGCTCCTGGCCAGCAGATACTATTTTAATACACAACACTAATAATATTGTGAGTGAGCTTGTACATTTAAAACACCAAGGTCTAAGACACTCAAATTATCTCCTCATGATTCTTTCAGACTATGGCTACTGAAAGTTTACTTGTCCTCTAAAAATAGCTGATGTTATTGATATCTCAGTTCCAGCACCCTTCTGCAGTGTTCTTTTAAAATGAGACTGTTTGTTTGGCATCTACTGAATAGCAGCTTCCCAGCTGACATGCTGAGGGTTCCTCCCCCCTCATTTCACATCAACCGTGATAATTACAGGCTCTTTCCTATTTGCACAGCAATACATATAGCCACAACTGCTATAGTTTCAACGAGTGCTCTGACAGATAGTGAGAGAATCAAGCTCTCTGATCTCTTTAGAGAAACACTAGTTTCTATAGCACATTCCACAAAATTCTTTGAGGTATATACAATACCATATATAAAGTTCTGTTAGGAAGACTTAGCATCTTAAAACACACTTTTATTTTGCTAAGGCCAGTACCTAATTAACAATCAACATCAAAATACTAAAACCTGAGATAGTCAAACTTCAAAACATTTTTCACGGATACTACAGCTGCTGCTGCAATGTTTCAGGAGGTGGTTGCTTTTTTCAAGTATGCAACAAGATCAGCCCTCTCACTCTGCTTTTTAATGCCAGCAAATATCATTTTTGTTCCAGGAATGAATTTCTTGGGGTTTTCCAAGTATTCCATTAATGTACTTTCATTCCAGGTAACACCTGAAAAACAAACACAATAAAATGCAAGACTTGCCCCACACATATATTAAGACAACAAAAGTCTCAAATCTAAAGTGTGCTTCTCTTGCACATAATGTGAGATTCTATTGTACATAATTTTAATATTTAACTCAGTTCTGTATCCAAGCAATACAGAATTCATACGCTGTCTTTAAGTCATACAAACAAGTCCTAAGCTTTAGTGAATGACAGAGTTTTGTCAGGTGAAACTGCAGCACAGCGCAATGCCAGTAGAGGGTAGTGAGCAGCAAACAAAACCTAGTAGCACTCAAACAGAAACGGGAATCTGTGCATTGATACTACACAATTCTGTAAAAGATGCACATTCTGACCTGATTTGCTAGATATTGCTAAAATCTCTTTTTAATTTAGGGACTGAATAATTTTGCTTCCACAACTCTAACTCAGAATGATCTGCAATGCTGAGATGTAGATGGTTGCAAGAGTCTGAATGTTTTCCTGTTGAAAATTATTATTTTCCTGTTGTACCTCTAAGGAAAAAGGCTTTTGAGAATTCCGTATCTTTCCCTCCCAGCACTCTACCTCATCCATGCCATCTGTGAGTTTTACCTTTGTTCTTGTTAGAATCTGAATAAGAAAATCCTGCAGCTTGTCCTGTTTTGCGGCCAAATAATCCCCAAAGATTTGGGCCTGTCTTGTGCTTTCCACCTTTTTCGACTGTGTGACACTGAGCGCATTTCTGCACGAAGATCTTCTTGCCTTTTTCAACATCACCCATTTTGATCTATGACAAAAGAGATAATTACACAACAATACAGATAAGATCACTGTTGTTGGTCCCATCTCCTTCAACAGTTTTAGAAAACATGTCTTGCACAGCAATAAGAGACAAAAATTTGGGACTTAATTATAAACTATATTTAGATAAGACTATTGGGCCTCTTACACAACCTCTTAAATATTTTAAATTTATCTGCTTATTCATGGTCTTGAGTGAATTCTTTACAAATTTATCAAAAGATACAAGAGTTTAAAAGTACCTTTTTTTTTGCTCCATCTCTAAGAGATGCAGAATTTGCATTATAGCTTCAGAAACCTCTGAAGTATCCTAAAGTCACTTTATTGCTTTCTTAGAACCACTCTAATAGAGCAAACATCTCTGGGGATTTTTTTGTTGTTGGTTTGTTTTCCCTGCAGACCTATCTAGAAATAGAGAAGCATCTCAGGATTTCCCTGGAGGGCCCCAAAGAAGGCCCGAGCACTGTATACCAGTCACATATCCTGAATATTCCTTATTCCACTACATCTGCCATGCCTATTAAAACATGAAAATTACTACCACAGTGCAGACAGGCTCACAACGTTTAGTCCTACCCCGAAATATAGCCTCACGGAATTCTTAACCTAGTCCTGACCTCATGGAAATAAGGCCGATGGCCCCGCGACACGAGCTGCTCCCAGCCAAGCCGGGGAGCCCCGCGCCGCCCAAACCCCCCGCGCCCTAACGGCCGCCGAGCCGCCTCAGCGGCCTCTTCGCTCTCGACGGCAGCCGGCGCAGGTGTCGTGAGCGTCGCGTCCAATCACAGGCAGGCTATCTCAGCATGCTCTGTTCTCATTGGTCGCCGGAGCCCCACAGGGCGGGACTAAGGCACGCTCGCTTTCTGGCGGGAGCAGCAGGTCGCGAGTGGGCTGGGCGCTCTGAACGGTCTTAACGGCTGCAACGACCGTTCCCAGGGGAGGAGGGAAGGAGCAGCGCGAGGGCCCCAGCAGCGCTGCTCTCCTCGCGCAGGCTCCCTCCCCACAACAAAATGTCCTATTGTTCAGCGCTACTCAATACTCAAGAAAACCACGTTTTTAAAATAAAGTGAAAACTAAACTATTTTACAATAAAAATTGGCTCTAGGTGTTTCCTCAAGAAGCACTCATAGTGCTACACAGACCCGGAGCTCGCGAGACGCCCGCAGGGCCGCTCAGCACCCCCACCGCAGCAGCAGTGCCCTAGACGGGCGGGCTGCGCGCGGCTGCCCCGTTATATGGCGGCGCTCCCGCCCCCCGGGGGCGGGGCCGATTCACGGCAGCCGTTAAAAGCCGCCATTATCCGATGAGGGTCAGCGCTGTTTCCGCCCGTTGCTCCTCCCTCGTCGCCGCCGGCCCCGGGGCGGCCATGTTGTCGCCTGGCCGGAAGGAGCACAGCGAGCGCTCCTCGCCGCCCTCGTCCGAGAAAAGCCAGCGGGCGCCGGCCGCGCGGGAGCCCGGAGGCGGCGCCTCGGCCATGGAGGAGAGCGGCGCTAGTGCAGGAGGAGGAGGAGGAGGAGGCGGCGGCGGCAGCAGCAGCGGCGGCAGCAGTGCATTCCGGTACTCGGCCGAGTGCCTGGACGAGCCGCCCAACAGCCGCGTGTTCGTGGTGCTGGGCAAGGACACGGGCGAGGCGCTGCTGCGCGAGAGCTTCTCCCCTTATGGCGACATCCAGAACATCTGGCTCCTGCGCGACAGGCGCACCAACGAGTCCCGCGGCATCGCCTTCATCAAGTACGCGCGCAGCTCGCAGGCCTGCCGCGCCATGGAGGCCATGCACGGCCGCAGCCTGGCCCCCGACACCAAGCCCATCAAGGTACGCGCCGCCCCTGCCGCCCGCCATGGCGGCGGCCCGCTGGGGAACTGCGGGCGGGCTGAAGGGCCCACGTGTTCCCGGAGCTGCGGCGGCCTTGGGGGACTTGCGGTGCTCAAAACTTCTGCCTTCTTTCATAACCTCACAAAAATGTGTGTAAAGGGTATATTAGCCAAGCCTAAAATATTAACCTCCACTTAATCATCATCTTAAGGGGTCTGGAACAGTCTTTGTAAGGAGGAGACTTTTATTTCATTTTGTAGACAATTCTTGTTTTTTTTTTTTTTTTTTAAAAAAAAGTTTTGCTGTACTCTGCAGAGCCTGATGTCATTTTTTAACTTATTGAATTGTTTTCCTATTGCCGAAATAGGAGTTAGGAATAGCTTTAAACAGTGGAAGAAGATTGCATTAATTTCAAAACAATACTTGGGACTGTGCAATATTTGCTCATGGAGTTTGTCACTAGAAGCTGAGAGATTAGATGAGTTTGTGTTTCTTAACTCACCTGTGTGACCATTAGGTGACACAGCTCTGAACGCAGTTGCTCCCTTTGTATAAGGTGCTCACATCACACCTGTGTTTTAATATCTTTTTTTTGTTCGACCTGTTTTGTCTTCTAGATCGAACTGTTGAGCTTTTTTCATTCAAAAAAGCAAGCAGTTTGGGGAAGTTGCAGGCCTGCTTTGACTTCTGGATTGAACTGTTAAGGGTTTTTTAATCAAAAAGCAAGCAGTTTGGGGAAGTTGCAGGCTTTCAAGGAGTGCTGGCATTGGCAAAGTGAATTGTGAACTCAGGCAAGGCCTTATTAAACTGGTTGATTGACCAGTTTTATAAATATTGCTATGTTATGTTATGTTGCTGTATTTGTTGCTATTTTGCTTGCTATGACATTGGTGGGTGCTACCGAATTAGGCCTGATCTATTCCTGACTGTTAAGAATTCAGGAAAACTTCTGCAGACTTCTCTTCCCTTTGGAAAAATGCTGGGATGCACCATACTTAACAAAAGCTAATCTAATTTATTTGTTGCTAATGCTTATGTCATCCAGAACCTCTTTCTTAAATCAGGAAATCTAGACTATGTGAAAAAGTTTATTGAACAAGTCTTTCTTGTTTGATAGGTAGGTAGATTTTTAGTAATGAATGTATATGTATATTTGTGTGTGTTTACTTGTATTTAAAGGTATTTATTGCACAATCAAGAGCTTCTGGAAGCCACCGAGATGTTGAAGATGAAGAGCTTACAAGAATCTTTGTTATGATACCAAAAACCTATACAGAGGAAGATCTCCGGGAGAAATTTAAGGTGATAATTCAGTATCTGTTGAATGTTATCTTAAAATGAATTTTGTTTAGCATAAGAGCTTAAAACATAAAACTTGAGTGCATTTTTGTTTATTGTAAATTAATATGCTTTTTAATCATTCTAGATGTATGGAGACATTGAATATTGCAGCATTATTAAGAACAGGACCACTGGAGAAAGTAAAGGTTTGGGCTATGTGAGATACTTAAAACCATCCCAAGCAGCCCGAGCAATTGAAGAGTGTGATCGAAGTAAGGATCAAGCTGAATTCTTCCTTTTTTTCCCCCCCTCCCAATAAGAGTAGATGGTGTAAGCTTGGTAGTGCACCTTTTTATCTTCAACTTGGTTTGTAGACAAATTATTGTGTAAATCCTTTTCGAGCCAAAAGCTATACTAGTGCTGCAAATGAAGAATAGTATTGTTAGTCACCTAGTTACATTCTTGCAGGACCAGACTTTCCAAATAAGAATATGAAAAAGCTTTGGAAATGAATGCAGAGGTTTTGGTTTTATGTGATACTATCTCTAATGTCGACTCCATACCTGGGGAAAACTTCTTTAAAAAGAACTAAAGAGTAATCATATTTTAGCAAATAGGTGCATTTGTATGCATATACAAATATGTGCACATTGAGTTATAAGATATCTTTGATTTAGAGTTACTGTTGTGATTATGCTAACTTAAAAGCAAATTAATGCTAACTGAAACTTGTTCAATTACAGCCAAAATTAGTGATTTGTCACTTATACTCTAAACCCAAAAAGGTGTTAATGAATCTGAGAGGGTTCAGTGGATGGCCTCTTAACATGGTTTAAGGTCTGACAGTTATGACCTTTGAGTAGAAGGTGAGAGACTTGGGATGTTGCAGCAACTTTCAGCTGCCTAAATGGAGTCAGGTTCTTTGCTGAGGTGCATGGCAGGGGGAATAGGAGGCAATGGTCTATGCTGAGCAGGTGAAGTTCTGACTGAACATGAGGGGAAATCCCTGAGGATAACTAAGAACTGAAAGAGAAGTTCTGACCCTGGAGGTTTGTGAGACATGAATGGGGCACAAGCAGACAAACCCAAGCAGTTCTGTTGATCTTGCTTCGGCCAGGAGGTCAGACATCAATTTTATGATTAATGTTCATTTAATCATAAAAATTAAACATTTTTGTTATAATAGTAGGCCTCCTGTGTCTTAAATGTTTCTGTACAGTCTGTTCTGTTTGTGACCCTTCCTGGATAAGGATATGTGTGTGAGCTTGTTACAATTTATTCTTTTTGGGTTTGAGAATGAAATGATTTGGATACCCTAAGAGTAAAATCTCATTTGTTCATAAAAGCAAATCCTAGTTCAGTGCGGAACATAGTAGATATACATTACTGAGTTGCCATGGAAGTTCACAGATTGCAGTATTCAGAGATGGTCTAAAGGCAAAGCGGGCTCTGTTTTATTGCATTTGTGATTAGAAATAGTTGTGCACAGAAGATTTTTTTTTTTACAGCACTGATTGTGTGAAGCTTCAAGAGTTACAGCTTAGTTATTTTCTTAAAAGTAGCATTTAATGTTTTCTGAATAACATGTTTCTAAATAGCTTAAAAGCACACAGATATCTAGTCATCTGGATTTATGGAGTGCTAATGTGATGCTCTATGTGTGGTTGCTTCTTTCAGGCTTCCGGGCCATTTTGGCTGAACCTAAAAATAAGTCATCAGAGACCTTCGAACACGAGTATTATAGTAGCAGTAATCATATAAGGCAAGAACCAAGAGGAAATATGTTTCCATTTAGTAAGTTCTGTCTTTTTATACTAAAAATGATTTGTAACTTTGAATATGGTCACAAAGTGCAGTTGGGTGAAGATGGACAGCTGAAAGAGGCTGTGATCAAACTGTCAGTAATAGATTGGGTGTCAGAGTTAAAAATTAGTCAGATGTGTAACTTGGGTATCTTTGACTTGATCTGCACTAGCTGACTTGATGAAATAAACACATTACCTGGAGTGTAAATTTGCCTTGGGTTGGTTTTTAAAAGGAATTGAGACAAATGAAATGGAGACCTGCTAGTGTGATGACTAACATTATTTCTCTTCGTGAGGTGGGCAACCAGAGTTTTGTTGCTTTGAAAAAAATGAGAGCAGAATTCAGGAGTCGGTCTCGAAGCGTCTGTCGGTGATATCGCGGCTTCCTTTTGTCCAAGAGCAACTGTCTGCCCTCTTCGATCTGATCCCAGGACTAGAGTACTGTGATATACAGAGAGATCCACACACAAATAATGGTATGTAAAAGTATGGAACTAATTTTTCTTTTTAAAAAGTATTTTAAATTTGTTCTTTAGGACTGCAAAATACAGTACACTTGTAGGAAATAATTCATGTTTTACATATTAGCGGTTACTGCTATGACTGTAGAAGCATAAAAATTCTGTTTTGTTTGCACTCCTCTTTAGCCTTGAATACTTACCTTTTTTTCCCCATACAGAGCATAGAATTTCACTGACAATCAAAACCAGCAGAAGTATTTTTTACGGTCAAATAAGTTTTAGACTGATTAAAAGGAGTGTTTTGAATATGACTTTTTGAGTAAAGTTTTAATGTTTTCTAAACGAATATTTTGTGTTTTCTTTTGAAATAACTGTCTCTGTATGGATGGATTGTTTTGTTTTCAGACTTTGTTTTACTGCTGGAAAAATGTAAAACAGCTCTGTGCTTAAACAAGCTTGAAAGGAAAGTATTTTTATGTAGTATGGGGTTGGATAAGATATGTTAACCTCTGTTGCAATAGGTTTCTAGTGAAAAGGAGATATATCAGCTTGAATTTGGTACTAATAAATAGAGCTACTGTCATCAGTTCTAGTATTTTTTTCTTCACAAACGTTAATGATGTTGCTGTTAAGTGTACTGTTTCGTAAAAAGTCCTTGAAATGTTGTAACATCCATGACCAATGTGAGGCTTGATTTTATTGCTTTGTAAAAGTGTAGTTTATTGTTAGGATATGCATTTATTGCACACTAAATATGTATGTTTTACTTCCAGGGTATGCTGTGATTCAGTATAGTAGTGCCGCATCAGCTATATATGCCAAACATAAATTACATGGTTTTGAGTACCCTCCTGGAAATAGACTAATTGTCACTTTCTTAGAAGATGGGTGTGATAGCTCAGAGTAAGTACTAATCCACACAGAGAAAGTTGCAAGTTGTGTGTTTGGAGAGCAAAATTTTAAAAATATCTCCTATAAAGGAGGAAAAATATAAATATTTAAAAAAGGAACAGCAATGTCACTACAGTGCTGTTTTCACCCCTGTAATAATATTTTCTGAAATATGGTTTTAAATAATTTGGAATAAGTCTTGAAACTTTCACAACTTTGATAAGAGAAAGGAAAATAAAATATATTCTCAGGATGCATCTGTTAGTGAATATTTTGGCTTTATGGGATATGAACTAAAGCACAGTAAAGAAGGAAAATACGGAGATTCACTTCAGAAGTGCGTACTTGATCTAAACTAAAGCGATAGTTATTTCCAACCAGTGGTTTTGGCAACCTTTCTTTCACTCCTCAGTATTTTCTGTTGTTGCATTGCCTTCCAATGCAAAAGTGCAATTGCCTTTTTATTCTGTTGTGGAATAAGAAAATACTCAAAATGATTTGGAAATGAACTTCAGTGTCTGTGATAATGTTACAACAATCCTAGCATGGTGAGTGTTTCAATAAACACTGCAGAAAATAAAGACTTTTATTTAAAAATGTGTAATAAACTTTTTGAGAAATGCACATTTCAGACATACCTCTTTCTAGGTAGAGATCAAGTCCACTTTTATCTATTCCTTATTTGGACTTTATAATAAGTTCCTTTGTCTTCCACAAAATATATGAAAAAAGTAGTGTTGTAGACTTGCTTTGTTTTTCTTGGTAGTCTGAGGGAAATAGCTTTATGTAGAGATATGTGAATATTTTATTCTCGTGACTCTTAGCTACTAGTGTATATTTGCAGGGCATGTACACCTGGCTTTTTTCTTCTCCGTCATCTACTTAAGCTTACAGACTTATCAAATATTTTTAGATGTGCAAAGGGTATTTTCTTTTGTTAAATTTAAGGTTATAGTAACTTAGTTTTCTTATCCCTTCTTCTTGCAGCCTCATTAGAAGAATGGCAACAGAGCTGGTAACAGCACACATGTCATCATTGTTGTGGAATAATAATTTTGCTCCTCAGCAGTGTAGGACACCACCTGTAAGTTAATATAATGGATACCATGAATATTTTTGTCTGCTTTAGATGTTACTTTTTTAAACCAAGTATTTCAGGTTAATTATTTAGTTCTCTTAAAAGATGTGTGAATTATCCAAATTAATGAAATAAGTCGTGAGTTAGGCTTAGAACTGTTGCATCTTGCTAGTGCCTTGCAGTTGGATTGACAGGTTAAAAAAACAAACTTTCTGACCAATTTCTATTTTTTTGGTCTATTTCAGCAGGCCTTTGGGGGAACGTCTAGCTCGCAGTTAATTCATCCCCAAACAGATGCCATACTACCACCACTTAAAAAAAAGGTTCCTCCTGATACTTCTGTGAAGGAAAGACTTTTCATACTTTTTAATCCCCATCCTTTGCCCATAAGTGTATTGGAGGATGTGTTCTGGTAAGATTATGTTACAAAGGAGTGTTTTTATTTTTTCCAGAAAAATAAGGTCAATTTCTAACAGTCTTCCTGATCTTCAACATTTATGGAGTTGCTTAAAGTTTGGCAAAAATAAGACAAGTTAACTTTGAAGCAGTGATTTAATAGATGCAGAAAAGTAGTTGCAGCACTAATAAACTTACTATACTGATAGTGTTCTGGCAAAAATATCTAGTCTATTGCTCTTTTGTAACGGAAAACACCATAGTTCCTCATCTCGGGGTAAATAATTTGGCATTTTCCTGCCACATATTTTTTTTTAAGAATTTAAATATTTTGAGAATTCCGCAGTAACCTCAGGGAGTAGACTTAGGGAGTTTCTTCTTGATACAGTCAAATCCTGAGATATTTCAGTGTTTTGTATCTTCTGACGTTATTTCAACAGTGATTTCCCATGACCTGCATGCTAGTAGCAAAGATCCTTACCGTCTTTAAAAACAAATGTTAATTTCATCTGTTTACTGGTATTTTGTGTTTATTTTTAGTATACTCTTGAATAACAGGACAGCATTTCCCATCTTAAATTGCTGGCAATGCAGAAATTCTTTAGAAAGCCAGAATATTTTCCAAAAACAAGGAAGTGGGGGGAAGGCATGGACTTAAGTGCAATATAAAATCATGCCAAACAACTATTTGGTGTACTAGATATTTTTACTCTAGCTGTAAATCCTAGGTTTCACATTTTGACGAACTCCTTAAGGTATGTGAAAAACAGACTTTAAAGGAGTGGTGTGAAGTTTGATTTTTCTGTAGTGCTAAACACTTTCTGAGTCACTTCAGTGAGACCTTTTCATAGATCACATAGTTCAGCTGTTAAAATTCATGTTAATGGGATGCAAGTATTAGCTGCTGTATGTCTTATTAAATAAGAGAAATGAGTGGTAGTATGCTTGGTTCTAGTTGTAGTACACCACAGAAAATATGGCCTACCAGCCAGTGGGTTTCTGTCTGTCCCTGCTTGGACTAAGGAGGGAAAGACACAAAATATCCTGGGTCCTGGTGGGTAAAGCAGAGGATCTCATGTACTTGTACATGATATGGGATAGCAAGTATTGGTGCCGTGGCAAAACTGCTAAGTAATGTATTGCTGTTAAATCCTTTCAATTTTGTTTTCAGTCGTTTTGGACACCTGATAAAAGTTTATCTTGTGCCTGGAAAAAATGTGGCATATGCAAAATTTGCAGACAGAGGAAGTGCCAGTGATGCCATAACTGCATTACATGGAAAGATTGTAAATGGTGTCAGGCTTAAAGTAAGGTTGGCAGACTCTCCAACAGAAGAACCTAACAAACGTCAGAGAACTTACTAAGTGGGTAAGTACCCAGTCTGAGTTTACTTTAAATATGAATACTTGAAATAATGAGTTTCAAATTAAACTTGAAAAATGTTAAAATAAATTTGAATTGTAAAGTTGCTGGCTAGAAACAAATCTATTTTGTGATATTTGCACATACTATGTGTTTGTGACATGCACACTATTTTTAGTAAAATCTTTATTTTTGTAATGTTTGAGGGAATATGAGCAAGTTGATTGCTATCAATTTGCATGTTCATAGCATTCACTTTATGTACATAAGCAAATCCCATAACATTGAAAAGAGTATGGGAAAAATAAACAATATGAATGGGTTCAGCTTGTTTGTGTCTGTCTTTCATTAAAAACACATACACCCTCTTAATAGTGTTGGATAAGAGGTGATCCCTGCAAAGGACATGGAAAGAAAGGGTAAAATAGCTGTGGAAAGGACAGGGAAGGTTACCAGGTGAGAACTGGTTGTCTGGGCTGTCAGAAAGTGTGTGTAGTTGGGAGGTATAGAGAGAATATTTTAGAGTTTGTAGTGAGGTTAGTGTTTCAGATACTTTGTAGTATGTCTGAATATGAAAAGTCATACTTTACAAGTTAGCTAATATTTTTTGGCCTCTGGTAGCTGCCCTGTTGGCAATGTCACTTTGTGGCCTTTAAGTTATGAGGCAGATCACACAGAGGGGAATTTAGAGATGTTCAAGTCAAAATCTGGCTGTTTCAGGACATCATTTTTATTAGAATGGTAACAAGTTTATCTTCCATTAACTTTTTACATTAGAACCATTATCAAAAGAAATCTTAGTGGTTAAAAATTAAATACTTTTTAATATGTATATACAAAAGAATTTTCAAATATTACCCTGGCTTCCACATAATTGTAGTAACTACATCATAGGGAAAATGCAGTCTTGTCTTTAATTAGAAACCACCACATAAAGTAGTGACTCCTTGTATCAGCATTTTACTTCTAATCTTATTTTGCTCCTTGTATCTTCAGTGTAGAATTCTTCTACACCTTTCTCTATGTGGTTTTTTTGACCTGCAAGCTACAAGAACCAAAACAGTTTTTACCTGCATATGTTTTCTTTTTTTATAATGGCTTTGAGAGTATCAGAATAGCTTATTTTCCTTCCAACTAAAACTTTAAATTGCTCATGTCAAAATGGGTGGAATTCTGTACATCCAAAATACTTTGAAGTTGTGAGAACTTTTTTTTGGTTCTCAAATTCCAAGTGGCACAAAGTCTCCTTAGCTAAAATGTCTCTGAATTTTAACTTGATGAAGTCAATCTCTTAAAAATAATTCCCATTTTCCCAAAGCAAGTCCCACTGCATTGCTTGTCTCATATCTCTAAAAACTGACTTCATTTCTGTGCTTTTTATAAGACTATAATCTGAAAATTTGATGAATTCTTTTTGTAAAGAAATGCTTGATTTAAATTGAATTGTTTGAGTTCAGTTAAATTATTCTTTCAGACCAGTGATTGTTTTAGAAATATTTTCTCAAAGTTTTTTGGTAAATATAATGTAACTTACAAAATTAAAGTATACTGTATGATTATAATTTACTATTGATATAATAATCTCATGATGCAAGTCATCTGTGTTCAGAAACGTGCATTTTGCGACAGCCTTTGTTTATCAGGAAATTTTGAATAATTGTGCAGTAATGTGCTACACTAGTCAATTTTTATGGGTCTTCTAAAAACCAATGAAGAGTTAATTATGTAAGTACTTGGAGTAGCAAAGAAATGATGGACGTACAGTTCAGTAATGTTCTTTCATCTATTTACCTTAAGTTCTTTGTAAACCATTTTGCTTAGGGTTAAGTTCAGATTTGAAAAGACAGCTAAGATGCTTATTTTGCAACTTTTTATAGCTGCCTCATGTTCTTAATTCCATTTTGCTTGTACTGTCTACCCAGGCTTTTGCATTGCTCTGCAGGCTATTGCAAATTGCGCTGAAACTGTACAGTACTTGTAGTATATTTTCTTAAAACTAAGAGTAGGAGGAAGGGGTTTGGTGTTTGCCAGAAGAATATGGTGTGGAACTTAGATTGCAATATGGAGATTTATCGGCTTTATTAAAAGCAAACATCAAGCAAAGATGTTCTCGAGCAGTCCTCAAGGCTCAGCTTCTGGCTACCACTATATTCCAGATGCCTAACAGCCATCCAGAACTGTCAGGCTCTGGGTCCAGTCTGTTGGTCTAATAATTGTTGTTCATAGGCTGTAGCCTGTAACAAATAGCTTAACTATAGTTTTTTCTTCTGTAACTGATATTTTTTTACTACTTAAACATGCACCTTTTGAAAATAATTCTTTATTAAGTTGGAAAAAATATGTTCTGTCCTTAAGTACTTGGTCACTGTTTTCTTTATTATGCTTGTCCTGCATCATTGCTTCTGTTTGCATTTACTTTTTTACTTAATGTTGTAAAGAACTCTCCTGTAGTGTGCATATTTATAATGATTTAGAAAGTAATTATGTCTTTGAAATAATCTCCAAAGTAAGTTAACTGTATTTTCTATTAACAGCATATAGCAGAAAAAAATGCTGGCTTTCATGCACTACTCAGAAAGAGGTACCCATTAAAAAGACAGAGAAATATATATATATAATGTTAAATACTTATATACTTTAGAAGACTTTTTCATTTATAAATGTTGTAATAATTGTTGTAAGAATTATCTTTTCTAATATGGTAAAATAAAAATAGATATATTGCTTTTTGATACCATTTTTGTGCTTGTGTTCTTTCTACAGAAACTAAATAATGACATGACCCTCAGCTAGCTGACTGACTGACTGAGAAACGTGACTAGACATGGTTCCTGTGGACAGTGACTGCTTTTTACTGTTACGTAGATGATCTTATATACGGTATATCTGTTTCAAAAATGGGAACATGTAGTTTTAAAATTACAGCTATTTGAAATTGTAAACTGATGGTTCTTTGAGTAGTCTAGTAATATTTTGCTGGTTTAGATGAAAATACTTTATATCCTGTTTAGTGCAAAGGACATTTGACTCGAGTCAGATGACTGAGCTACTGAAGCTTCTGCATGCTTTTCTAAAGCCTTTTGATTGTAACTGTGGGGGAATGTATAGAGCTTGGGGGTTGGACTAGAGGACTTTGGTGGGTTTAAGATGCTTGCTGTGAATGTGTCAGTATTTCAGCAAGACCATTGGTAAAGAGTAAACCAAGATAATTTGAAAAGCATTTGCATAGATAACTTGCTAGCATAGATAACAGATACATAGATAGCACAGGTAATTTGCATAGATAAGGTGATATAAAATACCTGCTTTTGTGTATCTTGGAATGCTGCTTGAGTTAAAAAATACCCTGCTTATTAAAAAAAAAACAAAAAACACTGGGCTAAGAAGTGATTTTCTTGTTAGAGCACTACATCGGCATTTGAAGCTGTATATGTGCACATGTTCTTCTCTTCCCTGTGTGCATGCAGAACCCTGAAATTCTACTGCTTGGTAAATTCTAATTGCATGTACCCTGGGAGACCAGTGTGCTCTGCACCTCCCTTCCCAGCACTTTCAGTGCAACTCCCTTGATCATCAATGTGGTCAGACCTACTGGAACATCCCTGGGGCATCTTCAGGACTGTTTACTTCCACAGAAATTTCAGGCATACAGGGAAATAATTATGTGAATTTGAGGCTTAGTCCCTTAGTTATTGGCATGTGTATTAGTCAACTGACAGCTATGGTGTGCAACTTCAGTGCCCCAAGAGGGAGTTGGTGTTGCAGGCACAAAAGGGTAAAAGTGGCAGAAACTTCAATAGAACAAGATTGCAAAGCCTAATGTGCAGATATTAGGAAGCTTTAAAATAGCAGTTGCCTAAGAAACATTATTTTGCTTGTATCTCTTCTAATATGTATTTTGGTGCAGTCCTTCATGAGTCACCCAGTTTTGTGCCCTCCTAGAGAACAGTTGCTTCATTCAGCACAAATGATGAAACTGAATCAGAGCTGCATGGTTAAGTGTCTGATGGAGGGGGAGAAAAAAGTACTTATTATAAATGTTAGAATTTGTATAGTGGTCAACATTTATGATTAAACTTGGATAGCTGGATCTGACCTCATGCATAGACCCAGAGATGATCTGTGCCAAGGGCTGCTGTTTCTCTGGGCGGCTTCTGGGAAGGTGTATTTTTTTCCCCCCATTCCTCATCACAATTTTTTTGAGTAGAATTTGGAGTTTTCTTTTGTGTGTTTTTTTTTAAGGAAATAGTCCTGAGCAGGCTACTTTGCACCTGTTACAGGTCTTGACATTGGCAAGTCAAAACTGTGTCTGCAGGCAGAAGGAATATTAGATTTCTCTGAAAACTGTAGCACATAGATTCTAGTTGGCTCATACTTAGAAAACTGGCCATATTTATGTAGATTTTTTGTTTATGGTTTTCTAGTAATAATGTAATGTAACTAAAATTCAGCATGCTTCTCTGACTTGTGTTTTTGCTCTTGTTCATCAGCTATAGTTTCTGCTGACACTGAAGCTGAAGAGCTTTGTAGTTTTTGAAAAAGAAAATACTGATTTCATATATTACTCTGAATCTAATGTCCATTAAAAATGATACTATTCATTTATTAACAGAAGAGTCTTTGTTTAAATGAGAATGATGCTTGCGTGTGTTGCCTGAACGTTCACATTAAAGTATTTTGGATCATTAAATGAGAAAAGGCCATTCTTGTGGGCACTGTTTATTTGGTAAGTGTTCTGCAGGTCTGTGACTGCTGCTCACTGCTCTGGGGCTTGCAGCTCGTGTGGAGACTCCTCTCATCCTGTGCACAAGGAAGAGCCCTGGGGATGGAGGCGGGGATCTCAAACCCCCCAGAGCAGAGCCTGGGGTAACATGCACGATGTGATCAAGTTTTGATTATGTGCTCCCTCCTCACTATTAATGCTCCACTTTCTGATGTTTCTTCTGGTGCCGATGAGGGTGTTACTTAAGGTCTGCACTACTGAGAGCTTGCTATGCTCTTACAACTGCTAAATGGATAAATAGGAGGCAAAAGGAGGAAGAAATGATTGCTCTTGAAGAAAACAGCATGTAACTGTGTGTAAGGCCTGGTTTTCTGGATACCATTTTCCTAAATTTCTGTGTTTGCTTTTGTTAAACACTTCATTCAAACTTTGTCAAAGATTCCACTCAAGTGTTCCATGGAATCTCAAATTTGAACCATGTTTGTACTGATTTTTTCAAAATAAACCAGAAAAATTTTAAATGAATGACAAAGGGTTAATAGTCCCATGTTCAATTAAACTCCCTTAGAGCTCCAGGACAAAGAGGGGTCTTGGAGCTTGCAGTATTGCCAGGCAATCTGCCCAGTTCCAGCAGAGGTCACTGGTCTCTTGGATGTATGGAGCATGCAACTCAAAACTGATGCTACTTTTGAAAACCTCTTTACAGATTCTAAGATAGTTTACTTGAATATAGAAAATCTTGAATTGTTTCACTTTTTTGACAGATTGAGAATTATCTCAAGATGTATCATTTTTAAATAGATTTAAAAAACTGTATTGTTTGAGTTAAAAGGAGGTTCCTAGTTGAGCTTTGTCTATTACTTTTGTAAACAGATCATAGTTTCCTTTGGTTTTGAAATATGAATCATTTTTGCATGCAGAGAGTGAAAATTTACTATGAGACACCTGAAAAATGTGCACAGAACACCTCTCTTTCTTGACAGAAGTCTCAGTAGAAAATAGTCATGTAAAGAATAAAGTGGGATAATCATTAGAAAATAGCAGGAGTACCAGAGAAAAAGACAAAGCAAGAGGAAAACAAGGAAGCTGCAAAGATGTCCTGATTTTGAAGCAACGAAGTAAGAAATTGTTAGTCTAACAAGAGGTCGGGCATATGGGTCTCCAGTTAAGAAAGAGACACATCAAGAGAATCAAGAGTCTGTTTAAATGACCCTGTGTTAAATGACCCTTTGTTTAATTACCCTGTGCCACCTGCTCTAGGTGTGCCCGCTGGAGCGGGAAGGTTGGACTAGATGATCTCTAGAGGTCCCTTCCAACCTTGTAGATTCTGTGATTCTGAGAAATAATGCAGAGGAGTAGGGTGCTCTGGAAACGAGTGTTTTAAGTTAGGTTTAGGTGAAAGGATTCAGAGTCTTTTGGACAGATGTCTATTGTAAGTAAACCACAGAAACTCTTAGGCAATTTGTTGCAACTCTGTCCTCTTGCCTCTTATTTCTCCTTTGTCTTGGAAAAAATACCCAACATGGAGCTCTTTGCTGACTGCACTGTGTACAATATACATTTTGTACACACCTGCTTAATATCATGGCATGAGGTTTATTTTCAGAGCTGTCATTCAAAGTGTATACTTGAAGTGTTATATTGAACAGTTTCTTTTTTCATTCTTCCCCAGTGTTCTGTCCCTTCTGCCTAGCTGTAGCTCTCGAACTTAGCAGAGCAACTTCTGGTACAAATTTAGATCTAGTAGTTAATCCACCTCTAATTTTGTCAGGGACAAATACAGCAGCAGAAGCTTGGGTTATAAATGGGATTAGGCCTTTTGGATGCTGTATTGCATTTGAAGCACAGGAATACTTCCAAATATTTAACACAGTTCTAGTAGTTAAAGCTTGTAAGAGGAAGAAAAAAGAGGAAAAAATAAAAAGCAGCCTTGGTGGTGATTTATAAATATCATAGCTTGAAAATAGTGTTTCAGTACTGAACAATTCATATATTTTTGTAGATGAAGTCATGAACTATACATGGCACTTGTATTACTTTTGAATGGAAAAAGATAAAGTGAAATATATATTATTTATACATACTAGTATGAACCAGGGCATTTTCTTCTGTTTGTGTCTGAGTTAATATAGAAGTTGAAGTGTTACATGGAAGGTTAAGTTGGCAAAAGAGAATGTGAAACTGTAATAGATTAATAACATAAAAAATTAATGTGACTACCCTGCATAGCACAGATTACATTCTAGTTTCAGGAGGATTGTCAAGTTCTGATAAATACTGTTTCTAGGCATGGAAGAAAATATTTTACTTCAGTTAACAATGCAGTTCATAATAAAGAAAGGAGACAGTGCTAGTTCCAATAAAATGGGAGAATTTAGCTCATTTCAGAGTAGCTACTAAAATGGTTACAAAAGTAATGCTTCAACTGATAGGCTCCCTAGGAGATAAGAGATCTTTCATGCTGATTACTCAAATCATTGTTCTCTTTTCTTGAAGCAAGTTCTGAGTGTTTACAACAAATCTAAAGGACTAGATAGTTAAGAGGTAGTACCACAGAAAGTGAAGTGTCAGGTGCTCTAATATTATGTGAGGTCTGAAGGGTAGAAGTATAAGAAAGTAAACGGGGCCTGTGCTTGGCTCTGCTTGTGACTACACGAGGTGGAAGCGTTGTACCTTGGAAGATACTAGTAACTGAAGAGAAAATTGGGAATACTGAGGAATAGGATTGTTTAAATGGGCTCCACTTACCTTCAAGCTGAGGTGCGATAGCAAGGAGGAGCAGTATTATGTTTACACATTTATAGGACCTTGATAAGAGGGAAGAGTTAACTGCTGAGCAGAGCCTACTCTATATTTAGAGAAAGTGTTTACAAATATTGAGCATGGGAATTAAGAAGATGCCCCGGGAATTCTTCCAGCTGTTCATCGCTTGAACGTGGTGGCAGAGGTCAGTGCTCAGAAAGTGCTTTGTGAATAACTTCTCCAGATGTCATTTAATGAAATCCAAGACAATGATAACAGTCCTTGCAAGTATATGGCATTGAAACTGCTGGAAATGCAAGTATATACAAGAAATATCTTCTGAAATAGAAATAAGCAACTTCACAAGCAAAATAGCTAGAGCACTGAGTTATTTTACATATCAGAATCTTGGTTGTGTTCTTTTCAAGGTGCTCTAAATCTCCCTCCTAATGTGGCTACTGCAAGCAAGGATAGCAGGAGTGGGGTCTTTATAGCTGAAACATCAGATGAGCACTTCCTAAAATACCAAAATCAAAGGCAACGACATATAAAAACATAAGAAAGCTGATTAAACTTATGGTCAAAGCTGAAGGGGAAGTGAGCAGTGAAATGTCATTACTGAGCTCTCCAATAGCATTCAGATATTTGACAATGAAGAAATTTTATATGTGATGGCTGGTACCCTCACCCTCTTCTGTTTGTAAGGCTGAAAGAAGGATGGTGCTATGCAAAAGCTGTTTTGTTCTTTACTAGAGGGAGATAGTTGTCAGGAATCTTTCCAGGCTCTCTACTTAAATTGAAAAAAGTGCCATTTAAATGTAAAGCAAAAGAGTAAATCAAACAGTTTTATTACAACATTTGCAAGCGCATTTTTGTTGTTGTGTATGATATGTATTTCAGAGTGTTTATAGTGCTTAGTTTTTGCAGCCTTTGCAGAAAAGAAACCGTATCCATCTGTTCAAGACAAGGCCATGGAAGTACCATCCATTGCTAAAATCAAGTACGAAACATTCTTTTCTTTGAGTAGAGATACTAGCTATGCAAGTATCAGCTGTACAGATTTTGTTTATATTAGATTTTACCACTCCGGCTGATATATCATATGTTTGTTTTCAGGGATTCTTGGAGTTATGCCAATCTCACTTTAGATTTGCCTTACGGAATTCTAGTTTCTTATACTTAATTGGAGCATTCTTAATATAGTTCTTAAAAATTCCTACTTTGCAAGATAAACACTTTTACTGCCATTTGAGTTTAAAGCATCTCTTGAGTTTCTACCTGTGTTTCCACTTATCTTTCAGTACAAAGTCACTATTCCTTTCTATTCCAGTGTGTCAAGTAATTGTTCAGATTTTAATCTTTTGATCCATGAACATGTAAAACAGCTACAAACTGAAG
>JAUBOD010000244.1:3041262-3056723 GCA_032353885.1 Nothura maculosa | reverse complement strand
GGCCCCGGCGCCTCGCGGGTCCCCGCGTCCCCCCGCAGCCTCGCGCGGTGCCCGGCCAGGGCCCGGCGGCTCCGTGCGCCCCGCGGGGCGGCCCGTCCGGCGGGAGCGGCCCTGCACGGGCCGCCGCACGGAGCAGGTGAACGGAGCCGCCGAGGGCGGCGCGAGGAAAGGGCCGTTGCGGGGCACGGGCGGCTCCGGGGTCGGTCTGAGTGGAACCGCCGTGCTCAGCTGCAGCCCTTGCAGGTTTTTTTCTCTTCTGTTCTCCAGATGATTAACTCGTGGGATTGAACCAGCTCAGAGATTAGAATCTCATCAAATATCTAATGGTTTCTTTATAGCGCTGTTTGGTTTGTGACTGCTCCTTCCTAATAACCGGCTGTTGTCTGTTCAGCTGCAAATACCGTAATTGACTCGTTTTATCTCGGTGTAAATGAAGTGACCTTGACCTTTAGTGGTTAAGCAAAGGTGCTTGCTGTGGATCACCGTATCTACGTGTCTAATAGAACGTTAATTCTGTAAATAGTGTTATATAAAAATAACAGTTTTCTTTGCATTTGCTAAAAAGTTTGCACAAGGAGAGGGCTTATTTGTTCTCTCCATCTTACATGGATCAACAGAAACGTGTGCAACTTAAGTATCAAGTGAGAAAATATTCCCAGGAGTTTTATATGCAGAGATCTACAACAGGTAACTTTACTCTGCTGGAGCTCCTCCAGTTTCCTCTTCCCATTACATTTCCCAAATACTTGGTAGTGACTGTGAGCTATAGTGTTTGCCGAGTTGTTAGTGGGTTTTTTATTTATTTATTTATTTATTATTTTTTAAACCCTGGTTCATAGCCCATTCCAAGAGCTTATTCTTAAATCTCAGTGATGCTCTAAGGTTCTAGTGCTGTTCTCTATTTTAGCAAAAACTATCAGTTTTATTTCAAGGGCTGGCGTAGAAAGCCCATGCTCTATATATATGTGTTTGCATGGTTTTTAAATAGCCATCAGAAATACAGCCTTGCTTGCAGACATTAAAGGTGTTCTAGCTGCATGGCCCATCAGACCTGAGACTGGAATGATAAAACCTTGCAGCTTTCTCCAGAGAAGAGTCTCTGTCTCTTGATCTATAGCACGTGCTGCTCCAGACAGAAATGCCCTTTGTTACTGCTATCTTTAATCCATGCAGAGGGAGATGAAGACAGAATATTCATATTTATTACTGCTGTGTTTTTCTTCCTTTGGCACATGTGCATGCAGGTTATGTTCACGAGTCTGCACTTCCACACCTCAGTTTTTTTTCTGAAGTACAGGCTGCTGCTGAACCTCATGGCATGACTGAAACCGATGTTTTGGCTTTTGTTTTTTGCCCAGTATGTGAAGTATCAGTACAGGTTTTCTCTAGGGATTCTTCTGCATATATTTCCTTAGATTTCTGAGAATTTATGTCTCTAGCGCCGCGTGGCTTTGTCTCGGGAGAGCTGTATTTCTGCAGGAACATGACCCCTGTAGTTCCGTGCCCTGCTGCGGAACAGGCCGTCCCTGACGGTAATGTTGCAGCGGGAGGTGGAGAAGGGAAGCTCCAGAAATTCATGTCTTAAGGGAGTGCCTGCATATGTCTGTTTTTAATGTGGATAAATACAATAAACCTGTCCTAATTAGGCCCTTATGCTTCATGTATAGAGCAAAAAATAGTTGTTTATTTCTAAGACACCAAATAACTCAATTCCCAGATGTTTCTAGATGCAAATGATATTTAAGATTGGGATGCTTGCTATATGGGAAGTCTGTAACTAGGGAAGAGGTAACTATTTCTACAGATAATTTTCATTGGGAATATTACTCTGATTACTTCTAGAAGGTATTTATTCAAAAAATCTCCTTAAGGCTTATATTTTATTCTTAAACAGATTTTTTTTTAATTCCACTGGTAAGTGGAATACCAGAGTAAATGTTACTTTTTTCAAGGTTATGGATGTCAAGGGAAATAGCAACAGGTCTTTACATCATTATACAAACCAACGTGAACATGTTCAGGCCATGTGAAGGATGGTGGATCATTAGCAGACTGGAAGCTCAGCTTTGGCGATAGGCTTGGAAATTCTCCAACTGTGAGAAATTTGACTTGAGGGGAAGATATATAGTAAGGTAAACTGAATTTAAATGGACTATTATGAGATCTTAGGGAATGTGAAATCATAGCAGTGTGCTTCCTATGAATGGTGTTACTAATTTGATTTTTATTGATGTTTGTGATTAATTGCACTATCTCCATAGGTAGTTTTTTCCAAGCTTTAAATACAAACGAGCAGCTTTGAGCTGCCATAATGTGGGCATGAAGGCAGTTGCGAGTTGTGTTTAAAGAAAGTTAAGTACATTCTGGTGAGTGCTGTTTCTAGCATTTCAGGGTCATTCCTTTCAGAAGAGTGGGAAAACACTGGAAGATATTTTCAATGCTGACAGTTGAGACACATAAAGAGCAAAATATGGAAGTTAGTCCAAGGACCTGTGAGTAATGACGTACAGGCAGTGAACTCGGTGTTTTCTAAGGAAGCTGCTGGGCTGAACACACTAGTGAAGGTATTAAGGGAGGGAGGAAAAAGGATCAGTACTAAAATGTTAAGGGTGACTGCTGAAAGAGGAAAAAACAGGGTTGAAGCTAGGTAGGGGTTTTGTGCCTGCCATTCTCTGGAGGGTTCTTTCAGTAGAATTTAGTGTGTAATTCTGTTTTTGGCATTAAAGGCAAACTTTGGGAAGCATTGCAAGAACTTTATAAGTAACAGGTCATGATAATTTTTTGAAATCACAGATGCACCATTTTCCTTCTGAGAAACTTGTCTTCCCAGTTGTCTCCAGGGGAACAGTATTTTATTTTTAGTGGAATCCCTTAATCAAGTTTTTGAAATGTTTTTTCATTTTCTCCATTGCACTGGAAAAGCTTATAAATCTTTTTCTCAATGTTTATTTAAGCTAAGAATATGGTAGATAAGTGGACTCTTCTCTGAGAGTCAACTCTCAGAAGTTTGCAGATAGAAAGTCCAATTTTGAGTATTTTCCCCCAGAGCAGGATCTGACTGCTTTGCATCTTAACTGTCTAGTAAATAACTGTAGTAAGAGACTTTTATTGTCTCCATATTACAGTGGAAATTAAAAGATGAAAATAAATGTTATTGATCTTGAAACTATAATATATATATATATTTCAGTTCACATGACAATGTTGATATTTTCTATCACAGTACCTGTGCTTAACCCTTGTTGCTGTCCACATTGTAGTCCAAGTAGAGATACTAAGAAACTTAAGGCTGCTTTTCATAAAGGGCTTCATCTGATATGATAAAGATAAAACCTGTTGTGTTTTAGTTTGTATGTGATTCTGAACATAGTCCCATCCTCTAATGCAAATGCTGTTCTGTTGATACAAAGCTCTTTTGTACCAGTGTGTTGATTCCAGTAAGGAGTTAGCAAGTTGTGTTTGTAAAGGATTCAAAGGTATTACAATAGTTAGAATCCCTTACATGAGTGCAGTAGGGCACACATCTAGGGTTGTTTTGTTATAAGAACAACAGCTAAAGCTAAAGTAACTAACATTTGTGTAAGAATGAGCTATCGGTCAATTTAAGGTACCTTATCTTGGTTTGTGACATCCCTTTTTAGATGATGAATGGAGAAGTTTTCCATTGCTTCTAGTTAGGAAACACCCTTGAAGATATCTTATTGTGTAGAATCCATCTTTTTCTTTAATGTGCTTTCACAGCAGTTATAATTCTTCTGTGAGGATAAAACTCTGTGTGTTTGGTGAAGTAGGAGGAATAAAAGAGCTTCAAAAGCACTGCAGTATCCATTCAGCTAGTTCAGTGCAGAACCAAGAAACAGAAGAATTGGTGATAGTACCAGGGGAAAAAACACTGATTTTTTAAAATTTTAGCTGAAAACATTAAAATGAATAGGTTGAGACAGGGAGTTTATGCTGAAAACATTGTGACGCCCATCGTTTTTAGAGAGGCTTAGATCTTGAGTATGGCATATGTGTCTGCATTGAGAATGCTTCTCAAATGTGTGCATGCAAGTGTCAGTGTGAATAAAAATAATGTGGAACTGTAATTCTAGGAGCTAGAGTCAGCACTGAGCAAAGCTCTTGGACCCTCACAGCTGATTCAGAAAACACTTGCATATCATTGAAGTAATTTGTTGGACAGCCCAGCAGAGAGGTGCAAGTTCAGGTTACTCAAAGAGAAGACCCTACGAAACTGGTGTCTTCTGGTGGGAGCTCCCCAAAGGCACCGTGCAAGTGAAGAGGATCTTGGCCATCTCTGACCCAGTTCATCCTGTATGAGCTGGAAAATGAATTAGTAATAGGACTTTATTCTGTAATAGTTGCTAATTTCAACCTTTTTCTAAGGCATTTGTTGTGGGAGAGCTGCAGTAACCATGGTGGTGACTGTAGTTTGACCTTATGTAGGAAGCAAGTCAGTCGTTGGCCCAGGGCTACAGGATAAGAGAGGGCACCGTCTGCTTATGTTGACAGCTTCAATGGGAAGGCAGTAAATAATGGGAGCAGTAGCTGGAGAGGCTGGGGGGCTCAGCGCACACTGACCTCCGAGGCTGTGGGGCCAGCAGGGGCGGAGGGCACAGCTTGGGTTAGGGACATGGGCGCAGTGAGTGGTGGCGTGTCCCTGGGTGGCAGCGTGACCTGCAGCTCCATCGCTGTGCGCTGTGTCTGTGCCACAGGCTGGGCATGTTGGGCTGGAGATCCCTGGCCATCCATGGCACCCGGCTTGCTTGGCGAGAAGGGTTTCAGGGCGCGTGGCACTGTGTGTTGCTGTTCTTCTGTCACCCTGCTCGCTTGTCCTGTAACCAACCTACCTCCGGGATATGGATGGGGGGATGCTAAGGAGGATTTGGTTCAATGGGAGCCTGTGTGGACACTTTACAGGGCTGGCTGTGAGCTGCTGCGCTCATGGTTCCACCTCGGCTTTCACTGCTGGCTTTGCAGTCTCTCCCTTGATGGTTAACACTAAGTTTGTGATGGAATCACTGATGGGTGCTCGTTCCCGCTTCCACCAAGCACATTTTTCCTGGAGTCCTCAGGGTCACCTCACTCTTCACCTTTGTGCTCTTGTTCAAGAAAACAACTTTAACTGCTTCTTCTCTTCTGGACTTGAAAATAGATTCCTGAAAATATAATTCCACCTGGTCTAGAAAGGAATGGCAGTTATCTGAGAAGCTGCACCTTTGCGTGAGGGAAACGAATCAACCCAAAGGCTCATCTTCAGAGATGTTGATTTTTGAGGTCTTGCCTCCAAGAATAAAATGTCTTTGATTTATTTTTATTTTATTTTATTTTATTTTTTTTTTTACTACAGAAAGTAGTAGGGCACAATGATTTAGCCCTGTTGCCATCTGCTATGGATTGATCTTCTGGGGAAAGTGGAAAGGCGAAACCACTGAGGCTGAACCACCAAAACAGTGACAAATATACCAGATAAAGGGAATTACGACTTGCAGATGCAAAACTGGGATGCTTAGTTCAGTGACGAACAATTTCTTCAGAACACATTAGGTCAGCTGGGGCAGGTTAGCAGTGCAAATCATACTCAATTCAAAGGAAAAAGCTCAAAAGAAAAGAGATTGTTGAGCTCTGAAGCTGAAAGTTGTTTTTGAGGTTTTTTTTTCCCCCGTCTCGAAATGAGAGGAGAAAGATGGTTTGTGAGCATGACACATCCCTATGGAAATAATTGCAAATCTTTGTTTAAAGTCTGTATTTCTTAGTTTTAACCCGTTTCTGTAAAACCATATTTCTTCAAAAGATATGTGTGGAAACCAGGATGGGAATGATACGAAATGGAGATACAGCTTATTCAAAACATAAGTCTGGGTATAAAGTATTAGCGCACCCCTGCTACTAGAGGGTTAGTTCTGCAGCCTCTCCAGTTCCATATCTTTCATTGTAATGGATACTCGTGCATAAAATGCAAGTTTTTCCCCTCTCCTGCTTCCATCAGCTGAATGAAGTTTGGCTTTACCAGTTCACTTACATCTGACATCTGTGCTGCTTTTGTGTAACTTCTTGTAACTACAGTCATATCATGGATGCCAGCCTGGTTTAATGTTCTTGAGTGACAAAATCACAGGAAAAAGGAAGCAATTCTCTGACTGGGGAAAAAAAAGCCAAGATTTCTTTAACTCTCCCAAGCTGTGACCTGTATTTGAGTGACTGTGCAAATATACCATGTACCACTGAGCATAAAAGAGATGTTCTCCTGGTACAGGCTGCTTCCAGTCCCTTCTGTGACTGGTAGAGCCACCTACACAAAAAGCAGTGCTCTGTCTGTGGCATATGATTCAGTGACAGGTATGCAAAATAATCCTGGAAGAATAAAGATATTTCCTTTAATAGCTGTGCATTGTAACCTGGCTGTTGAAGTATGTCCCCTTTCCCAAGAACCATAAATACAGAACCCACAAAGAGAAAGAGATGAGTGGTTTCTGTCTCCTTTTCTAATGAGTAATGTTGCCTTTTTTGTGAAATGTGAGTTCAGGATTAATAGGATAGGACTCATCAAAATAGTAGGATTAGAATTAGTCAAAGTGGCTAATTTGACTCAACCTGAAACCTCAAAGATGCTTAGTAATTGCATCTGATTATGGACTATCTTTGAGTTTGAGGGAGTCGTTTTCAAAAGTATCTCTGAGACACGTTTCACTTTTTCTGAGCATGAAAAAAAGCTTTTGAATCTGCCATCTCATGGTGCAGGTTCACTCGGATATTGTTATCTCCTGCTACCTTCTGCTATTTCTGGTAGAGCTGTTCCTGATTCTGAGAGTTTCAGATGAATATGTGCTGTAACGAGGTCTTGTAATAGAAAAAAAAAAACCTAAAACTTTAAGGATTTTTTTAATATATATACACACATATACATACATATATGTGTATGTGTGTGTCTATCTGTCTTTAGTTTCTTAAAAAGAAATATATCTGTAAATTTGAGAGTGATTACAATGCAATTAACCACTTCCAAATGCTTTTCCCATTTTATCTACTGGTTCCTGATGACATGGAAACATTGTTCGTTGTTTAGAGAGAAAGTGAGACAAAGTTTAAACAAAATGCTTTGAAATTAACAAAGGAAACGTACCAAGGAAATAAGCTATTTTCCTTCATTTCCTTCAGTGACCTTCATGTCCTGACAGTGGAGGATACATTTTTGTAATGAGAGCAAGTGAAGTATTCTATACTTTCTGTGCTAGTGTTTCTTTCACAGTGGGTTATACTTTTCCATTATTCTCTGAAGCAGATTTCAAAGTAATGGGTGAGAGCACCAAATGTGAGCTTCCCGTGCGGAATCCGGGTGTCAGCAGAAATAAACGTGTATGTGTGCGGTGGGTTCCCGACAGTCCTGCGAGCGGACCGCTTGGAAGGATTTCTTTTTAAACAACTGGAGTGTGCTGCAAAAACCACGTTCACTTCTTGAGACTGTCGCAAATTGCAGCACAGAAAATCAATGCTTTTTCAGCTAATGTCGATTCTTTTTCATTAAAGGATAGATGAGGAAGCATGAGGGTCCATGGCTTCTTTGGCTTCTATGCACTTCCCAGACAGCCAGTCTTTATTTATCTTTCTATTTTGTAGAATGTGTATTTAATGTTTGGCATTTTTTTTTCTCTTTGCTTGTGTTTAAGAGCTGAAAGCTCGAAGGATGATTAAATTGTGGTGGATTTAAGATCCTTTCTTCAAGTATTTCAAGTTATGAGGATGGATATTTTATTTGAGGAGACCAGACTAAGAAATGGAAAATGATCTCTATCATCAGATTAATTTTTGCTAGTATAGTAATGAAGTTATTTTGTGCTGTCTTTATTGTCACTATAGAATTGTTCACTCTTGGTAAATGTCGACACTATGGAGACTTGGTTCTTTTTTTCATTTAATTTCTCTAGCTTAAAATGTTATTGCTTACACATCCCTGAACAAAGGTTTCCTGTAAATGTTTTGGCAGAAGGCTAAATATGTGAGGGTTTTTTTTAACTTTTGAATGATCTCTTAAATATTCAATACATATTTCAGAAATATCCTATGTCTGAGTCATATACTTTTATCTCTGAAGCAGATATGCACTTTGCATTTCGGTTTCATAGGTTTATCAAGAGCAGCCAAGAACAACCTGATGAAAGGTAATATGAAGGGTCAAAGGTGAAATGTAGCAAATGTCGGGAATGTTTTTGCTCTTATTATTTCTATTTTCTGCTAATAAGGGCATATATTAATGTGAGCAGAATGCAGGAAGCAATAGCATTTGCTCTGCCAGAAAAAAAGCAGAGAAATAAAACAGTCACTGGCGCTGCATTCTATAAAAAGATAAATCTTGCAAGTAATGATATTTCAATTTATAGAAGTTTCTCCCATTATGTTTTGCAGCAAAGGTTCCCTGAATAATGTAGTATCCATTTTATGTGTTAGCAGTGGAGGACAAGGCCTGCATAACAGGAAGCTTCACCAAAGATCCACAGAAGCCCTGTATGAATAAAACCATGCAACGCAGTATCTCTGAAAAAGGGATAGATGGAGAACAAGTGCATTCTCTGTACATACATGCAGCAAACTGGCTGTATCTTTCAGGAGCTTTAAGCAAAAACTGAGCATTTTCTCTTTTTGGAGAGGGCAGAGTGCAGTGGATGGTTCAGAGTGTATAACCTTGCATAGCTGCTCTAGCTGCACGTGCGGCAGCAAAGCAGGTTTCAGCCTGAAGCGCCATGCGCTTGGTTTCTGCTAACCTCTATGGCCCTACAGTTTGGCTGGCAACCCTGCAGCAAGGGTGGCAGCAGATTTCAGGATTGTACATCAGCGTGTTGAGCACTGTGTTCCTGTTCTTTCTTCGCACAAAAATGTTATTTCCCATCTCTGTTATTAAACAATCTAGCTTTAAAAGGCCAAGTCAGTGTTAAAGATAACTGTGTAGCTGTTCTCTATATAGAGATAGTAAATTTCAAAGTCAAAATCAAAGCAAACCATTTCCAGTGCTATTACTGGAAGATTTAGAGGAGATGATAACATTTCATAAACAGTTTCAAATAGTAAAAAGTAGATATTAGAAGTTTTACCATTAAATAACAAGGAGATAATAACAATAGACTTGCAGCTCGTCATGGACATTTCTCACAGTTCCCTAGTGTGTTGCTGGAGATTCAGGCTCTGTAAATCCCATGCGTTTTGTAGCAGGCGTTATGCTTCCTCCAAAGGCAAATTTTGCAATTTGGAATGTAAGATTTTGCCACTAAGAACACTAGAAAACAAGACCATCTGAAGATGCTCAGGTCACAGGTAACTGTCTGTTAAGAGGTTCTGTACCTCAAAACGCCACCACTAACACTTACTGCACCTACAGTATGCATTAGGACAGTTTCATATCCCATAAGGTTCCTTCTTTTTTTTAAAAAAAATGGTTAAAATAAGATTTTGTTTTGTTTTGTTTTCCGCATTCAGTACAAAAATGGATGCTAATGAAAAGTAGCATCTGAACAAACAACAGACTGAAAAGCACTGGATAGATTTCACTTTTGAGTAGAGCTCAGAATCTTCTTGGCAATTGAGCCTGCTGGTGTAGCTTTCTAATTTTTTTTTGGTAAGAATGGCAGTATTATAACTGGTAATGGATAGTAATTTTTTTAGCTAATACTTATGTATAAATATACATTGTAGTGTATTTTTACTGTCTGGGTGATAGATGGCTTGGAGTCAATGCAGTCGAACACTTTTATTCTAGGTAATTTACAAATGTGAAGCTCCCTCTACGTAACCTGATCTTATAATTTGTGGATGATAACAAGGAACAGGAAGAAAAGACTTTAGCTGTGTTTCTTTTTTCTTTTTTTTTTTGTGCATATTTCTCTTATGTTTTTTAATATAGTAGGATTTTATCACTTATACTTTTGGCATTACTCTTGCCTGCTATATTGGTTTGAGAACTACACTGAGGTCTAGAGGCTGCTGCCACATAACTATAGGACATTTCTCAGTAGCTATGAAGTAAGTAGATGACAGTGAGGGGCTTAAGAAGGAGACACGGTGCTTCAGTCCACGAGTGGCAGTGTGAGGAGTTCAGGCAAAACCAGTGACTCGAGTTACACTTTCAAACCCAAGCTGCTTAGGTCCTTTGTAGACAGCAAAACATGAAGTAAAACTCTTTATCGCATTTTTCTGCTTCAGCTGTAGTATAGAACAGTTCTGTTTCATAAAAACAAGGGATTTCTCTGAAGTAGGAGAGAGAATGCTTGTGTTTTAGTCATCATTTTTATTTACACAAATTGATCCGTAGAATCCTGACAATCTTTTGTTGAGCCTTGCTTTAGAAAATCAGATATCTCAGCATCTCAAGTGAGAACAAAAGGTCCTGGGAGTGCAGACAGCCTTGGATTTCCCCAGTGAGTGAGCACGGAAAGGAGGAGCCCTTAGCAGGCCTGGTGAGGGGAGAGCAGGCGACAACCCGCACGAGCGCTGGGCTCTGGCCCAGGCCTCACCTCTAACTGGGCGCTCTTAGCAGCAGCACTGGAGGCACTGGCAGCATCCTGGCATTTGAGGGTACTGCGAGGTACTGGGAACCAAGGCTGATGTCATCGTGAAGGAGAACGCCTAGAAATCCGCTTCAGGAGAGTGATCCGTTATTTATGGTAATAAATATTTCCCCCATGGGTGAACCCTGTGTTGATAGTCGGCCTTAACAGAATCACAGATCTATATTGGTCTTTTTCCTTCTGAGAAACTGGCACAATAGTAATTGAAACAACAAGATTTATGCTTAGCTATTATCTCCTGGAAGGCTTTTTGGTTTCTTACATTTGGTCAAATTTAGATCACTTTTTGATCTCAGTATTAAATACCATATATGTCTTCTTGTTTTCTTTCATCTCGATGTCAATCCAAAATGACTGTAGAACATAGTTCTTTTTCTACGTCAAAGACATAAGAAAGACAAGCAGTATGGTATTTAAAATTATATATAAGTACATAATACATTGTTTTTTTCACATTTCCTCCTACTTTCCCAATTTTAATACTAGCTAGGCACAAATAATTTGTTTCAGTTGAAGATGAGTGAGAATCAGCAAGTGTCCATGGTTCTGTAATACCCCTGCTCTGCAATTTGGAGCACTTGGGCAGTAGCCTCTTGGAGCCCCCTGTGGTGCTGTGTTTTGTAAACTGCAAGCCCTACATATAAATATCTGTCCTGATAGAAGCAAAAATGCCTTCCAAACATTAGCTCAAAGCTGAAAACAAAGGGCACACAGACAACAAGACATCAGCATTTGTTTATTTACTTGGAGTTATCAAGGCATATTTTAACTCCTCAGTAATTCACATAGTTCCTCTGAAAATTACCATGCTGTCAGTAGTATTAATTGTAAGGCTAATGCTTAGCTTAATTTTCCTGATGTTTATTTCTTGAGTGCATTTCACTGCTGTCACTTGTTCTTTTACCATTTCAGAATACATAATAATTTATAATAGATTAACATGACTCCTGTTTTCTCTCCCTCCAGCCTTAAATAAGAATCATATCTTTTTGTATCTCATTATATTGCCTATGATAAAGCCTCTGAAGTTGAAAATGCCTCTAAATATATTTATGAAAGATGAAAGCCTTTGAATGATAGTGCTAGGATATTGTTGACCCTGTGGGTGTAGTAAGTGCTAGTGGCAACATTTTGGGGTTCAGAACCTCTTGATAGTCAGTTGTGTGACCTGAGCCTCTTCGGATGGTCTTGTTTTCAAGTGATCTTAGTGGTAAAATCTTATATTAAAGAATAGGAGTACTTCTTGTGGACTGCAAGCCTTTTCTGAAATTAAAAACGCTGTATTAAGAATCAAATGCTATGGAACTACTATTAAGAAAAAGCTACTGCTACAGTGTATTAAGAAACTACTATGGAAGTGCTAGAGGCAAGAAAATTTGACCAGAAATAGTTGCTGTACATGCTTGCAAATGTGTCTAAACAAAGACTGTGTTGGTGCTTCCCAACCAGCTGAAGCTAAATATATCCACTTGAAACTGCTAAATTTGTATCTCATATTCAGTTCCGTTTAACTCTTCTCAGGCTTTTGAAACTAGGACGGTACATTCAAAAAAACTGAATTACAATTACAAGGCAACTTAATCAGAAAAGTACTTTTTGGACTCTCTCACAACTTTGATTTTAAAAGCACTTCCTTTTATTTATTTATTCACCCTCTTCTCCAAACGGGACAATAGCAAAGAGAGGGATGGCTGTAGCACATCAGGTCTGCCTAGCCTGGTGCCTGGGGTTTGGCAGTGGCTAATGGGCAGCCCTGCACCCTTGCCCTGCTCTGCTCTTGGTGCTTTCCCAGGGCATGACCAGCCCCACGTGCTTTGGGACTGGGAGGCTTCCCAGGCCAGAAGTTTTTATTTTGCTTATGATTGATCTTTTCCTCATTAGCTCGTCCAGTTATTTTCCAGAGCTTAAATTTGGTAGGTATGGGTGCTTATTTGACTGCTGCAATGTCCGTAAGCTTGGAAGAAAATCAGAGAAGATAACAACATTACACACAGCAATGTGGATTGACTGGCATTGGCTGTAGGAAGTCTTTGTGCATCACAGTGTCGCTTTTAAACCGCAAATATAGTAAATATAGTTAAAAGAAGAATTGTAGACATTTTCCATTTTTTTCTGATAGACTCTTAAAGGATCCATTTCCAGTTCAAGTGACATCTGCCATGTGAATTACCAGTTTAAATGAAAAAAAGTCATGTAGGTCTGTATGCCTTGTGGATCAGGCAGAAACTAAAGGGAGGCAATACTTGTGTGTGCAGAAGAGATTTGATTCTGCCGGAATACCAAGTGCTCTTTACAGGTAACAGTACCTTTGTTAGTGAATTTAGGTTAAATTCAACAAATACTTTCCACTAAGGCAAAATGGGCAAAACTTAGAAAAGCTGAAATATCACTTCTCTGTGTCTTGATGTTACAACTTAATTTTTGTTTCTAAGTTACTCTAAATTTATCATTTCTTGGTCACCAAATTGAAGAAAAAAATATCACTATTGATACAACTAAAGTACCTTCTTTTCTCTGTCAAAACATGCCCAAAGAAAGATCTATCTGTTCCAAAAAACATGAGACAGACTTCTCCTTTTAGGAAAAGCCATCCCAGCATATGGTGAATTTCTTTTTAGATGTGAAATATTCATATATTGAGATGAACCTCCTGGGGGAACTTTGAGGCAACAGTTACTGCTCTCAAAGCATCAGCCTTTATTTGTTTTCAGAGAGACTTTATTTCTGGGATTTTTTCTTCCCAATATATGAAAAATGTTAATAGTTCCCTGCCAAGCTAATGGTGACAGTCTATTTGTTGTAGGATGCTATTGTATATAAACAGGGCGTTAATTTATTTTTTCAAGCCACAAGAAACATTTGGATTCGCTTTTACCAGGAATCCCGAATAACACTGACGTGTCTGGCATAGCTGGCACAGTAATTGTGGCAGTCTTGGATGGCAGCTGTACTGTGCACGAGTTATTCTGCATGGTGGTGGCTGCAGAGGGGGTTGCACTTCATACCTGACTGAGATGTGGCTGCGTGCGGGGCGCTGCATCCGCCTCGCTCGCTGTAGCACAGCCCGTGTTGGCTGGTACAGCACGAGCGCGACCTTCCCGCACCCCGGGAGAAGCATCCCGCTTGCTCAGCATCCCAAAGACTCTCAGGAGTGGTTGCCTGAGCAACGTAGCATCCCTGGCAGGTGCCGCCAGCCGGAGCGGCGCGGCCCTCGTGTTCGGAGGAATGCGGCTCCCCGTCTATCCGTGCCTGCGTGCTGCTTTCTGCTGGGCGCATGGAAAATAAGCGGAGGCGCAGGGTGGCAAACACAGGAGGAGAGGAAAATGTAAAAAGTGACGTCAGTGGAGAAAGGAATTGCCTGGGAAATGGCAGTGGGGGATGGTGTTTGCTCTGTGGGGGCAGAAATAAAACAAACAATGGAAAAATGGAGCAGGAAAGAGTGGTGAAGTGGAAGAAACATTTGAACAGAATAAAAACGCCTAGAAAATAAGAAAGATGCAGAGGAAATACTAAGAAGAGGGGATAGATAATAGGAAGGGAGCCTTTTTCAAGCGTATTCGAAGTGTTATGTTAAAATGATGCATTCTGCATGAGAGACACTGTTTTTGTTTGAAAATCTATATTTTTGTCTTCTCCCTCTTTTTTTTTTTTTTTCCTTCTCCTCCGTTAAAAAAAAAAATCAACAGTCTTATTGATGTTTGGATGCTAAAGCTTTATTTCCCTGCCATGAAAATACCAAAGACCCCTTCTGGGTGCAGGTGGCTTATCGGGTAAGGCACGCTTGTGTTTTGTAGGCAACAGCACCCAAGGGACCAATACGGTGAGTAACGCAGCTGTCTGCCTTGCTGCTGCCCTGCTTGAATGAAGAGCTGCGTATGTACAGCTCGGGTAGCTGCAGGCCAGCCCTGGCACCAGCCCAGGCAGCGGCCTTGCACTCCTGTCTCCACATCCATACTGGGATGCACCGGCCATTTTACTGCTCTTAACCCACTTTATTTTTCTCATTTTATGCCCATATATGCCTGGTTTGAATTTGAGAATTGCTCATGTCCCTGTGATGGGTTTGTTCCATCTGTTCAGATCCTTTAAGCTTTTTAAAAAATTCAGAGCAGTGCAGAGCTCCAATCTTAACTGTTTTCTTTAAGGAATTTTAAAGAATTACGAGAGGAGGAAGACCTTCAAAATAAAGCTAGTATGAGAAGAGAACACACACAAAAAAAAGAAAATCCAAAGGATTAAATAGGAAGTTTACGCATCTTCCATCAGTGTTTTGCCAAGAGGGGTGTGTGTGTTTGATATCTGCAGTCTCATTAAGAGTCAGTTTATTCTCCCACTTAGATGCAGGTTTCTTCAGTTGAAGGAGGACATTCCTTGTTAGTCCAGAACTACTTTTGTTCTCCTTTAGCTGTGTTTCATTTATACAATCCATTTCATCTGATGTTATCTTTAGGGCTTTTTTTCCTCTAGTGGTTTGGTTTAATTTGATCAACAAAACCTGTTATGTTGATGTGTATCCTAATCTACTAAAATCTGATTTTCACTGGTCACTCTAAGTGCTCTGCTCTGTCAGCTGCTTTTAACGTAGCTGCTGCTGCAGTGGTCACAAATATGTGCAGAAGAGGCGTGCGTGCAGAATTGGCTTCAGACATCAGGGTTCACTGACTTAAAAATCACAGAGCTCTACCATTAGCTGCAGTCACCTCCTTTTTCTGGATTATGTAATAATTGACCTGAACTTATTTCATGCTTTTATGGAGTGGGCATCTTCCGATGTGTTCATGCCCTGGTCTACGTTGGAATTTGCCCAGAGCCTCTTCACGTTCGTGTATAGTCTTTTGATATCAAAATGAAGTTTGGATTGCGGATTTATCCAGGTTCTTGCAGGAGCATCCATTGCTGTCATAA
>JAUBOD010000244.1:3006106-3041162 GCA_032353885.1 Nothura maculosa | reverse complement strand
TAGTCTTTTGATATCAAAATGAAGTTTGGATTGCGGATTTATCCAGGTTCTTGCAGGAGCATCCATTGCTGTCATAACTGGGCTCAATGAGCCTGTAACGAAAGCATCGAATGAGGCTGCCCTATCACAGGATACAAATCAGTGTGCATAATACTCCACTTTCAAAGGTACTATATTTTTCTTTGGGAGAGTCTGAACTTGATATTTTTCCTTTTTGCTAATATGTTCAGAAACTTAAAACAGTTCTAGTAGCTAGTCATTTAAAATAGCCATGTCACCATATAAATTTGAGTAGATTTCTTGTTGGAGCTTTGAGTGGACAACTTTGTCTCCTGGACAAATTGGGAATTCTGGACAAATTGGAAATTTTTATTTCACTTTGTAGTTTATTTTGTTGCTTTCACCAGCTTGCTGAGGAGAGGGACCTCTTCTCCTCAGTGGTGCAAGCCCAAAAACACTGCTGATATTTGTTTCAGCACAAACTGCTGAATGTCCAGAGCTGTCAAGGAGGAAGCCACTAATTTTCAAGCCCAATTACAGATTTAGGAGGTTAATCTGTAAAATGTAACTAACTGAATTGAGGATGTGGTACATTGTCATTTTCTTGCCTCCTCAGAGTAAAGCCTGTCTGTTTATGTAATTGAGATTTTGTAGATAATTTATATATATATATATAGTGTAATCTACAGCTACATGTTCTTCTCAGCGCTAAATGGATTTTTATAAACAATAAATGGAAAGACTCAGATTCCTTTCCCCAAATTAAGGAACTGAATCAATTTTATTTAACTGTCTTCCTGCTTACCTTTAATTCAAAAAAGTCTTTTTATATATGTATTTAAAGACCTATAGTTTTTGTAAGTTGATTAAAACAAAAGTTCATTTGTTTTTCATATAAGAATTTGTTGTCTTTGTACTTTGCAAAGCTATACGTTTTACAAACTGTCCAGTAAATTTTATCTTACGAATGTAATTTTTTCCTGTTTTAAGCAATACGTTTATTATAATATTTGAAGTAGTTCTAATTGTAACAAATTCCTTTAAAAGTAGAATTTGACTATTTGGTAACTGTAGAGCTTTGTTTCCCTTCCAGTTATCTCCTTCACTTGCAGTCTCTTTAATCTTCTTAATTTTTGTTCATTTGATCCCATATTTCCCAGGAGGTTTCTCTGTACTATTATTTTTATTAGATTAAAATGGAATTCGGGAATATTTTCGGAGTGCCTGCTGTTAATGTAATTGGGAAGGGACTCTGTGACTGTGTCCCCCCACATGCGTTCATGTGTTGGAGCACATTGGCATAAAGGGTTATGCAAGCCAAGCAAGTCCAATGGTTGCATCTCCATAAGCCCTCCGTTTGAGGGGAAAATTTGTTCTTGCTCCGAGTTTGGTAAGCAGATTAGCTCTGGCAGTATGGACATTCTTGAAGTTTCTCATTGCTGGTAGGATCATCAGTGCTTCCTGGTTACTATCTCACATATGGCTTTGGTAAAATGTTCAGGATCTCTCAAGAAACTAGATGTGAAAGGGGAAAAGTGCTCCCTGGTTTCTGCAAACTGTTGCAGCAACAGCAGAATGTGATCTGATTAAAATAAGAAAAAAGAATAATCAAAGCCATTTCATTCAGTTTGCCTTCCAGTAAAGTCTGTTGTCTTCCAGTTTCTGTAAAATCTGACAAAGTGAATGCAAATTGAGCCAACATTTCAGCTCGGAAATGCGTGTCTTATTTTTGGTATAAATTTGTCAGCTTCAACTTCAGAACAGTGCTTATTTTCTCTCTAAATTTCTAAATTTAGAACCGACCTAAATCCAGGTCTTCGTAGATCAAACTGAGCATGAACCCTGGTGACTGGGATGAGCCTGTGCTGTGCACTAACCAAATGCAGTGGGAAGGGGGGTAGATAGTGCACTTTAGGCATTACAGTAGTACTGTTTTTGACTGTACACATTGCAATGCTGATAAAGGTCTCAAATTATTTTAATGTATGAACTCTTGCTAAATATGATGTCATTTCTGAGTTGCTTTTTATTTTTTTAAGGTGTCTAATAAGCTTAGAAGTGCTTTTCTTTGATATTTTTGGCTGGAGGGAGGAAGGGTCGCAAAGCCCATTGAGAAGCTTCTGCAGGGTGGTGGGAAGGGAGATAACGGGTTATGAGGGCAGCTGGTAGCTACTGAATTTGTGTTGATAAGCTAAGCAAGCTGTGATGGGTCAGATAAGTGACTCAGATAAGCTGGACCCAAGATTAAATCTCATACAAATCATCTTTATTTATTTAGGGTGGTTTTTGTTGTACTTAAACTACAGATGATTTGCCAAAATAGACAATATTGTTAGCATTATTGTAGCATTAGCTTATGGTAAATTGGATTGAATAATAGATTTTTGTCAGAATTTTGGCTCACTGCATCTTTTCAGGATAACAGTAATTATTAAACAGAGCTATGTTCTAGTAAGGAGAAAAACAAAGAGAGGGTTATGTGTATTAAAACCAAAATAATAGTTTTAAAAGGTGTAAACGAGGATTGCCACGCTACTGTAACTGACATAATTTTTGAGAGAATTGTTTTGGAGTATTGATTCTGTGATACCCTAAGGAGATATTTGGGCAATATTAGATTGCAGCATATAGGATTGCAGCCAAATTTTGCTGTTCAAGGTTTTTTTTTTTGTTTGTTTGTTTGTTTGTTTTTGAATTAAAATTGGAAATTCTGAATGACAAGAGTGCAGTGGAGTCTATCAGAAGAAATTAGCATGATAGGATTTATTGATGACCAGTCATTTGATTATACCAAAAGAAAAACATTTCTTATGAAATATAAACCACCTAATTTTGTGTTCTGATACGTGCGTATTTGTAGTTAAAATATTTTCCATGAAGAAAGGACCATATGACAATGGGCTCAAACACTTGACCATTTTTAATTTTTTTGGTAACTGTTACATATGTGACAGCTTGCTTTAATCTGGGGCTGATGAACCCTTCTTTTGTGTGTCTTGGAAGGCTTGGTACGTGACATTGCTGGGTGCAAAAAGCTTCAGTAAGTGTTGGGGAACCAAGCGGTATCACTGATGCTAAGGCTGGGTGTGTGCTGGCATGTGAGAGACTGCTGCTCTGACGTTACTGGTGGTTGATCTTCTCCCTTGCTTTCAGAGATGAGGTATTTGGCTCTTGTACGCTGGGTTTGACCTGCCTCGTAGCGGTTTTGGCAGCCCTGGTTCCTCACAAGCAGCCCCTGCTGCTTTGCAGCTGCTGAGAAACTGCCAGGTACGTCAGGATCCCCACGTGCTGCCTGCTCAGAACTTCTTCCAGAGTGCAAATACGTGATGAGGTTCCCTTGATGGATTTGCTTTGTGTGTTATGTGCCTGGAGAATGGATCTATTGCTTCCGTGTTAAGGATCACAGTAAGAAAAGGATTTGTGACTCTTCTGTGCATCTTGTAGATTAGGAAATTAATCTGTTAAATGCCAGTATTAATTGCAGTGATGCTGTTTTGGTGACAAATACTTACGTAGATCCTGTCTTTGAACTGAGTATGCTGACGCACATTTAATAGCCCCTCCTCCAAACATCCATGGCTTATTCCAGCTTCTTTGTTTCCTGTGTGGGATTTGGTGCTTAGATCAAGTGTCTTAAAGTTGTATGACAACAATAGTAAGGCATAAAAAATGTGATTTCTGTAGGAGTGGTGAGGTGATGCTTGCAGGTTTTCAGGAAATGCTGGCAGTTGGGATGGTGCTAGGTAGTGCTGGAGAGCAGCCCTGTTCTTGTGGTGCCATGCTCACCGCGACCCTGGTTGGTTCAAGAAGATAATATATTCTACTATTTTTTGACCTTTGCCACGCTTCTGTTTTAAGCTATTTATTAAATCATCTCAATTATAGCACAGGTTTTAATATTACAAGCATAAATCTTAAGTACCTGGCCTTTAGTACTTTTGAGCAAGAGTATTTCTGTAACATTTGGCTGCTGTTAAAAACTTTCAGCCCTTCAGATAGGAAAATGGCTAAAGTTCAAAACATTAATATTTCCAGATAAATAAGATATTCCAAAGTCCAAGGTCAATGGCACTTACTGTGATTAAAATTCCTAACTTTTCTCGGTGAATGTGGTGCTTAACACATTGCAGATAGTCTTGTTTATGTGCGCTGTGGAGTGCAGGCGGTGAGTCATAAACATTCTTCTGAACTGACTTCTTAATGGTGAAAATAATAATAATATTTCTGTAGTCTTGACTTCTTTCCAGGGGCTTTCAGGTGAGCTGGTGGCAGCCGTTGCCATGGCCTGTTGTGAGGACAAAGCTTGCACTGCTCGCACTAGTGACACCAGTGTCCTTTTGGGTATGGTTGGCCACTAGCCATTGCTGGTGGCCAGCAGGATTTGGTTTCGACCAGTTTTCTCTTAAAGCTGTTATCTACAACTCTTGCTGATCTTGAGTTCTGGATTGCTGCTCCCATATTTGAAATGGATGTTCCAGCAGAGCTGAATAGGACATTTTTGGGAACACTTCCATAAATAAAATCATGAATCTAGAGTTGCTCTAATGGGAAAGCACATTACAAGGCTTAAATTTAGGAACTTTTATATAGTATATATAACTTTTATATAACTTTTATATAATGGCCCTCTCATTTCCTCTTTTTATTTTTTTTTGTTAATTTGCTTTCTTTCCAAACCTATAGAGAGAAAAAAGGAAAGTGCTCCTCCTAATAACTTTTTAATCTGTTAGAAATTACCTACTGACAGATAAGTGATGTATAGATATTTGCAGATCACAGTTACTTTTTATTCTGTCCCATTAACCCATTAACAATAAAAACATGATAGCAAGGTAATTTTTTTTTTTTTTTTTTTGTGACATGCTTTCACGTGACGCATTAGTTGAGGTGCATTCTGTTTCAGAGCTCTAAACAAAAATTGCATTGCAGGGCTGTATAGCAAAAATTAGCTGATGTAGGACTAGCACGTTAAACATAGGCAAGTTATTTCTGTCCTTTCCCTTATTTCATTTAGTAGTGTCAAGATCAGAAATTATAAATGAGAGTAGAAACTTCAGTTTATGCCAGTTTGGAACAGACAATGTTGTTGTAGATAGAAAATGCTTAAGGCACCGGTACCTCAAGACCTTGGCTCTATTCCATTTGACTGAATGTTATGTCTTTTGTACGTTTCATTATAACTTAGATAATTAATCATTTCTGTCTCAGACAAAGAAGAACATAAAAATCAAACTATAAAGAAGCCCAGCTTTGAAGTGATAGTGATATCCAAGGCAGAAAAAAATATGCGCGGTGGAAAGTTGGTTATGGAGTACTCTTAACATCTCCATTTAACATCTATGGTTGGCACCTTATGTGCTCAAGCATTCTGCAGTTGCAAATCTTGCAGTTTTAATCTTACATTACAGTCGCTCAGTATTTTTTATATTTCCTTCTGTCTTCAAGCTGAAGGTAACATAATGTCCACCTTAGAAGGACAAAAGTGTATCTTCACATTCTACAAAGCAAAACCCTTATTAACTTACAGGACCTATTATTTTTTTTATATATATATATATTTTTTTTTTTTTTTTTGAGAAGAATCCCCCTTAGCCAAAAGTGGCATCTTGAGAACATCATCTACCATGGCAGCTGACTGTAACAGATTCTCATGGGCTGCCACAAACTTGAGAAAATTCTTCTTCTGGCCATACTCACTCAGATCCTCCTTAGCGGAAAATGCGGCATGCGGCTTGGTGCTGGCCTGAGAGCACTTGGCACTTTTACAAACAGGTCTTTGGGTACTATTGAACCAGCTGTAGAGTGTGTGCAGTGCAGTGGGTGCTTCATTCAATAATTTGAGTTCACGGATTTGCTTTGATGCTTTTTCCACTACTTAAAAATTTTATGCTTTAGGAACACTTCTCATCATCTTTACAGTGTCTTCCTATCACAAAATAAAACTTCATTATTATCTTGAATGGACAGCCCCTAATCTGAAGAATTAGTGTAGAAGGTTAAAATACTGCAAAGTCATAGTGAGTTCATCGTATCTGCAGGCAGCTTGCTCACCATTTTTAATGCAGAACTCTAATTTTACGGGTGTTCGCTGCTTGCCAGGTTTAGATTGACAGTTTTACTTTCCTGTTTTTGAAACAAAGATGATGATTTTTGGAGGAAAAAGAAAAGAAGAAAAGATGATCTTAGAATCTGTTCTATATTTGAAACCTTTTTTCTTGTAAATGAGTCATTAAGTTGCGTTTAAAATATAGGATTATCCAAATTACATTTAAAAATGAACTGCCTTCTCATTTGCAGGGGATGATTACAGGTCAAATACATAAAGCTACTCTCTGTATTAGAAAAAAAATATAATTCAACTCCATAGAGTTGGTGCTACTTGACATAGTATAATTAATTAGAGTAAAATTTATAAATTATCCCTAAAAATACGAGTCTATTTGCACAGATGAATAGTTTGCATGAGCTCTTGTTACAAGTTTCTGATGCCATATACAAAATCTGATATGCAGCAGTCCCCTGTGAGGCCAGGGTAAGCTGATCAAGTTAGGAAATGTCTAGGGCATATATCACCCATGTTAACATTTGATATGGTTATTTAATCTTACATTTGATTTTTTTTTCCTTGTTTTCTTTTTTTGGTTTTGACACTGTGCTGTTAATCTTTCTAAATGATAGTGAGTCCAGGCTCTTACTGCAGTGTGGGGATGGTTGGTCAGTGCTGCATTATGCACTGCATGAAAGGCCGTATTGTCTGATTTAGCAGAAAGCTGTGAAGTTTGCCTGTATATGGCACATCTTTTTATAGGTCTCCATGCATATGACGTGACTATCTATGTATGACTTTACCTAAATTCATCTTTAATTGATGTTCCTCCTAACTAAACATCCTGAAAAAGAAGCCTTTTCTTTTTGCGCTAGGCAAGGTCGGTATTCATGAGAAGCAGTTGCTTGACTTGTGACTGATGATTCATCCTGCATATAACTAAGCAGGGTGGAAACTGGAGACATTGCAGAAGAGTCCTCGTTCCTCGGTGCATGTTCCCTTTATCAGTTTTCTTTCACTAGAGTTCTGTTTAGTAGAGTTAATACTGCCGTCAGCAGTGTGGTTTTGCTGCTTGCCCATATGCTGTGCGGTCAGCCCAGGTGACTTGAACCATGGCTTAAAATGTCTGAAAGAGGATTTTGCTTCTTACTGGGGAAACTGGAGAAGGTCTTGAGGAAAGATTCTGAGCCTCTTTAAAGTTGTATTGAAATTGGGTAGTTTAGAGTTTTCCCTTGTGCTCTTGATCAGTTTGGGAATTTTTCATTTGGACACAAAAGAAAATGTATTATTTCTTAGTAAATATTCTGCTAGACCACAATGACAGGCAGTGTTGTGCGTAATTGGCAGCCACTTTCCATTTAAAGCTTGAATAGAACTGTTATTTCAGATCATTAATGAGGACTTTGTGAGAATTGATTGCAACTTGCAAACTCGGCATCTGCTATAACTGACTTAACTCTGTGCTAAAATTAAATTCCTTAAATGCTTTTGAGAACTGCAGATGAAAAGCATTGTGTAAGTGCTGATGTTGTGGCTGATATTATTTTAAGCCCCTCTATTATAAATTATGTTGCAAAGAAAATTGCAAATGGTTTGTGATAAAATAATAATGTACCAAAGGTTTAGTACTGTTGAAACAAGGCATGTTCTGTTTCTCAGTATGCTATTTAATTTGTTGATAACCAAGCTGTAAAAAAACTTTCTTTTACTTTGGCCCTTTGAAGTAAAGAGCTTGGAAGCACAGATCCCTGTGTTATAAAGTGAGTTGAAGGTTATCTTGGTTTGTCTTTAACTGGAATCTGCCCCAGCAGCCTTTCCCTCAAATAGCAGTTATTTACAAATGCTGCACATGCTTTGCACTGTTTTGAAAGGATTTCTTGCTGTGAGTTGGTCTGCTGCTGCTTCTAGGCTGTGCAATGTCTCAGCTAGGAAAAGTAGTGATGTACGTGTAGAGCTCGGGTTAGGGAAGGAAAGATATGAAGTTTCATGTAGTTTATGAATGGATCAGGTGCAGGAGGAAGAAAGAATGAAAATTACTGGAGAGGGGCTAGAGGGGATGAGCTTTGAGGGAGGTGGGAGTGCTGGATATAAAATTAACCCATTTTTCAGTTGGCTGACTGGGCCCATACACTCTATTTCCTGATTACACAGCTCCATCTGAGTCTCTCAGTCTCGTTCTCCCCTGCTACTGTGGACGTTCTGGTTTATTGTGTGTCAAGCAGAGGAAAAGCAATTTCATGTCTTGCAAGTGGTGCTAATGCAGCAGGTCATGCAGTAATGATCATCAATCACTGAAGTGCTTAAAAGCAGGGCATTTTTAAAGAGAGATGAAACAGGAATCTCAGCTGGGCATTATTACCCTTGCTGCTTTCTATGAAACACCAGGGAGTACTAAATGCAAGTGTCCTGTCCCTAATTGTAGGGAATTGCGAGTGGGATTTCTGTGCATTCCCTTTGAAGAAAGCAGCCGTGTTGGATGCTAGGAGGCGAGCGGGGTGGTTTCCAGGAGCGCTGCCGGCGCCCTGGCCTGTTGGCCGCGTGCGCAGTTACTGCCACGCGGCCGCGCCGAGGCCTGCTGCGCGCCTTCCTCTCGTTTATGTAGCTGGAGACCTGCTCTGTCCCTCAGACGTGGTGTCACACCTCCCGAAGCCTGCACAGCCTCACAGGGAGCACACCTTTTAGAAGGTAATATCCCATATAGCTTAACACCAGTTTGGCATAAAAAAGGGAACGCAGTGTGGGTTAGTAGAGTATATGAGCAATTGGCTGCTGTGAAGTGCCTCTGTGATGAGAATAACAGCACGGGTGTGTGGTTGTGGGGTTGAGTGGCCGCCTGCCTCATCCCCAGAGGGCTGCCAGGGAAGGGACAGCGTCTCATCTGAGATGTTCTAATAACCTTTTACCCTTCCTCTGAATTAGGCAAATACACCCCTTTCAGAGCATCTGATGCCAAAACGTTTATCAGCTCCTTAGTTAGACCAATTCTGCTACAGATTTTTTCAAACTTACTAAAATGCTTCAAAAGATGTGAAAAATAATGTTAGATTCCCAAAGTGTCACATCAATATCAAAACCAATGGGTACACACACAAAGAAAATTTGTAATAGGGAGTTCTTCAGTGCAGTAGGCAAAGCGTTAACAAGGTCTGCTGGCTAAGGTTTGAACTAGGCATAGTTAAATGAGATATAATATGCACATTCTTAATAATGCAGGGTAATTAATTAGTACAAGAGCTGATTAGGGTTTGTGGTGGCTTCCCACTGCTGACCACTTGCAGTCATATTGAATGAATTACCAAATTATATGATAATTCAAACAGGGATTAAGTCAGAAGACTCCCTTGGTCCATTTTGCGTTAGCTGATCACAGTATTCTCTCTGGTTTGGCAATGTGTTTATGTAGAAATCTGGATACATGTTAAGAACAGTGTTCTGTATCGCATGTTTTGGAAATGGGTGACTGATGGACAGCATACTGCAGTTCCATAATGGGAATATTCTAGGACTGCTAAGGTAATTTTGTGTGCAAGGTGCCTGAAGGCATTTCTGTTCTCATATTAAGACATGCTTAGTGCACTTCACAGAAGGGAGCAATTTAGTGTAGTGTAATTCTAGCCAACGTTATTAGTAATGTTGGGGAAAGAGATCCTTCCATGATAAGTGAATGTTACTTTTGAGTGTTTTTACGGTGTATTTTTTTTTCCCAATGAAACTGGATGCTAACTCACTAGCATTTCGAAAGGAGTAAGAACTAAGTGTACTTAATCGATGTGTGCTGCACTTAATGTTAAGTAATAATATAATACAAAATTGAGTACATTTCCCTCATAGAAGATAGTCAAGAGATGATCAGTTGCACATTAAGAGCAGGGGAAAAAAAAAAGGGTTTTTTTCCCACTGATTTGCTCTGTCAGGAGACTGCTCTGAGAATTACTCCCTTTCTTCTGCTCAGTTTAATTCTAGTCATTGTGTCTTAGAACTCTGCAGATGCTTAAAAATGAGCTTTTCATCTCTTTGTCTCTTTAGGCATGCTGTGAATTCTAATGTTTCTGTAAAGTGCTTGATGCATTTTTGGTACCTCATTGACATGAGCAATAATCTGTTTTCTTTTTTTTTCTGTTTTTCTAATGAAACTATCACTCGGTGAGCTGCAAAGAAATTCAGGTAATAATGAGATAAGAATAGACCTTTTAATGTGCTCCTGTACCTCCATGGACACTTAGGCTTTAAGCTAGTGTCAGTAAGAGAGATTTCCTTAAAGAAGGAAGAGAAATAAACGTTAGCAGTAAGCAGAATACATATTTCTCTAGGCTTCAAGAATATTTATTAGGGTTCCATCTAAAAAAAATCAATGCTTAGTGACATATGAGGATAAAATTGGAATATTCAAAATGGAGAGATTAAAGCATGAGAGACCATGCATTAAAGATTAGAATAATAAATTATTTTACCTCTTTTAGTTTATCCATCAATTTTTCTTCCCTTAGGACTGTGGGAAAGGAGAGGCAGAATCTGCATTATGCTGCAGTCTGGCCTCTTGCAGGAGGCCAATGCACTTTGCTGAATGAATTTTCCTCCCACATTAGTAGCTGAGCTTTGGAACTTTCTATTTTAAATCCAATCTGAACTAAACGTATCTTCTCATTCCCGTATAAACATCCATTGTGATCTTTGGTGTTTTATCCGTGTTTAATTATCTGTGCTAAGTGTGTGCCTTATTTCTAACTTGCATATATTCAGCTCCATGTTTTTTGACCCATTAGCTTTTGTTATACCTTTGAGAAGTGTTCTAATATTACATTCCTTTCTCTCCGTGCAGCTTGTTATAGATTGTCACCCAATGACCTCTTAATCTTCTCTTTGACAAACTAAATAGATTGACCTCTATAAATCTTTTATTAGTAGTGATGTTTTTCAATCCTGTCATCATGCTCATGGTTTTCTTTTTGAACCCATTTGTGAATGTCTTTTCGAAATGTGGGCGGCAGAACAGGACACAGTGATTTAGTAGCAGTCACAGAGGTAATACAACCTCCCCATTCCTTCTTGATATTTCTCTGATTATATATAAATCATTCAGGATATTATCCTTTACAGCTGTGATCCACTGTGGTGCTTAATGGTTTGTCAGGCTAATTGCTTTCCAGAATAAAATTGCTATTCTGTAATGGCATCTTGGTGTGGTTTTTTTTTTTTTTTTTTTCCTTTATTTTTTTCTCCTAGTTATGACCTTCTCTTCAGTGCTCCCAAAATATTTTCCTTGCAAATTCTGACTGGAGCTGCAGTTGTTTGTCTCCCCTCTGTGCATGTTGGCCAAACACCCCAAACAGCCATCTTACATTTGCTTCCAGGATGGTTATTGAACTGGTGTTTATTTTGAGACAGCAATAAACTTTGTGGCATCTTCCCTACAAGTGTTTGATGATATGCCATGCAAAAATCAAGATCAGTATAATAGGCAGTTTTTAATTTGCTGAGACACATAAATCAAAATTTTCCTTTGTAGTTCTGAAGCTTATTGCCATAATGAAACGTGCATGAAACAGTGGGAATACAAAATGCAGAGAGACAAGAGATAAGTTAATAAAAGGAGGACAGTAAAATGCAGCTAGATAAGGATTTAAAGGGCTACATGCACCTTTTAGGCTCCTGTGCATCTGAGGTTTTGTATTTTTTTTCTTGATATATTTTGCAGTCCTGTTATGAAGGAAATCTGGTTCTCTGTTTTAGATGACTGCCCAATTGAAAGTCTTCATGATTTTAACTTTTGCTCATTTTGTGGCAATTGCTTGTGCTAAAAAATTCATTACTACAGTAAGATAAGGAGAAGTGTTTTTAAGTAGTAGGTAAAAAAAATCCATTCTTTTTTTTTTTAATGATATTTTCTGGATTCATGAAACTTGCTTTTCTTCTTAAGACTTTTTTTTCCTCTTGAAACTTAGATTAAACTTTTCTAATCTCTTCATGGTTTATTTTCAAAAAGTGAAATATTTCTCTTTGAAAAACTGTGATGGAAACAAATTCCGCAACAATGCTTTTGGCTTAAAAAGATGTAGAGATGGATAGGTTTGTTATTATTATGTTTATTATTGCTTTTAAAAGTGCCTTACACTTTTGGTACTTCATAAAGGCATGGAGTGTCCATAAGATACATTTTCCTTTTTATATTTAACTGGGAAACTATGCACATTTGTATGTATATGTGCTTAACTTCTTGCTCACAGCAATTTGCTGCAAATATGTAGAACACAGCTCAGGATGCTGTCTCTACAATATGTAAAATATTTCCTCTTCATTCAAATCAATAGTATTCGAAAATGGTGACAGCTGGCTCCTCAGAGGAGCCACAACAAAGAAATCCTAATAAAAATCCCAGGGTCACGTCAGCTGCCCACGCAGCCCTCAGATGGCAGATGAGCTGAGGGCTCCGTTTGAAATGATCTCTTAAGCTGGAGGTTTGGACGTGCTGGAACGTTGCTAATTACTGCACACGCTTCAGGGATCTGGAAGGGCAGAAACTGATGCTTAATCAGGAAGGCAAGCAGAAAATAGGAAAGGCAGATGTTGTGCTGACCTCTTCTCATCTCGATCTGAATATCTGGGCTCTGACCTCATCCATGTGTTTGTCTGAATCTATTGGAGTGCTTGATTCCTTGTGCAGGAGTCAGTTGTGATTGTGCAAATAATTGTCTATATTATTGACACATACCTGCACTAACCACTCAGAAAAGAAATTATTTATCCTTGTTGAAAATACTATATCCAGTGTGAAACACCACGACATGTTAGAGGCTGACGTTAAAACAAGGTTGTGGTGATGTGTGCTGCTCCTGTGTCCTCTGTGTAGTATGGCCTTTGTGAAGTAGTGAGTGTATGGGCAAGCAGACCTTACAAAAAGTCAAGAGAAAAAAGCCAACTGTGTTTAATAAGGTAACACACGGATGGTCTGGGGGTGCTGGGCACGGCCTGGTGCACAGACTGCGCGGCCAGGGCTTCCCAGCAAGGTCTGAGGCCAGAGGCTGCATCAGCACCACTCCTCAGAGGGAACACAGACTCGTTCCTTGCCTAAACTCCATTTTTAGATGGTCTTGACTGTGCGACAAGGTGTGATTCACGGCAGGGTTTAGGAGCTGTGTACACTAGTGTATGCAGTACCAGAACGTGTATTTGTGCGTGTTGGCACCTTTATGAATGCCTGCAGTTGGATGTGAACATTTCCAATATCCAAACCTTGATTATGCAGCTTTTGAAATACTTGCAAGAGGCAATGGAAATGCAGGCACATGAATTTTAATAACTTGTGTCTTAAAAGCCATTTAGAGCTAGAAAGATTTCCCAGCTTTCCTGTAGCACTGCGTTTATTCCTGAACATAAGTACAGGACTTGAAAACTTTGAGAGAGCCCCTTCTGTCAGTTATGTTGTTTTCCTACTTATGTAGGATTTAACATGTCTAGGCCTCTAAACTAGTCCATTTTATTTTTGATAGCTACTTTGAATTTCATCCTGGAAAATTATTACTGAAGCCATTGTGCTATTAAATCTTCCATCTAGCTGAAACTAAAATCCTGATGTTTCTCATACTGAAATAGTGGCTATAAAGTGATTGTTTATCTGTTTTATTTTAAAATAAAAAGAAGACAGATTGTTCATTTGCCATAAGTAGATTGCTAAATCATCAGTGCTTCACTACAGCGTTGATATTTGTTGTTCCTGCTGTACACTTGTGCTTACCACATTCATGTAGCACATTTGTGTAAACCAGGGTTATGGTTTCTGTGCATGGAAGGAAGTCGGCATGAGGCAGGGCAACGTGTTGTGTTATATTGCACAAAATTAGGATAAGACTGGACTCTACTGAATGCTTGAATGTGGCGTGACTGTACTGTATAATAGCAAAGTAGCACAGAAAACCCATCTTTTTCCAAATGAAAGACAAGCTCATATTTACAGATCAGTGTGAGAATGTCTTGGTTGAAGTAATGCCAGAAACAGGGGTGGTCGCATATATTTAGTTGGCTTATGTCTAGAGACTTGGTTCTGCATCCTGAGTATTTCTTTTGTTTGTTGCAAGAGGTGTAAAAATAAGTTTCACAGTTGTGCCATGATGTGCACCTCCTTTTAAACAAATGCAAACTTTGTATATAAACAAATATAAATCTCGTCTTTAAACAAATGCAAACAGAAGTGACAAATCAAGAAACAGAGTGGCTCTAGAAGGTGGGGAAATCCTCTTTTTTTGAGGCTGCAGATAGCAAAGCAGAGTAGAGCTGCAGAGCCAAACGGAACATCCCTGAGACAGCTCTTGGCTGGATCCCGGTGCCCACATCCTGAGCTGGAGTTCTGCTATCAGAATAACAAATAATTGCTGCTACTTTTCATGCCCTGGAGCCAAGTGTTGTGGGCTGGCTCGTGGCCATCAGCACAGCCTGGCCCCGGCCACGCTCCCCGAGCCTGCTCTGGGCGCTCCCACTGCGGCCCTAACACGTAATTGTCATATTGTGTGGTGAAAATGGGTTTTTGATTTTATATATATAAAAATATATATAATATTTGAATATATATATATATATATATATGAATCTCTCATATATATGAATATATATTTCCATAGCTTAAAGGAAGTACTTCTACATCACGTGCTCAGAGCAACACTATTAAAAAACAGGTAAAATATTTTCTCTTGCTGGTAATACTTTGCTTATTAGACGATAAAGTTACTCTCGTTTGCTTCCTGCAACTCTTTTCTAATGGTTGCTGGCTGGAACAGCTACAGCACAACTGATCCTGCTAGGCTTCTAGCAAGACCGTTTGCAAATCAGAAGAAGGCAGAGGTTGCTGAGATGCTCGGCCTGTGTGGACAGCTTTTGTTTCTGCCATTGAGCAGAGCCCTGCTGGTCGTGCCTCGAAGCCTGTTATATGAGCTCTGTGATTCTCCTGGGCTCTCCTTGAACATGAAGGAAGTTCAGCCACATGGTTAGGATGAGATTGATACATGCAAAAATGCTGATAATTAATAAAATGAAGTCGCTTCATTCTTCTTGGTACAGTAAACAGAAAATTTGTGTGTGTGTGTGTGTGTATTCATTTAAAACTAATTAAAACTGCTCCTGGTTAAGGCACACAAAGGACCTCTGATACCACCCACATTCCCATGCTCTAAAATAAAGTGACTTTGTCAGTGCTGTCAAAAGCCAGACAACTCCTCGGTGTCCCTTGTTTATGAGTCATCACAGATATCTGCTCCAGCAGAAGGTTGCTTGTTAGGGTGCAGGGTTCAGAAGCTGGTGGCTGGAAGCCACCATGTAATTAGTTATTTAGTCACCTCTGAGTATCTGGGTTCGTGACAATGGTGTTGCACAAACCTCTGTTCTGCTTGAGGAAGCTACAGCTCTATCCTCAATATTTCCTAATCTCTTGAGGCAGCAGTTGTGGCTGGATGTTAGTTAATGTGTTTTTGTCCTGGTCACATGAATCAGGACAGTGCTTTTCTCTGCGCCATCTAAATCTGGCCGTGCTGCCCTTGGTGTCCTGCCATCGCAGTGTGCAAGAAAGGACACAGTATTTCAGAGCAGGGGAAGACTGGTGGAGAAAATAGATGCTGGCTGCAAGCAGAGGGGGATGGTTTCACCCAAGGTTAATGGAAGAACAGGCAGTGGAAGCAAGTTCAAAGTGATCGATGGCGTGTGTCGACTGCCGTAATTCCAGTCCTGAGCAGTCCTGATGTACTCGCGGCTTTTGGCAGTGTTTGTATTTAACGTAAATTTCCCTTGTGCTGCTATGATTATCTAATTTTCTCTTGTTGGATGAAGCCAAAGCTTTGAGTGGAGAGATATAAATGAGAGAGAACTTCTCATACGCAGCAGAGCTCCGTGCATGCGGAGGGGATGTCAGCAGCAGCTCTGCAGGTAACAGGAGCCCAAACCGAATTAGGCCCTGGGTAGCTCCTGCCTTCATCTGTACAGTTTTGTGCCCACAGCTCGGCAAATATACTGAGATCTTAGTCTAAATGAAAAGATTAATGCTCTGGGTTTATGTCCAAAAGCATTTTCTGTTCATAACACACAATTTTCTTTCACTTGTCTTTGAGAGCAAGATGTGAGCCCTGTGGTTGGTACAATTTGGAGCAGTACTGAGTCCTGAAACTGTTTTTTTTTTCTGATGCCAACTCCTGTTTTCAGGAATCTACTTGCACACCCAGAGTCCTTACTATATTAGCACAATTTCAAAGAGCTGCTGATTATAATGGTATGTTCAGTGGTATTTGTGTATGCTGGAAGTCCCAAAGAGTTACTTGGCTACAATATTTGCAGGATTAGGTTTAACCGGGTATGAAGAGGAATGCTCGCAGTTGTGTTGTCATAAAGCGGAGCTGAATCCCATGCTTTGTCTAAGATTGGTGGAATGGCGGAGGTGGGGATCTGTGCTTCCACAGTGCCCATGGATGAGGCCACCTCTGCTGAGGTTGTGTGAGGAGAACAACAACCCTTCGTAATGGGTTTGTAAGCTCTGCTTGCGAATTTCCCAAGCTTTTTTTTAGAAGGTTTTGTACTATTGTAATATCATTTCTACTTTCTGTGTACTCATATCGATGCTGGGTAGCGTTAGGAAAGGAGGTGAAGAACTGGGAGATGTATTGGGTTAAATAGGGACTGTTGCCTGATTTCTTTGCTATAGAACAGTATTTTATTACGAACATATACTTACTCTTTCTCTTCTTCTCTCTCTTTTTTTTTCTTTATGAAAGTGCACTTCAGCTGTTTGAACTCTTCTTCGCCTCTTCCTAAACTGTGAAACAGAAGAATGTGGAAAAGTATTCCCCTCTCTTTTTCTACATGAGTGATAAGAGCACAAGATCATCACTACAGGTTTGCTGCAAAGATGAGTTCGGAGGAGAAGAGTATATCTCCAGCTCACAAAACATCCACTCCATCACATAGAAGTGCCTCATCCTCTTCATCATCTCAGAGGGATAGGAGGCAGGTAAATAAAAGATCTAGATGTAGATATATGTAGCATCGTTTGAGATAACTGATTTGTTCTTTTAGGCAGGGTAACTAGTTTTCAGTAACTCTAAAATCTTTTGCGAGTTGCACTGAATGTTATTGCTGTAGCTAAGTTCTGCTGTTGTGTTTTTGTTGGTTTGGTTTCACTGAAGTGATTTGAAACAAAAGCTTGTACACTTAGTGCTAGGTGTAGTACTGTAGCAGGAGGGATCTAATCACATGGTCAAGAATAGCAAACGCTCTCAGGAGTCTTTTGTGAACTTTTTTTAAACAGCAGCATGAAAGTGCAGTCCTTTCTGCAGTTCATCTGGTGTGAATATTACTTTGTAATTCTAACTATTGAGATGTATCAGTATTTTACAAGACTTTTTTCCAACTAATAAAATTCAGCTTCAGGTGAATATTATAAATCCTTTATGGAAGCCACTAGTAATTTAAGTACTAATTCCTCTTAATTCAGATTTACACAATATATCCCACATTACATAGTATCGGTCCAATTATGATAGATTTCCATTACTGATAAACTCGCGTCCATGCGGCTGCAATGTCTTTTCTGCAGGCAAAGTCTACACTATTTCCCTTGAGAACAACTTATGTGCTCCTGTGCTTTTTAGAAAGCTAGTGTATAATCTGCCTTCCAGCATAGTGGGGACACCTTAGAAAATGTCAGAGATTACTAGATTTTAGATAAGGTGCTATATGTATCTTATTTCCATTGACAAATGCAAAGGCTGATAGTTCAGATTTACTTGGAATGGAAATGTGACTTAAAAATACTGATGCACAGATAGCTTGAACACTAAGTTTACGTCTTAGTTTAACGCCATAATGTTTAAAAAAAGAAGGGCATGTAGTGCTAAGAATGTAATAACTGTTTATAATGTAAAATATTATGAAAATGTTTTAATTAATACTGACTCATTTTCAGCTGGAGAAGGAAAAGGTGGCAGGAAATGAACTTGTTCATTTGTTCATGAACTTGTAAAAACTGTTATTTGGGACATGCATTTAGCTTGAATGCTAATAACCTAACAACATTTCCCCTGCAACTTGTATGTCAACTCTGACACTATTTTCTTAGCTGCTAATAGAACAATTTATTACTTGATTTATAAAAGCTTGAAAATAGAGAGTTTTGATGCAAATGTGACATTTAGAGTTAACATTAAACTTTGGTCAAAATATTAAACCAGGAAAAGAATGCTGATGTGTGTTAGGTAATGGGCAGGAAATATGTCTGAAGTGTTTTTGCTGTTATTTCTATTGCCCTTCACTGAATGCAAAAACATCCTTCTCACAGGTGGTTAATGTTTTCATCCGAATGCTCTGAGTAATTAGGGAGTTTGGTAGGATCATAAGAGTCAGAAAGAAAACAATTATCTTTGGGGAATATATTTTACCATAAGTCTAGTGGCTACTGTACCAGTTCCTATGGCAACTAGTAGAATAAAGTGAATTTGTCATCATTATAAAATTGCTGCTTAACTTTAAGTCCATATTTGTTCGCTGAAATATGGAGCCAGATTTTAAAATAAAGACAAAGAGGACAGTAGTTTGGTGCATCATGAGATCTCATAGATCTGATAAATGTCTGATGATGATGGACATGTATATTAAAGCACATAAGTATGGACTGGAAAGCCTGCTGCTATATGTTCATTTTTTGACTTACTGCTTTTCTTTACTTTCAATGTTATAGGCAGAGAAATATCCAAGAGCATGAATGAATTCTAGGGACAAATTCTTCTGCAGTGAGACTGAACTAAGACATGCCATACAGCATAAGAAATTATGCTTGTGTATTCAAGGAAAATAGCATAAAAACGTTTACTGTTCAGCCTATTCTTAAATATTTGGGGTTTTTTGCAGGCTTTCCCTTAAACATAATAATGGCTAAGAGTTTTGGGGAGGACTGTTGTTTTCAACTTTGAAAAGGCTTGAAATTTTTTTCTTGCTCCCTCCTTAATTTAGCAGCTGGGTAAATAGTGGCCCCCTTGAAGGAATAATTCATATAGCATAAGAAGTGTGATGTGATTGGATAAAGTGTCAGTGCAGCTTTCGTTGTCCTATGTGAGGATAACACTTGATCTATTTCTCGATGGTTAATGACTGAAGTCTTCTCATCATATAATTCTTGTCAAAGTCATACCAGCAATTATGGAACAGTTTTCCAATAAATTATGCTGCAGGAGGCTAAATGAGAGAGAACAGGACTATGATAAATCATTTTAGGGTAAGTGGAAAATCTTGTTCTGTATATAATACTGGCATTTTCATATAGGTTTTTTATTTGTGTCATATACATCACCTAGGAGAATTAGCAGTCAGCAAAAGCTTTAACATTGTCAATTTGTAGGCTCCATAACTAAGTGATTGATAAACCAGTGGAGACTATGAAAGCCAACAATAACTGAAAAACTGTGTTAAGGTATTTGAAGCATCCTAGGAACTTCAGCAACATTTATTTAAATAAAAATCTTAGTTAATTTGCAAGATCGAAGGCTCAAGACCAAACAATGATATTTAATTAGTGAGCTGGATAAGGTTGTAGTGCAATCTCAGTATCCCACCTGGAATACTTTGGAATGGTGCAGCAGCTCTTTGTCCTACTGCGAGAACTGTTGCAGAGCCAAGAACTCCTGTTTTTCCACTGCCAGGGAGCACTGGGTCATTCTAGGAAAACTAGGAGTATCTCTTGCAAAAGTGAGTGTAAAAACTGCCATTGTAACAGATAATTGTATGGGCCATGGGAAAAAAGAGTTCTCATCTTCCTTCCTCTGTGAAAGTCAAAAAAAAAAAGTGAGTCATATTCTGTTGCTTAACAAGTAAGAGTGAAACTAGCAATGTTTTTAGAAGTTATAGCTGAATATTATAAAAGCATATATTATGCATTTAATCTGATTGCTCTAAGTAGGCAAGTCATACTGCAAATTGTGCTGTTATATGTTCTGTGTAATGGATGGGTGGTAATATTGTGCTGAGCAGGCAGAAAGAAGTAAACCATTAACCTTGTGCAGTTGCATAAATTGGGGCTTGACCCCAGGCTGTTAAACCTGCAGTCACGGAAGAAAAGAGGGACTAAATACAGGAGGAGAGGGAGAGTGATGGGATTGTGAGCAAAGGAGGAAGAGTTTGACTTTTCCAATCAGAATTGAAAGGGTTGCTAATATATGATGTAAAATGGATTTAGCAGTGTGTGATATCTTAAATGCAAGGATCTCTCTTCTAATATCTTATTTTTTTCTTTTTGCCCTTCCTGCTTAGATGATGAGCTATTATTGCCTTTTTTCTTTTCCTTTTTTTCTGTCTGCTCGATGCTATTTCTGCAAATCCTTGGTTCTTTTCTCACATAGCAAACACAAAAGGAGAAAAGCTTTTAGTCCTAGTGTATTTAACCTTGTATGATCATCTTCTCTACGCAGAGATCTTTCATATTCCAAAGCAATATTCCATTTCAGCCACATGTGAAGACTGAAAGATAGGAGCTTTGAAAGAAAAGGAGAAAAGATTTTATAGAGCAGCAATCATTTGCCTTTCAGATTTAATCTTTCTTGCTTTCTGAAAGAGAGATACTGACTAATAGGAGGAGGGCTATGCCTAAGGGATGCAGACAGGGATTACAAAGCAATTTTAGTTTAACTCATTTTGGTTGAATTAATTTCCAAGAAAGCGTAGAATTCAGTGCTGCCCATGATTTTCATCAGGCCCCTGTCAGTGACAGCACACAGGTAACACTGAAGCATGAGGAAGTCAGCAGCTGATCAGGGCAGAGTGAAATTCTGTTTTCTTGGGAGAAGATGAATGACTTCCAGGCTCAGTGATAATCTTAGATTCATAGATGAATCTTTTTTTTTCTGTTCATGTAAACAATTCCAGCTATTTTGAGCTTCTGCTTTGACTAGCATCTTTTTTCTCGCTTTTCTTCATATCAACTTTTTTAACTGCTTCCTTTGATGGCTATATTATTGTTGCTAAAACAAAGAAAAAATCCTGACTCCAAATTCTTTTTTTTTCTTTTCTCTCTATGTGACACTAAATAGCAATCCTGCATGTAAAAATTGCTGGTTTTCAGAATGTCAAATAATTGTGTAATTGCTACTTGCAGTTTTGCATAAATCTAACATGAATTAAAATAAAATATTTTGCACCAAATAATGTCCCTTATTTTCTATGCTATCAACATGCACAAATTTAAAGCAATTATTGTGCATCAGTGTAATGGTCATAACAGAAAAGTAAAGACATTTACAGAAAATCAGACACCACTTTTGGAAGTAATGAATGTCAAGGAAGTAATTTTTTGAAAAGTATTCATTTTCTTCTTTTTGCAAAAAAATCATGGTATAAATCAGCATTCATTAAAGCACTGTTAGCTAATAATGTATTTCTCAAATGAAGTGGAACTGTAGTGACTGAGAGCTGGCTTGCCTTAAAATTGTGCAGTTGAAAATATCACTGGGAATCCAACAAGCCAGGGGCTGCTTGTTGACTTCACTCTAAATATTTTACAAAGTGAGATTGCAGTTGTGTAACAACAAACTGCATTGGCTGTAACCTGTATGAGACCTTCTGAACATCTGTGTTGGGCTCTGCTCCATTTTGGGATGGAAGGATTCCTGCCTGCCATGCAAAACTAGCAAGAAAGTTGGGAATCATCCTGATATAATCCTTCTTAGAAGAACAGATTTAGGTTTTAGAGGATATTGTTTAAATCTAATACCTTGTGCCAATGTAGCATTTTATGTGTTCAACTAGAAAATTTATGATAATTTGTTTCTGGTAACTTTGTAGTGCTCAGCTCAAGCATTTCAAATCAGTCAGCATGTAATGTTTATGGTCAGTAAACACAAGTTCTTATCGTTTTTCTCGTCTGGTTAATACTGGGCTTAACGGGTTAATGAGATTGGACTTGCTTTTTGTAAAACAGAAGGGTTCAAAGCACATATGATACTGGTGGTTGGCCCTGGGGAGTGCAACAGGTAGCATAATGCTGCTGCTTTCCCCTTATTCCTCATTGTAAAAATAAATTAAAAATAACTGAAAATAATTGAGAGTTGCTATGTTGTAGCAGGGATGCTTTATCTTCTCCTCTGATCACAGTGGCAATCCCTGTATTTTCCTTTGGATTCACAGCTGCAAAGAGGACAATTAAGCTCTGTTATTCGCTGTTTGTGGCAAGATGCAATCTGGACATTGTATGAAGATTTATATGAATAGCTGTGCTTAATTATTTTGGTTCTGGTCCTTATGTACTTAGTTACTTGCATAAAAATTAATATTTACTCTGCTATTTATATAAATAAATTCTCTTGATTATTTCTGCTGTCAATTGTTGCCTCTGTAATCTCTTCTTTGCCTCTGTAATCTCTCTTCTGTGGACATAATGAAACTCAACTCTCCACAAAATTTAATTGGAGGTTTTCATTGAGAAAAACTGGCCTTTCTCACAGAAGTACAGTTGCAATTGACAGTTACTGTGCTACATGTGATCATGGAAAGGAAATAGCTTGTTTCATGCCAAAGAGAAACTACTTTGAGGTGTTGTGGTAGAAGTCACACAAAATGATCATGTGGGAAGTACCAAAATTTCAACAGAGAACAAAATGCAGTTTTAAACAGGCAAGATGTGGTTATCTTTGCCAAAACTCATAGTAAAAATGCTTTTTATTTTACAAAACATAAACAAAACTTCACTGGAAAATAGAATTGCAGTTTTAGAACTGCTTTCCTTAAGAATTCAGTTTCTTCAATATAAGCTGTGTGATCATGTAGTTTGTATTTGTACCAGGCTTTAGAATAGTTTTACTCCATAAATGTTCATTAGCAAGCCCATTAGCTGAGGTCCAGGAACGGATCTTTATGGCAGGTACAGTTTATTACAGGCACTCATGTGATGACTTCACGTCGCTTGAGAAGCCAGTTGCAGAAGCTAAGGTGTGCTAATTAATATGTTAGGAACAGTAATATCTTATGTGCAGTGGATTGTTTCAGAAGTGAATATATGACAGTGCTGACAGTGCCCATGTCATGATATATGTAGTCAGTGCCTTTTATCTTGTCAGCAAGTAGAATTGGTTAGGGAACACTGAATCTTTATAGATTAAAAACTATATTGCTGCCTTTTCTTCCCTGTCTTTTTATAGTTCCAAGTCATGTCTAGGTTGAACAGAAAAATTAGTCCAGTAATTTAAAAAAAAAATGAGAAAGGAGGGAAAGGAAGACAGATAAACCGGCTTGTAAGACAAACTTCATCCACACTCTGTTATTCTTGGTAGCACTTAATATGCTTGGAGCCAACTGACGCACGATGCTGCTATTTTATTTAATGAGTATATAGATCAATCATTATTTAATTAATGCATATTTTTGAAAGTACCATTGAAGGATAAATACTTCTTTATTTTTTCTTTAGAGCATTCATATTTTGGAGCGGAAGGCTTCTTCGGGAAGTACAGACCTTTCTTTAAGCAAGCAGTTCCTTGAAGCAGACCCTATTTCTCTATCCAAGGTAAGCAAATGCTTGGGATCCAATGCAGGTGGGAAGCATTTCTTTTGAATTACAAAATATTTGAATATTACCTATGGGACACTAGTGTTTGTGATTATAGGATGGAGTATGTTGTGAGACATCCTAGAGATGGTTATTTGCCATCTGAAAGAGGACAAAAATGTTCCTCAAGATACCAGAGCAGTCAACCAATATTCTGTATTAACAAAATTAAGGATTTTAGTGAGGTTTTGAAGAGGAGGAGTAGGAAGGTATTCTCATGGATAGTCACTAGTAACAAGCTTTAGAATCTCAATATGGAGCTAAAAGGTGCTTTGAAAAATGTTCTAGTCCAGCTTTTATTAAGCTAGAGAGAATCACATCCAAGTTCAACAGCACTGTTTATCAATAATAATCATTTAAAAATGTTGTGAGTTGTGCCTGTGTTTCTCTAGTGATGCTGCTTCAGGTAGAGCTGTGTCTCACGTGATACACAGTGATTTAAAGAAGTCGTAAAATGCTGAAGCCTTTCTTGAGCATCATCATTGGGTGATGACTCTTAAGGCACCTCGCTTTTGTGCTGGTAATTGGCTTTTTCTGGCTGCCCTTGCAGTACAAGGACAGTGGCGAAGATTGCGAATGTGCAGCACACACTGTTTTGATGAGGGGGAAGATGCAGTGAGATTGCAGGCTGGTTTGAATAACAGCTTGTCATGCTCCTGCAGCACAAAGCGAGTATCCACACTGCACTGAATAATTACTCCTTTTGGCTGCTGTATCTGGCCATTTGTTTAAATGACTAGCTGTATGAGAGTGTGATTTCTAGTCAAAAAGTAATCGATACTGGCACAAATTGTAGGTAGAAGACTTACACCAGCAGCTGATCTTCTAAAGGAGAAATCAGTGTGGTGAGGAATTGGTTGATGTAGTTAAGGAGAGGGATTTTCTCCTCGCCCCAGGGGGCTCATAGTTCAGTTTCATCCCCTCGAGTGCCAAGGGCTGCTTCTCAGAGAAAAAATATCATTCTTAAGTGCTTCCCTCTACACTAATGGAAATAAAATATTCAAGTGAGCCACAACAAAACCAGAACATGTTTCAAAGAATGTGGTTTCTACAGGCACTGAGAGTAAGAGGTGTGAAAGTTCCAGGTTACAGGGAAAATTAAACTGATTTAAATAAAAATATTTTTAGGAGAATTCACTGCAATGTGTATTGCCTGGACTGGTGCTTTTCATCTTTCCAGGTTGGCAGCTCCTTGCTGAAATTTGTAAAATAAATAAATAAAATATGCTGCTATTTTTTAAATGCTATCTTTATAATACTAACATTTTCACACCTGTGTATTTTGTTCTGGAAATGTGTTATGGCAGTCTTAACAGTGCTTGACTTGGAACAGTGTCATATGGGATGGAGGAAGATGGTTTTTCTGTCTCTTAAAGTGTGTGATGCTTTATGACTTTGTTCCTCCCCTGATGGCGTTTCATAACATCCCAGGGTGTTGTGAAAGTCCAGCTGAGCAAATGCAAGTTTGGAGCTGTGTAGAATACTGTTAGAACTTCCTTAATACTGTAAGAATGAGCAGGCAATATGTCATTCTCAAATTTGTAGCAAATGTTTATAACAAGAGAATGTAAATAAAGAAATAAATCTCATTCGTTTAAAAAAAAAAGTTTTTTAGATGTTCACTATGATGTAGTGCAAGTCTGACTTGGGTTATACAAGTCATCATGGGTAATAAGTGGTATGTACAAAGAATATACTTTATTGGCTCTCAGGCTTACAGCTGATTGATATCTCTGGAGAGAAAATTAGTTAACTTCTATATATTTCCCTTAATACAATGAAGCTTAATGACAGGAAAGTTAAAAGCAGATGCATTTCCTTTTACAGAATTCTGAAAGCACAATTAGCCCGGGAAGCTCTATCATAAAATGCTAGTGAAGACAGATGCTGGCTATTCTTTTGTTTGTTGGTCTAAAACAAAAGACCTTTTTTTGTTTGTTTTTAAGGAAAAATTAGATTATCCAGAATCTGTGTAGATTATACAGTGAAGACCAGGGAAGTTTTGGAGATGCACAAGTTTATATGTTGGGGAGTATCACAAAGTACACTGTTAATGCCTATCTGTATATCTAGCAGCAAAGTAGACATTGCATCTCAGTCTCATCTTTTTCTAGACAAGAAATACTTTCTATAAAGGTACATTTTTAATATGCAGATTCTACCCCTACCTCATTTGCAATGATTTGTTTTCAGTCTTTTTAGTCCTTGTCATAAGGAACTTGTATATAGATTGCCCAACGACCAGAATTAGAGCAGCAGTTTGCACTTTGTCCACCAGTCACAGATCTGAGTCTTTTGTGTGCTGAGTTCAGTCAGAATTTGGTCCATATTTTGCATATCTGGATATATTGATTTTACTGGTATGTAGCCCTTGTTCTGAACAGAATGTACAGGCCTTTAGGTTGTCATTCAGCTTTGTAAATGTGCTTCCCGAAAAACTTCAACTTAAAACTACTTACCTAGTAAGGGACAGGTTTCCAGAAATGCTCATATTCATTAGTTATCAGTGAGATAGTGCCAGACATCATACAGTGACGCTTTGGCATGCCTAACCAGGCCAATTTAAAAGTCTCGCTTTCCCTTACTCATCCTCTTGCACTTGTCCTACATAAACTGCAATTCCATATCGTATGTATGCAGAATTAATCCATGTGTCTTCATGCTTTTTCATCAGGAACCTGACAGCTGGGAAATCATAGAGGGCCTGAAAATAGGCCAGACCAATGTCCAGAAGCCAGACAAACATGAAGGTTTCATGCTGAAAAAGAGAAAATGGCCTTTAAAAGGTTGGCACAAGGTAAATGTCTCATGAAACAGTCACAGTATAATGACTTTGTTTTATGAGTTTGGATTTTTTTGTAGAGTAGATTAAAATGACTGCAAAATTAATACTCAGGATTTCTGTGCATGACTTTCTGTTCAAATTGTGTTAAAAAATAGTCTGCGCACACAGCTTTCTGACTTCTGAATTCTGTTGCTTTCTGTAACATGTTACATTCAAAATCCAGTAAGAGGAGGGGAATAAAGCAGTAGATGTCTCATGGCTTGGAAGATTTAACAAATACCTCTTTTCCATTAATTCTTTTCAATATATTTTTTGTAGCAAAATGTGGTGTGTAGTGTAAGTCTGAACTGAGTTTCACATTAAAGTGAATTTTGTGAAGCTTCATTCCTGTGTTTGGTTTGTCTTCCTTGAATCCTAAATATGGACAATGCAGTGGGACCATGAGGGAAATAACAGCCTTTCTGTTATTTATTAGGTTTCTTAATGAAAAAATAACCCTAAATCTCTTGTTTCTATTCCATTAGTTTGAAGACATTTCTCCGTGCAGCCCTCTTTTCTCAACTCTAGAATTGATGTCCTCCAGCTCCTTTCTGTTTATTTTCTGTCATAGTAGTTACAGCTTTTTTTTTTTTTTACTCAGGGTACTTGAAGTGGGGTCATGTTCTTGAACAAAATGCATTTTGTTACGAAGAATGGTTGTACAGTTGTTGTATAACATGGCTTTTCTATTCCAGGAAGCATTAACTTTCTCCTTTTGCTAAATTTTGTGGAACTTACTCAGGTCTGAATCCCGTTGCAGTCCATACAAGTGTAAATTATATATTTATTTATTCTTCTCTCCTTCTGAATGCTGTACTAACTGATTAGCACTGTTCATTTTCTCCCACCTTTCACCCTTTTTCTGCATCATAGATGTTTTGGTTTTACTTAAACACAGCTTATTGTCTCAGTAGCCACATGCATATGCACTACTTGAATTTAGCCTGGTGACATTAAAGAGTTTCCAACTGATGTTTGAAGGATCTGAAAAGGAGTGCTGATAATGTGTAAGCTACTAAAAATATCTGGGATAACCCACTACTTCCAATTCTTTGAAATACGTTATGTCAGTACCTTTTTTGTTTGGTAGGTTTTTGAACATGTGTCTATTTTGGTAGGGAACTTAAAGGGAGAGCAAGAGAGGTGAACTTAGAAAATTTTATAGAGGAGATTATTGCTGGTGATCTGTTTTTCAGGCTGACTCTGGAGCAGTTACCTGTGTAGTAATTTTTAATGTGAATAAAAAGTTCACAATTCAGCCCCTGTCTCTGTCATGCCTTATAGGATATATAAATCTAAGGATTTGTGCTGAACTTGTCCAGAAACTGTAGATCTATTAAAGTTTTCCAGCTACTGCCTACATATACTGCAATTTCTGTAACTCGATGCTGAGAGCTCTATTGAAGAATTCCAAAAGCAGTAATTGTAGCATGTGCCATATGAGTATCCTTCAGCAAAGCGTTAATGTCTATTGAATGTTGCACATTGTATTTGGAAAGTTATGGAAGTGCTTTAATAGCATACCATTTATCATGTGCACAACTTACAGATGAGTGTACTGTTTTCTGAAATGCAGTATGCTTTGGATCAAAATGCGTCAACTACTTCTCTGTGATGTTCAGTGCCCCATAGTAATTACCAAGGGAAATGTGGAAACAGGATTTTCTCTTGCAGGAGGAATTAATATCTTGCTCTTATGAGATCAGTAATGACTATACCTAGTGAAAAACTCCTGTTGTTTTGACATCTTATTCAAGAAGTTATGTCCCCAGCAAAGCACCAGTTTCTCACTGTATGTGAGATCTTGGTGCCATCTGTTGTGTCACTGACATCATTTCCAAAAGCATCTCCAAGAGGTATTTTCAGAGATCTGCCATCTGAATACTGACCTTGCTCATAGTGCCGATTTAAAAAGTTCACACCTTGGGAACATTGTCATTCCCTTCAATGTCAGACAGCTTAGAGTTTAGGATAATATTTTCTTTGTCTCTTCTATAGTCTTAACATATATTAGTGCTTTAGGTAATACTCAAAGTCTGACTGCCTGTACTGCTAGCTGTCAGCCAAGACATAAGCCCTCCAGTGATGTGGTATCTGCTGGGAATGCTGTATTATTTACACTTTAATCTAGCCATTATCTGTATTGTGCTAGATTAAAGCTAGAAAAAGTTTAATCAGAAAAAGTTTACAGTCTCTGCTTTGTGTTGTAGATATCTGCTGTGGGCCACAAAGCTTTGGAGGGTAGGCCAGTGTCTCACAGCCTGCCTCTCCATCTGGGGATCAAGGACACCACTGTGGGCCTTCCTCTTGGGATGTGGAATTTACACTAATAAAAACATTTCATTTTCAGTTTTCAGATGGGGAATGTAAGTTATTAGTCTGAAATGTGACTGACATGTTTGAAGAAAAACAAGAAGAAAATGAAGACATAACTCTTGCAGTCTATACTACCCTTCTTAGAGACTTTATTGGTCTGCCTTTAAAGCAGAATACCTTTAGTATAGCGATTTCTTAAACCTAGAACATAGTGAAGGAAAAGGAGAATCCAGTTTCTCTTGCTTAGAATATAATATTATAAAAAAAAGAAGAAAGAAAATTATTTGATACTGTGTTTATACAGTCTTTCCCATCCACAAACATTCTTTATTTGCTGAGGAATATTCATTGTTTTTTGCAGATAAATTATTGTATAAAGCTTTGTAAGGCCAAGGAGTTATTTTAAATTAACAATGGTTTATATTTTAACTGATAGAGCATCAAATGTTCAAAATCTTTGAAAACTGTATACAGTTTAAATTGCATCTGCTGATTAAAAGAGAAATCTTTTTTTTCTTTCAGAGATTTTTTGTCCTGGATAATGGAATGTTAAAGTATTCAAAGTCACCAATTGATGTAAGTAAAGTCAAAGGCCATTTTAAAATTTGTATTGGAGGTCAGCCTGCGAGGGTGATCAAATCTTATTCTGATACTGTGCGTGCTTATCGCAGCACACACAAGGAAGCTGTTGAGGGATTCAGAGCAGGGAGTGCTACTTCTTGGGCAGATCCTTGTATATACAGACATGGATGGAGCCTTATAAATGAGGATAATGGATTATTAAGGACATCTGCCTACCTTTTAATCATCCTTTCATCTACTTACACTGATGAGGTTAGTTTTGATTTGTGCAAGATCCCACATTATTCACTGACAGCCCCAAGCAACAACTGTGGAGAAAAGTAGGCTTATAGTTGCTGCATGAAGGCTTGCAGAAGGTACCATGCAAACAAACCTAACCTTCCTTCATTTCAACCTAGGAGTTCTAGGCCTGAACCTCTCTAGAATATAGAAGAAGCTGCTGAGTGACAATGTTAAGTTACTGAGAAAAATGCATGCTCAGCAAATTGCATCTAGTTATATGGAATTACGTTCAGATTGTGGAACAACTGACATTATTAAATCTCTAAGGAGAAAATCCTGCTCACATGATTCATAGAAATGTCTCTGTTTAAATCAGCCATGAAGAAACTAATTATAGTTATGGTGACATTGCCCTGTGTTTATTAATTATCTACCATAGGACCTTTATTTAACTTCTGTGCATGTTCCTCAACTGAATATTCCAGTAGATATAAAAATAACCCATGATAGCTGATAAATTAGGACTAAAGTCTGTACTTATTGTCTAGAGACTCCTACAACTCCTTTTTATTAAAATTCAGCAAAGTTGTATGCATTTGTATTAAACATTTATGTTGCATGTGTGTTGTGTAAATGTACACATTATATATATATATATGTATGTACAGGTACTCAGATAAATGTATATATTTATATTATACACATAACCATTAGTTCACATTACATGTTAATGAAGCCTATATCTTAATTTTTCTCAGTGTGATACAGAGAAGGCAAACCACTTTGGAGTTAACGAAAATAGTTGTTAATAGGCAAAATTCTGCTTTCGGATATTAACTTAGTATATCTGTTATAATTATCTTCTGTCATTTAGAGATTTATTAGTGGAAAGAATGTAAGAGTTTGGTTTAGTTATATCCTCAGGAATACACTTTTCTCTCTCATATGCAAATTAAAAATCACATTAATTTTACTTGGCTTAGTTGCTTAGGTTTACTTAAGTTAAAGGCTTGACAGATTTACTTAACTGTATTTTACCTTCTCAATCCTGGAGTCAGAGCGGATCATTCTGGTGCATGGGATAGAGAAGTGTTTACATTGTACTGAAGAGAGAAAGAATGGTATTAAACTGGTTAGATTAGGTAACACTAATCATGGTGCTGTAGCAGCAGAGAGCTGAGTACCACCTAATTTTATTCTCACATGTAGTTCTTTGGTTGTGTTAGTTGAACACATTTGCCTTGGAGATGGCTCTGGAGTAAGCACTACTTGCAAGAAATTTTTTTCTGTCTATAAATGAGTGTTCAGTCCTACTACTTTTTTTTTTAAATCTATCTTTAAGTTAAAATGTGAAACCATTTCCACACTAAATATTATTCTGTTAAAAATAACAAAGAAGTGCATGACATTACCTTGCTTTTTGATTTCAGATTCAGAAAGGCAAAGTACATGGGAGCATCGATGTTGGTTTATCAGTTATGTCTATTAAAAAGAAAGCTCGTAGGATAGATCTTGACACAGAAGAGCACATCTATCATCTGAAGGTAATGTTGATGCAAGTATTTATTCTTCTCTCTTCAGCCATGGTGGAAATAAATATGCAAGTTGTAAAACTGTGACGAAAAATAGTATTTTTATGAGTGCCTTCTTGATGTTGATTTTGTTTTCAGGTGAAATCCCAGGATACATTTGATGCCTGGGTTTCAAAACTACGCCACCACCGTCTGTATCGTCAAAATGAGATCGTGAGATCTCCAAGAGATGCCAGCTTTCATATATTTCCTTCAGCCTCTACTTCTGAGTCTTCACCAGCTGCCAATGTGTTAGATGGAAAGGTAGGGAGTTCTTTGGAAATTCATGCCTATTGCAGAGGGCAATAGGCCTATCTACTTGTAATGGCAAGAGGGAAAAGTTTCTGCTGTGGAAACCAGTGGCCAGCAAAAATCTGGGAGTGTGCTACTCAAAGACATGAATTAAGCCTTATTGCAACTTTCATTAAGGGGCTTCTACAGAGATCCTGCAAAAGAATTCACTGCTGCTGATTTACACTACCTTTTGTCGTCAGGAATTAATCTTGTTCTTTCCTGTTCGATAATACTGTTCCTCCTAAACAATAGCTTTTCCAACTGGTGGTTAGCAGATACAGTTTCTCTGAGATATCCCTGGTTTGGTTCTCCCACATGCCATTCAGGAAAACCTGCATCTTGGGCACTATATAGTCAAGCTCAATGATGCCACTGAAATTACAGTGTGTAATACTTATTCCAAACTAGCATAGTAATTGCACTGACTGAGCAATACATGGAATAGTAAATTTAAACATTTTATTATGCCTTAGGTACAACAAAATAGCTTCCCATGGCAGTCTCCTATACCATGCAGTAATAGCCTTCCTGCAACCTGCACTACCGGTCAGAGTAAAGTAGCGGCTTGGTTGCAGGACTCTGAAGAAATGGACAGATGTGCAGAAGGTTAGTCTTCAGCTTTTCATGCCTTGCTCTTTCAGCAGCATTTCTTATTGATAGAAAATAAGAAGGAACCAGTAAATTCATCAAATTACATCTTGATATGTGCTGTACCTGAAATAACTCTAAATTATTTAAATTTAAGTCTAAATCTGTATCTAAAATTATACTATTTACAGAATAACACTCCAAAGTCTGAAGTGAGACACCTCATGTCTTTTTGTTTTATATCTTCTAGATCTTGCTCATTGTCAGTCGAACCTTGTGGAACTCAGTAAACTTCTTCAAAATTTAGAAATACTACAAAGAACTCAGTCAGCACCAAACTTCACAGACATGCAGGTAAACATGCTTGAGTATAAATAATCAACTTGACATATTTGCTGTTGGCATTGAAGAAAATATAGAGGTATTGTCTATTAAGTCAGAACAATTTTATAAGATCTTAGTAATAAGAATTTGTTAATGATTATGCTCCATATGCAAACTAATAATAAGAAAATTGTGTTAAGTTTACTTAATCGATGAAATAGAGTTGTGCACATAATCATGTACAAAAGTGGGACTAAGAACTGTTAAAGACAGATTATACATGTACACATTGAAATTTTGAACTGAAATTTGAGGTATTTGTATTTGCTGAGTATAGTATCAAGTTTTCAGTGAGTGGAGAACTAAAATGAAGCACCTTCTAAAAAAAATGTGTAGTCAAAAATATCTCAAGGTTTGGACTTTTTCCCAAGTCAGTATGAGTTTGGTTGCTGATCACAGTAACATATCCCGAATCCCAGATACTTTCTTGCTTGAGCAAAAACAACGCAGCCGTTGAGTGTGCAAATCTCCCAGTGGTGTTGGTGGATTTGAAAGCTTGATTCCAGTGAAGTAGATCTGTCATTGATTTCAAGAAGAAATCAGGAAGAGGTGAACTTTGCATTTTTCTGAGTAATAAGATAAAACAAAATAGAAATCTAGGAGGATTTCAAGATCTAGTCCTAAATATTCGGTGCTCATAAAAAGAAAATACCAATACCTTCATAAAATAGGTTGAATATCAGGTTGTATAAATATATGAATAGCTGCAGTCAGTGATTGCTGTAGTCATGGGCACTGGCAATGGCTCTTTTTTTCCTACTGTCCAATTTGTAAATGTCTAACACTATTATTTACTAACTTGGTGTACTGTCTATGTTGCTTGTGTCAATTTAATAGTACTTGTTGCTTTTAACTATTTGTGTAATGTAGGCTAACTGTGTAGATATTTCAAAGAAAGACAAGCGGGTCACAAGACGATGGAGAACAAAAAGTGTCAGCAAAGATGCAAAAATTCAACTTCAGGTACTGAACACACTATGTTTTCCTTTTCACTGTGCTTTTAGATTAACTTTTAAGTATGAACCAATATATTAGCTGAAAGCAGGAGGTCAATGTGCTGTCTATTGTGTTCTTGATGATGTGAATTAAATCCCAACTGGTTATTTAAAACCTAGAGAAGACGGGGGAAAAGTATTGATTTTATTTTCATTCATATGAAAACATTGCCATCTCGGGAAAGGAGAAACTGAACAGTTAAGGTTCCAGGAAGGCAATATGCATGCAGCACGCACATACCATGTTAAACTTGCCATGAAGAACAGTCCCTTATCAAGATCTATATGTAGGAATTTGCCCGTTGAGAATTTTTTTCAAAAGCCTTCTATCATGGAAGATACATCTGTGGGAACAAACTGAATATACCAAAGGATAATTTCTCCCATGTTTCCTTATTGCTAAGAAGTAAAATCACAATTATGAACATATTATACTTGTAGCACTGCTAGATACAGTGTGCCTTATTGTGTTTTCTCAGAGGTAGCAGTGTATTCTGAGTGATAAACCAAAGAATAAACTCTCCCTTTATTATTCTAATTGAGAAAATGATAATGAAGATGAATATATTATATTCAACAGACTTCAGGAGCTAACAATCACAGAAACACAGCGGCAGAATAACTAAATGTCAGCAAATTTTGATCTGTTTAAATTCCTTGAAATTCTTTTAACTTCCAAAGTCTTCTCTATGTTCTTTAGAGGCACAATAAAGAGTTTCTGTGACTCATTTAAAATTGATCATCTTAAGGAAAGCAGAAATTGTAGTTGCATTAGCTTCCTTATAGCAGCCATTGAAAGTACCTTTTCTTTTTACCAGTTATACTAAATAAATGACAGCAGACTGAGCAATGAAGCACCTATTAAGATTAAAAAAACCTTATTAATAAAGGAATTTTGATGACTGAGATCATGTCCTGCTGTCTGCATTTGAAGGATCGCTGTGTTTCAGTTGCACTGAATAGCACAGGGGAATAAAAATATCAGGAAAATAGATGCAAGTACCCTGTGTTTGGGAAGAGTCAGCACTGTGTATTCTTTCATACTGTGGTGGTCCCAGGAAAACTTTGCTCTACAAAAATTGTGCAGAATTTGGGGATTCTGGAACATGAGAAGAGTCATGAAAGCAGTCAATGTATCATAATTTAGGTTAGATAATGAATTAGAAGCAGTTTCTGTGTTGCCTGCACCTTGCAAAGTGACAACGGTCAGTGATTCCCATGATAATAAAATTATTCCACGCAGAAGCCTGAGGGATTTTTTGGCTGTTTACCAGACATCTTACCAGGTTTGGTCTTAACAAACTATTTCTTTTTCCAAGAGCTCTCTTGTCCTAGGAATGTGCTAAAGCTGTGATCTGTGGAAGAAAGCCTCACTCTTACTATTTTATTCTTAATTTTCTCATGTTGCTGTTGCACTGAAATATAGATTGCCTCCCATTCGTCCATGCTTTTCTACACTTACAACCCCATTCTTCTGTTAGCCATTCACTCCATCTTCATTGGTCTTCCTTTATAGGTCTTTGTTTTCAAGACTATTCCAACTTTGTACAAATTATGTACCATGACAGTCGCTAATGCGAATCACTTTTTCTAATTTGTCTTTGCTTCTTTGGGGAAACTACACGTGATTTCATATTAAATGCTTGACAGTTTTCATGTCAGGACATCTTCCACTAT